>VYXB01001016.1:14489-77625 GCA_013397135.1 Pachyramphus minor
CAGAGAGAAACCAGGGCCAGAAGCAGCCAGATGCCCCCGCCGAAAAACAAAACGAACCACCGAATCCCTCCACAGACACACCCTCTCTGAGTCAGGGCAAAATGACCTCCCCCCAACCTCCTCTCCCTCCCCTCCCTTCCCCCCATCATCCGTCTTCCGATGGCCAATGAGCATGGAATGCAGGCTGCGGCCAGTTCTTTTGTGTGTGTCAATCACCCTAGGCAAGCCACCCTCCCCCTCCCTTGTTCAACATCTTTCTGCAGTGATGCAGGGGAAAGAAAAAAATTCCTATCTTGTTTTTTTTCAGAACAAGTAAACCTATGACAAATGATTTGGGGCTTTTGTCAAGACCTGCTTTCTGTTCATCTGTTCTGTTGAAAGAGTTTGTTGTTAGTTGGTGGTGGGATAACTACATTAATCAGGACTGAAAAATAATTATTTTTTACCAATGGTTTCCCATTAGAAATGATATAACAAGGGAGTCTGACTTACGAAGGAAATTAAATGTGTTCTCCAAAGTACAACTCCCATGTGACACTGGCAGTTTCACCGAATAAGTGTATTTCCATATCCTACAAAAATCAAATAAAGCTTTTAATTTCATGAACATTCTCCATTTTTTAACAATTTTCATTATGACAGTTTCCAATTAATAAAAAACCCCACTTTCTGTGGGCGAGGTGAACAAGAAATTTTTGAGTAGTCCCAGAGCAACACAGCTGACATGCAAAAAAGTCATGTGAAAACCTCCTGCGATAGGCAGGAATTATTGTCAATTCCATGGACCTCCCGGTTGGTGGTCACCACTCTCTTGCCATTTAAGCCAACAGGAGAAATTATACCTCTCTGGGACAAAGTGGTTCCCTGTGACCCTATTTTTAAATTTTTAAACTTACAACTATCTATTAAACAGGATAATATTTTACAATACGCATATTTTACAATGTGTGTACTGTAAAAGAACAAAATGTGGATACACATATAACAATTGTGAAATTAACTCTCTTGCTGGGAATTTACTTCAAAATTTATAGACACAATTAGCTACTCTGCATATTACTTCAGAGTCTGGAGTGGCTGGTAGTTGTTGTGAAGCTATAAGAGATATTTCCTGCTCCGAAGATCTTTCAGGCAAATTGTGCATTGAACTCTGAAGATTGTATGAAGTGTCAGCATTATTTAGAGATGAAAAACCTCAATACAGGGAGATAAAATAACGTGACCAAAATTCAGTCACAAAAAAGTGACCTTGGCCCAGACAAAAACTCCTACTTGCCATAATCAGGACTTGAGTATCATCAAGACTCTTGTGGCAGGTCAGACTCAATTATTGGAAACAGCCCCTTGGGTGTTTCACTATGTTGGAAAACTCAGCAATGCCCAGCAAAACCCCATTCCTCCTTCCAGATACTCCAGAGGCAGTGTCCCCAGGGGCTCTGGGGATGGTAGATTGGACTCTTCACCCGTGGCTCAGGCTTCCAGCCCCTTTGCAGGAGGAGGGAGCCCAGTCTCGGGCAGAGCTCTGGCCCCAGCCAATTCTGTTGTTCTCAGACAAGTCCCTGCTCTCCCACATCTCCTGCAGGAGCTGCTGGCTGTCCTGCACTAGCAAGGAGCAACAATAGCACTTTTCAAAGGTGCTTGCTCGCAAGCTGCAACACGCCACTACTCAAAGGTACTGGCTAACAAGCCACAACACAATTCCACAAGCTCCCCACTCCCACAATACAATACAGTATGGAGTTCGGAATAGCATATGATAGCTGTGCTTTGCCCAGAGAGTTGGTCAAATTTCAGTTGATGGAGAACTTCAAGTCCCAACTGAACAAAGCCCAAAGTACCGTGGTTTGAATTCACAATTGATCTATTCTGGACTACAGATTGTAGTTTCACATGCGAGGCCCACCTGGGAGACTTCATGTACACATCAATATGATGATAAGGAAGCTCCAACTTTATTATTAGCCTGGTGTCTTTTATACAGTTATGCACACGATTATTTAATACTTGATTGGTTACAAAACTGTTCACACGCCTAACACTATATTCTTATTGGATAGATAGTATATCTCTATTTTAAAATTCTCTTCCTTCACACCTAACTACAACATCTTGTTTATCTAATTCTTGTTATGTTATTGACCTTCAGCTACAAAACTTTCTCAAAACCATCTTGCAGCTGCCTCTTGTTATGTGAACTTCAATTCCAAAACTTTCCCTAACCTGTCAGCAGCTAGTTCACAGACATTTTTTACCCAAAAGGTTCCCTACAACAGATGTCCAGAGGCTTCCACCAATCTAAGTGTGTGACAAGCTAGCTTCACTGCTTTTCTGTTTTTTCTGGTTTGTGTGTGTGTGTGCCTGTGTGTGTATCTGTGTTCTTCTCTCTGTCTATGACTAGATTCCTAGAGGGTAATTGTGATGGTTTGGTCCAGGTCCTTTTCCTGGTAACCAGGTCGTAAGCAAGGAAGTAGACATGTTCCCATTATTCCATATGATTTTTATGTAAATCAGGGTATAAATAAGAAGGGAGAGAAGCTTCTCACTCTCTTCTCTTCCAGTGGATCTGAAGGTGCAGGCTCTCTGCTGTCGGTTCTGCCTGTGTGGAGAAGGGAGGCCTAGTGAGGCCTTGGGAGGCCTTGGGAGGCCTTGGGAGGCAGAGAGTGACAGTGGTCGTTGGGCACGATTCTGCTATTACAAGGAAAGTACTAAAATTTCCTTTCATTAGTTCTTCATCAGTTGTTCTCAGGTTTCAATTGTACATATCTGTTTTGGTTTTCTTTTTGTCCCTTTTTTCCCTTTCCCCTTTCCCTTTGGGGGGTGTTTGGGGTCCCTTTGCTGTGTACATAGTATTTTAATTGTATATAACTGTGATATACGTAAATATATATATATTTTGATTTAATTCTTTTGGTTCGGGTTCTTCAGTTTTTTATAGTTTTTCTTCCTTTGCCCTGGGAAAGGAAGGGAGGGGGGAAGATTTTCGCTGTGGGTTTGGGCATTTTGCTGGGAGCCAGGTCCAAACCATCACAGTGATCATTATAGGTCAAAAGCTGGGCCAATGGCTCTGTGAAGAAAGAAAAAAGAAGAAATATTTGCTTATTGTTTATTTGTTGTTTATTTCAGCTGCAGCTGAAACCACACTGTAACACATTTCTCCTCTCTTTGACAATTTAAGTAGTAAAGAGGCTGCATCACCAAACTCATGAGTTGGTGAGCAAGTTGTTGTCATATGGATTTGTACTATTGGTACTTACATTCTCCAATTACCTGCTGCAGGGGGGCACAGTGATGTTTAAAAAAGACATCACTCCAAAGTCAAGCACAGAGAATACCAGTTTTGAAGCGTTGAGAGACTTTGTGTTGAATTACAGTGTAAATCCAGATAGGAACACTCTTGAGAGTGCTTACTTCCCCTTAATAAAGTAATTATGGCTGTGATTGATGAGTTGATGAATTCTGCTCATAAAACTGAAACAGCTTTTGCTAAGTATGGCATCTCATCATCCTATGTGCCATCCAGAGTGCTATGACCTGCAGCAAAGGCAAGCTGTACACCACTGCTTAGCCAAAGTGCTGGACTTGCATAAAGCCAGGAAAACAGAAAAGAGGGAAAATAATGCTCATTCTACTAGAACAAGACCAGAAGGAAGAGGCAGAAAAAAGGGTTCATTAAAGATGGGTCTTGTCAGGAGGAGGTGGTTCCAGAGAAGCTTAGAGTAATTTTGGTTGAGGGTGCCACATTAAAGAGATGCCCATGTATTTTCAGGTGAGGGGCTTTGCTGCTCTTCATCCCAGCAAGTGTGCCCAGGGGCACTATTCAGCCAAGCTCCGCAAGGACAAGCACATCTCCACCACTGCATGGAAGTCCTGACACACTCACAGTGGCAAAACACCCCCCGAGTCATGCTTCCCAGTGTTCATCATGCCTCACAGGCAGGGAGGGCACAGAAGAAGCCTCCAAAGGCTGGTAATGTCACCGAGCACATAATGGTTTTAAACTGAAGCCAGATCAACTTAGATTAGAAAGAATTAAGTTTTTTATGTTGAGGATAGTGAAACACTGGAACAGGTAGAGGTTGTAGGTGCCTGATTCCTGGAAACATGCCAGGTCAGGCTGGACAGGGCTCTGAGCAACCTGATCTCATTGAAGATGTCCCTGCTCATTGCAGGGATGTTGGGCTAGACGGTCTTTAAAAGTCCTTTCCAACCCAAATTGTTCCATGATTCGATAATGAAGTCACTTGCTGGGAACTCTTTATAAAAATCATCTCTCTTTGTAGCAAGAGTAAAATAGCACTAGGAAGGCATCTCCATTGTGAATTATCTGCAAACATCGTCAGTGACACATCCTTTGGTAGTTGGCTGCATCAGCACAGTCTGCTGTAAACACCCTCCACATGTGCAACTCAGTAGTCTGCCTTCTGCTCTCTGATCAGTGCAATTTCCCAGGCAAGCACAGCAAACACACACTGCAAATCCTGAAATCAAACAGATCACTTGCAAGTGGCTTTCTGAGGAATAGTCATGCTTAAATTGGCTTTCTGTGTGTATTCAGCCACACATGCTGGCAGCTTTCTCAGGAAATGAGCAAAAAATTACTCCTGACGTTCAAATGAAATTCAGCCTTTGGACACTTGCAGGAAGAAAGCAGAGACAGCTCAGCCACTCAGGAGCACCCTGGCACACTCGAATCCAGCCCCTGTGGTCCAGTGTTGAAGGGAACTACAGCTTCCTGAAGGGCATCAGAGGTAGGACAAAGCTATAGAAATAACCATAGCAGCATAGATCAGTGATGTTGATCCCCATCCACAGGCAGCAAGAACACCACTGACTGATGCGGAAAATAACCAAACCCCAGCCCTTTGGCACATTGAAGCTGCTAACATTTTAACATCCTGTCCTAGGTAGAAGAGCTGGGACCAGTTCATCACTGTAACAATCACAGGTGTAACCCCAACTGTGTATTCTACACCCTCTATGCCATTTCCCAGAAGCTATAGACTACCTGCAGCAGCTGCCCAGAGCACACCTGACCCCTCAGCTGTGAGCTGGGTGTGAAGAGGCCTGTGAGATAAGAAGATATTCCTGTCCTCACACCCAGCACACCCATTCACCCACTGTGGAACTCCCCATCCTGGGAAGTGGGCTGGGCATTGCTGCCTGAACCTGAAGATATGTAATCTTGGGCGTCTGGGGAATTCTGGTACCACTCGTGGGATCCAGAGGAGGACCAGACCCTCGACCGGACTGTGACCACCACTTCCAGCTGGACTGCAACCATTGCTGGCATCAGCAGGTTTTCTTCTCTTGTTTTGCTTTTGGACTCAGAGGGGCCCATGTGGGGTTCAGCACAGGGACTGATGAACACCATTCTGTTTGTGCCCCAGGGTCCAGGTTTTTGTGGGTTAAACCCAATTGTATTTATTATATTATTGTTATTCAAATTGTCATTCTGACTTTCAATCTCCATCGAGTTGTGTTTATTTCCCCTGACGGTTTACCTTTAAACCAGCACACCTCCACAGTTGGGAAGTAGCATATTGTTTACAGCTGCAGCTCCTGGTTTTGGTGTTACACATACATTAGACAATGTGAAGATGGGTAATTGTCACGAACATGAAAACAAGAACCTGTCAGGGATATGTTGTGCAGCCAACCAACATGAGAGGTGAGTTCATGATTCAAAACCCTGGATAGCTGAGGCAATAAAATACCCAGGGTTTGGTTTTTTTTAATCTGAAGATCCATATCTAATCTTAAATGGAAAAAAGCCTTTGTTGTGGGTTTTACCAGCCCCCTGGGCTGAAATGGTCGGGCCCACGTCGATTTCTGGAGAAAAAGCCAATCAAAAGTTTTAGCAAAGCCTCTGCTAATGACATATTTAAGAAAACTGAAGAGAAGGTGTTGGCGCAGAAGAAATTAAGCAGCCATGTAGGAGGGAAGCAGTAGGCCTCTGAAGTGGGGGGCCAGGTCCTTCTCCCACCAGCCTTGGGCCAGGGGCATGCATGGCATTGAAGTCTCTCCAGCTGGGACGTGTAACAGTGGAGAAACAAACTCCAGACAGAAACTGTCCAGTTGAAACATGCTGCGAGGATTCCAGCCCCGGCAGAGAGCAGAGGAGGACTTGAGATAACCAGCTTCCTCCAAGGTCAGTTCTGGCAGGAGAAGTGCTGAGACGAGGGGGAAGNTGCAGCTCACTTGTGACCCAAAAAGGACAGCAGAGAATGGAAGAGCTGCTGTCCTGGGTGGACCCAAAAGGAGAGGTCTATTTAGGACTATCTTCGGTGGTAACGGGACCTCCACGCATCCACACATCCTTCCTTCCAGAGGAAGGACTAAAAACCATTCTCTGTAGTCATGGTTGAAGACTGGTAAAGTAAGTGTCCTTCTGCGAAGGACCCCACAGGAACAGGGGAAAGGACTCAAAGCCATTATCCCCTATGACTGTGGTACAGACCATAATGGTGTAAGCATCCTTTACAAGTCATAGAAGACCTCAGGAGCCTGGCTGTATCTTTGTAGCCTCTGGTCCTGTCCCAAAAGGAGGAGGGGCAGGTCTCAGTTCCAGCTAGGACACACTGAACCTGTTGTCCTCAAGATAACAGAAGAGACACTTTACAAGTGCTACTGTAATTGTTTCAAAAGGAAGAACCTTTCTTTCCCCTTAGACTGATGTAAAGTGGGAAGAAATGCTTTTGTAAATGCTTATGATGATTTTGCATAAAGAAAACACCTTTCTCTTGAACTGAAAAGGCAAAGAGAAATGCTTTTGTTAGAACCTGGTACTCAGCCAAATGTTCAACTCCACAGAAAAGGGACCTTCCCCCCTTCCCTTGCTTCCCGAGGCAGGGGAAAATAGAGACTGAAATCCCAAGACGAGCCACCGAACTTGTAAATAACAACCTGACATTCTTTTTTTCATAAGATAAGTTAGTTTAATTAGAACTGTTGTAGTATATGTTATTTCTTAGTTTTTATCTTGCTGGTAATAAATCTTAATATTATATCCCTTATGTCAAGCCTCTGTTTTGTCTGTATAAAACCTCTCTCAACTTATAGTAATTGTGTAGAGGGGGGAGTTTGAAGAAAATGGTTGATCCCTGGTAAAACCCACAACAGCCTTTTTTATCTTCACAGAGGATGGCTGCACAGCCAAGAGGTTATGGCAAGAATGAGTTCGGGGCTGAAAAACAGAAAGATGACCTGCATTACTTACAACTTTTTTATCTGCACCCATGCTTCCCCTGCTTCTCTGGCCTTGGGGCTTTCCTTATGAGCTCTGCAGGAGCAAAAGCTCAGGTTTGAGTTTTATTGTTACTACCGTATTCTCCCCTGTGGAGGAGATAAAAATGTACATCTCTGGCTTGGCTTTTGGACTTCTTATGGCAAGCTCAAGAGAAGCCACATTGTTCCCTACTTACCAATGCTGCAGGAGGGATGCACCATGGAGGCACCATGAAAGTGAGTGGTGCAAAAAGCTGAAGCAGCATCGAGTTGGAAACACTGTACAGGGACAGAAGCCGCAGGGGTGGACATGGGTACATGAGGGATGAGACATTAGCAAGCAACGGCAGAGGAGCAAGGAAAGGTGCAAAAGCATGGTACAGTCACTCAGCTGTGGGAGGAAAGCCAGAAGAAGCTCAGGACTGTATGACAAGATGCAAGAGCAGAACAATCCATACCTTCAGTTGGCTGTGGAAGGTCCCCATGAACCTGCACATCCATGACCTGCTATTGGGAGGCTGGATGATACGATTTGCAGTGAAAATGTAACTCATTAGATGCAGAAAGGAAAAAGTACACATAATAAATTTGATGGAATGTGGGTTTGAAAGTGCTGGTATGAACCGAAAATTGCATTAAATTTGTTCAGTAGAAATGGGTAACTCAGAGCACTTCAGATGTTTCATTTTGCCTTTTCTTTATAAATATGCATCCATTCTTCTCTTTGAACAGAGACTTTTATTTCATATTTTAAAGAATAATAGAAAGAATTTAATGAGTTGAAGGTTATATGAACTATTTTATAATTAGCCAGGTGTTGCAAAAAGAGCGAAGCAGGATTTTCTTTCCTTATAGCTGTTAATTTTAGATGTGAACACAGGCACTTTTTCAAACCCGGATATCGTACGTCCAGGGATACCTTAGCTGACTGCTGCAGGACCAAACTGAGTCAAGTCAGCAGCCTATGTTCAAATGAAAAAAGGTTGTTCTTAACAAGAGAAATATAAGGGGTCCAAGTTACAGTGAACACTTGAATAAGAGCACTGCTGAAGAAAGTGGGTCTATGGTCTCTTCTACGCTGTGTGCCCTCATGAACTATCTGCAAAGTTGAAGCAAATTGTTTTCTACCAGACAGGAAGGACATCCAGCAGTTAAGTTCTCTTTAAACACCACAGTAAGAACAGAAAACCATCCCTCAGGAGATCAGTAGCAGACCTTTCCCAGGGACACCCAAGAAGCCAAAACTGTTCCTCAAAACACAAAGCTCTTATTTAATCTCAGCAATGACCTCAGCACACCAGGTTCCCCACAGCACCGTGGACAATACCCACGAAGGACTCTGTCCTGCAAAAAAAAAAGTCTGGTTTGTGCCGGAAAGCACTGGAAACTTGCAGAGATAGAACAGCAATCCCTCAGAAGAATGAATGCTGCATGCTAGGCAGAGGCAGAACAAAATCTCATTCCCTGTTCATCAGTATGGGTCTACTTTCTATGAGCTAATGCTGGTTCAGGTAATAATTGAAGGAAGTGGGAAGGACATTTTAAAAAATCTAATTAAAGGAAAGTTTTATGATTGCTAATAATTTATTCGCAATTAAAATATCAAAGATGTTTTTCATTTCAATGTCTCACTTCAGAACCAAAAGCAGTTGCAAACCATCTGACTTCTACTTGAAATCCTTGGAAAGAACTCCCCAAAGGCCTGAAAGGAACAATGCTTTCAAACCCATCTCAGCTGATATCCTGACTCAATTCTGGGGAATTGAGAACACCGTCATTCAAAGGCTGAATGTTTTTATTCAGATGATAATTAAATAACATGAAAACAATACTGCACCATGAAAATTGTGCCTCCAAGAAAACTTTTGTCAGGTCCAACCTACAGCTGGCTGGGAGTTCACTCCTAAAACACATCTGCACATCTGCTGTGGTATTTCTGCATCAGCTACAGAGACAATCTTCCCACTGAGAGATACAAGGAAGTACATAGAAGCAGTGAATTTTCCCTTCGCTGCAGTGCCAATGCTCCTGGGCTTGCAAAAATCTTCCCTCTGCTACAGGTCCCTCCTCTGGGATGTGGATGACTCAGTGTCAGTTCCACACTTGCATATACCATTACTCAACTTCCCTCCTGAACAGCATGAGAGATACATTTAGAATTTTCCCAAGCCAGTGATTCATGATGACATCTCTCATGGTGGAGCTGCTCAGGAGCAACACAGAGCCAAAAAGGAGCAGAGAGGGAAAATCAAGAGCTGTGAATTTCTGATGGGTTGTGTTTTCCAGGAGTCCAGATTGAAAAGTAATTTCTCCCCATAGGCTAGAAGCACAGTTGTGCTAAGGAGGATATGTTCAGAAGGAAAAGCCAATGTCAGAGAGCTTGAACTACACTGCTATTTTTCAACAACTTCATCTGATAGTGTCCAGAATCAATCAGAAATATCGTATCAACTCCAGATCTCCTCTGCACAAACCTCTTTAAGATTTCAGCCAACTATCAGCATGTCTGGCTCATCAAGGAGAAGCAGAAAGACTTCTAAGCAAAGAGATCAAACAATCCAATTCCCTAAACATTTAACTTCTCTGATTAAACTCTCAAGGCTGAGGCTCTGAGGGTTTATTTATCCTGGGGTGAAGCAGGCAATTAAACATCCAATCCCAGTAACCTGTTGGGGAGGTGTCACTCCCAGTCACTCTTGGTTGCCAGCATTTGGAGCCAACAAAAGGAATGAAAGGCCTTTGAAAAGCAAGGCAGAAAATAAGAGTCAGATGGGGAGGAAGCAAGGAGGATGCAGGAAGGAAACAGCATGTTGGCAGCAGCCTATTTGCTCTGCCTGTCTGCACAAGGCTATAAAAATTGGGGGTAGAATAATACCAGCTCTGCTCTAAGGGGATTGCCAGCCACCTCAAGCAGTGGGAGGTGTGGCAGGAGATGCCAATGCTTGGCTTGCCCTCATTTTCATTCCTGCTTTCACCCCCAAAGTAGCCAGGCTTGTGGCACTTGCTGTTACTGCCCCTCCCACTTTGTTAGGCTGCAGTCTTAAATCCTGAACCCCCAGCTCCCAGCACCCCTGAGACTCGGCTGTGCAGCAGAGAGCAGATCTGGATCCCTGGCCAAGGACTTGTGACAACTAAGAGACATCCATCCTGGTATTACCCTCACACTCGCACATGGCTCTGCCCCAAAATACTTGCATGGACGCATTTTGTGTACATCTTCTATGGGTGCAAAGAGGATGGAGCCAGGCTCTTCTTGGTGATGCTGAGGAATCGGGTGGTAGGCAACAGGCAGAAATGGAACTCAGGAAGTTCCACATGAACATGAGGAAGAACTTCGTTACTGTGCAGGTGACCAAGCACTGGAACAGACTGCCCAGAGAGGTTGTGGAATCTTCCTCAATGAAATATTCAAAAACTGTCTGGACACAATCATGTGCAGTTGTTAGAGGATGACCCTGCCTGAGCAAGGAGGTTGGACCAAATGACCCACTGTGCCCCCTTCCAACCAGACCCATTCTGTGATTCCATATGTCTGCCCTTCTAAGATATGCCTGGGCCCTAGCAGCTCTGGCCAGTCTACCAGAGATCTGTGTGTGTGCCCCACATCCCTTATGGTGCTGCTGAACTTACATGATCCAAATCATCTGCATGCACAGCAAAACCAGTGTGGCCAAGTCTTGCCTTCCTGTCCTTATAGCCTCTTCTAAAGCATCTTCTATCTGGAGGGACCTCCCCAAAACCATACTATCATCCAAGCCAGATCAGAATCAATCCTCACTGGCCCGTATTGGTTCCTCGCTATTCAAACCTCCTCAGAGTAAGTTTTCAAAAGCGCAAAAGAGGTAATGAATTTGGGCAATGAATTGCACACCTCATGTGCACAGAAGATGCTGGTAATTTGTTGAGTGGAAAACTTTTAAATAAAACAAAACTGCGATTAAAAAAAAACATTCCTGCGTATGTTTGTGGAAAATAAATATCCTATCCTGCCTGAAATTATTATTTTCATCAAAGAGGAATGAATAAAGCCTATCTTACAATCATTTTTTAACTCACTCAGAGTTGAGAAAGTTTAAATAGGAAAATAAGGAAAGCATCTCATCATTTTATAGTCAGATATTCATTGAAAATTGTCCAGGCATCAGCAGCACTGTCTTGGTTTTATACATAATGTGTGCTAGAAGGTGGGATATTGATGGAATAGAAAACTCCTCCCTCAAAATTACTGTAAATTTCAAATTATGAGACGTTGGAATCTTTATTCGTGTAGAAACGAATAACAGTTTACTAAAATGGAGAACAGAACAAAACAACAACCAAATAATAACAGAGAAAATGTCACCCAAAAATCACTCTTTCAATTCTGTGCCGCTGAGGCAGCAACCACAGGCAGTCTCAATGTGATCATGTCCTGGTGGCAGGGTGGCTGCCACGCAGAAGTGACAACAATAGTGGCAGGCGGTGGGAAGCCAACAGGCCCCCATGGTGGCTGGTGACAGTGGGCAGCACCAAAGCAGTGGTAGCCAAGCAAGGGCTCCCCTGGGGCAGCTGGTTGCAGCAGGTGGTGGGAGGCCAGCAGGTCAGAGCAGCAGGTGGTGGTTGGGGACCTCCCAGGTTCCATGGCAGGAGCGAGAGAGAGCAAACCAGAACTGCTGGGCTCTTTTATTCCCCCCAGTCCTTGCAGGATCCCTGTTCCAGGGATCCTGCCCCAGTTCCCGTGGTTTTTTCACTTCAGGGGTCCTGTCTCCTCTGCCACCTGCCCCTGCCCCTCTATGACTGATACCTTAGCTGTGGCCAGCATGTGCTGGCCCTGCCAAAGCCATGGTGCATGGAGAAATTCAACCAGAAAAATCTAAACCACAACAAGCATTACCTAACAAAAATAATCCTAAAATGTCAACTCTACAGGTGTGTTTGCTTCAAGGAAACTTAATATCATTATATTTCAATGTTTATTTCAAGAATTTCATACATAAACATAGCATTTTGTACACTACCACAGAAGTACACAGGCAGAAAGACACCGATGCTGTATAGCACAATTAATTTTTCCAAGCAGTAAAATGACCCATGTGTCATAAGGGCCAGATTGTCAGATTGAGAGAATTAGAAAATGTTCCTCTGCAAAAACTGAAAATTGCTTGCATTATTATGATGAGCAGTTTATTCTCTAGTTGTCAGAACAAATTAAAAGTCACATATTGACAAAATTGCCCCAACAAATAAGAGCTCAGCTCCTGTGTAACCACAGCCGTAAACATTTATACCCACCAGTAGGTCCCAAATGGGTTTAGGATTATTGTTTTGAGTAGGGGATGAGCACCTCATTATCACAGAATCACAGAATGGTTTGGGTTGGAGGGGACTTCAAAAGGCCATCGAGTTCAATGTCCTACAATGAGCAGGGACATTTCCAACTAGGCCAGGTTGCTCAGAGCCCTGTCCAGCCTGTCTTCAAATTATTATCACAATTTTACAGACTAGGGAAACTGAGGCACAGAAAGATGAAGGAACTTGCCCCAGCTCACCCAAAAGGCCAGCAGCAGAGCCAGAAAATGAAACTAAATCTCTTAAGATCCAATCCTGTTTTCTGTTTCTGGGACACATTGTTCCCTGGGAAGGAGCTTGGCTCCCTGTTGCCTCCACAAAGGCTTTCTGCCAAGCTGAGAATACCCACAGGACAACCTTGCCAAGGTGTAGACCTAAGCGCCAACAAGTGGCCTCATAAAACCTGCAGTGGGCCCGACTGT
Source organism: Pachyramphus minor (assembly GCA_013397135.1). NCBI lineage: Eukaryota > Metazoa > Chordata > Aves > Passeriformes > Tyrannidae > Pachyramphus > Pachyramphus minor. The sequence goes on from VYXB01001016.1 coordinate 27,464, forward strand.
TCCACCTGCAGCAGATGGAGATTCTTGGACCTGCATTCTTGCCTTCTGGGTGAACGAGCAGTTGGGCGTTGGTGTCCAGAATTTCATCCTGAAGGTCACAAACTCTGAACACCCACTAGGACTCTGAGGGAACAGAAGAACATGGCAGTCACACAACAGCCTGAAGCCTGCAACAGAAAAACTACAGCACCAACTATCACATCTTTGAAACGTGGCATTCACAGATAGAGTCATAGATGGATGCAGGCTGACAGACTTCTCTGGAGTTCTCTGGTACCACACCATGCTCCAAGCATAGCCAGCTTGTGTAGGTTTCTCATGGACCTGCCTGGTTGGATTCTGAATATCTCCAAGGATGGAGATCTCACAGCCTCTATAGGCAAGCTTGTTGCAGTGGTTGGCCAACCTCATGGGGAAATTCAGTCTCACTGCATTCCAATCTATGCCAGATCTCTCTCATCTTCGCACCATGCATTGCTGTGAAGAGCCCAAACCCATGCCCTAGGTGACCTCTTTGTAGTACGGGGAATCTGCTCGTAGGTCCTCTTGTTCCACCACTTCTTCAGGCTGAGCCTCACGGGAAGTGCTCCAACCACCTCTCCTGTATGCATAGCCTGGGGCACCTAGGAAACATGCAGAAGACACAATTTTTCCTCTGCACAAAAGAGGTGAGCCAGGATTTGTGCTGCTCCATGAACACTGCTGTGCACACAATCAATTTTCTCCTGACGCATCCACCACCCCACTGTCCCAGTTACTCTGCAGCAGCCACATTAATGTGGAACACATTTCTCTCTAGGATCAGCAATTCATCTTTCCTTGGCAGCACCTCAGCCCCTGCCAAAATGCTTTGTTCAAGCCTGCAGGGCTGGGAGTTTAGAGAGAGGTTACTTCAGTTCTAGCACAGCTCAGTAAATGTGATTTTTGGAATTGCTAGTAAAAGGCCACAAGCTTTCTACTGCCCTTTCTATTGCCCTGTGCAAGGACTCAGGGCATGCTAATACAAGATGAAATGCACTAATAATAATAATACCATTTTGTGACATTTGGGTTACTAGGGTTTTATGAAGGACTATAAATAAATACAGTTCAGACAACAATTTGTGCATCCTTGCAGGAGTGGTGGCAGTCAGTCAGGGAGAAAAAGTGGTACTGCCACCCCTGCTCCAACCTCTGCCAAGTTTGTGTAAACATCCCCAGAACCTTCTTTTCCATCCCTGAAAGCACAATGGCAGAGTCTAAACTTTAGTCTCCCATGGTGGTTGGGAGCATTCCAGTCTGAAAGAGCAAATTCTCACACAAAATGCTTGAAACGTCGCTCCAGATAAGCTGTTATCTTAATACACAGATGACTTCTGCCTTGGAAGTTACTGGTACCTGTGTTTGGCTCTGCCTTGCAAGGGAAAGGCAAGAGCTTAGGAGAACCAAGTAACCAGAGATCATCGGTAGGAGTAGGTACACTTTCAGAAGAATTTGTAATGAGAAGGTAGAACTTGTTTTTTGCTTAAGAAAACTTTCCTGCCTGGAATGAGGCATCTTTCCCAGAGACAGTTTTAGATGTTTCTCCTCCTGCATTCCAGAGAAGTTGACTCCCCAGGTACAAGAGAAGGTAAGTTCTTGCAGACATGTCTGAAGGCCCCACAGTGGGGGGGGGGGCAGGGTTAGGGTTAAAAGCCCTAAGAAGAATGGGGGGCACATCTTTTTCTCCATCCCAGCACTTGTTGCTGGTGCAGGGGGTTTTTTCCTTTGTAAGTTTTTTAGTGTTCTTGCCTTTGAAATAAACCTTTTTGAATTCTTTCCACTGCCTTGGCATTTTTGGGGGATAGCTGCATATATCTTACTTTACACCATCCTTAGACATCTTTCATTCTCAAAACTATTAGGTTTTGGTGCAGTCTGAAGGTCTTACCCACTTTTTATGGTACTTTATAATAATAAAAATTGAACATACCAGCAAAACTGACCTAGAGTACCACTAAACTCATTAAAAGTAAGACATTCTGTAAAAGTCAAGTTACTTCTGAGATGAACTTAAATTAGTGAATTAAGTGTTCTCTCAGATCTAAAAATCCTCCAAAAATGGCAGCTGGTAAACAAATTCAAAAAAGGACAAAAACTCACACATGGGTGTGAAAAAAACACTTCCCCTCTGCTTTGGCAATGATCTCAGAGCACAGAATTAGCTCTGACTATGTTGAGCCATTCTGGTCTGTTCCAGGGAGGGTTTGGAGGGATCCCAAGAGTGAAACCAAAACACCATTGAAATGTCAAAAACCCCAATATTTATTACTAGGAAGTGGGCAACAAACCAAGAAACCGAGAAACATGAAAGAGGAAAGGAAATAAGCCCTCAGTAAAACCCTCGCTCACGCAGATGTTACTTACGAGGTTGTCTTACTGCCCCCAGAATGACCAGAATTCCCCATAACAGAACCTGCATCCTTGGAGTGTCGGCAGGCTCACAAGATAATGGGCATCCCCACCAAAGGCAATGTTGTCCTCCATGTGAAGCTTGAGAGCACTCCCACAGCTGCTGCCTGCTTTTTTATACAATTTAGCTGGTTACATCTACCTGGGTAGGTGTGGCCAACACCGCCCAGCCAGAGGCCTTCAGTCCCTCCCCCCATTATGTAAGTGGTGCCCCTTCTGCACACATATGTGCATATTGGAATTTCCACACACCTGAGTGATACACCTTGGGAGGGTCTTCCCTAAATGAGTCTGGGTGCTCACTTCATCTCCCTCCTCTTCACTTTCTCCTTCAAATGCCCTTGGAGGGCCATCAGCCAATAGGGAGGTACCAATCAATTTTAGTTTATATGGAGTACTGTCTTCAAGGATGAATTTCTCATTTATCGGACCTTAGTTTTCTCACTACTTGGCAGGAAAAAGAACAGCCTTTCACAGGTGGTTGGGCCAAACACAGATCAAAAGTAGCAGTGTCTAATCAAGCATGGATACATGGCCTTAAGCACAGTGGTGACCAACTCAGTTACTAAGCACAGAAACCATAAGGTTTTCTTCAATCTCACTGTTGTCTTCTCCTTAAATTGAAGAGTAGACAAAAATAATCATGAGTCTGTCTGCTCTTACTGAAGCTTTCTTTCCAAACCCAGTAACTAAGGGTTGAGATGCAGCTGGTGAAAAGACCACCCTCAGTACAAACTTTCGGCTGATAGTAGCTGTCTTCCTTCCAAGGAATACCCAAGCAGGTATTGAAGAGAGAGGACCTTGTGCAGAGCTCTCTGGGGACTCCAAAATCAAAAAGAGCTTTCCGAAAAGCCCACAGGAGGGCTTGGAGGGGACATCCTGGCTCCCCCAAACATTGCCCTTGTAACACCTTATAACACAGCTGGCACGGTATCATGCTATCAAGAGCCCTGCATCCCTGACTCAACATCTTGCATTCAGTCACATGCTAGCTACCTCATTAAATTTTGTCTGGCTGTTAGCAGAAAACTAGTAATTTAGCCATGCCTGTGACCTGGGCACAGCCAGAACCATCCCCAGGACACTGTGCCAAGCAATCCCAACTAATATTTGCACTTTTGTAATCTTTACCATTTGATACAGGACAATTTGCAGCTTTCCCAGTCTTGCTTCAAAGAGGGGACTTTCACCCTCACAGGGAAGAAATGAGCTCTTAATTGATGGCACAATATCCCAGGAGTAAGTAAGCGAGGAGCAAGCAAACCAAAAGTGATCCTGATTTTCTTCTGCACATTGATACCGATTACACCATATATCACATCATTTGCATTGCCACAACATAGCCTTTTATATCTGCTTAAGTTGCCAGCCATTTAATCTCGCCTACCTTTAAAAAAAGGCTTGTAGAAAATGAGATGCTTGCTTTACGTTGATGCAGTTAAGTGAGCTAATTTCAATTCCAAAAAGAGGATTTATGCAAGTTAATAGACTGACAGGTCCAGGAGTCAACTACAGTAATGCTCTTGTTGTTCTGTTTTAATAATTCAGGGGACAGTCCCTGCTCTTTACATAAATTGAATCCTTCAGACCTTATCTAATTTCTGGGCAATAATTTCTCACCGTGGGGAGGACATTTACCACTAATTTCTGAAATGAGTGTAACGACTTCTGCTGGCTTTGCACATGGCCCTGAAACATATTTGGGGCAGCATAAAGACAATTTCCCACTTGGTGCTTTTTTGCCAGAAATAAATGCCACTGTGAACAAAAAAGGGTGGTTTCAGTGCCTGTAGAGTCAAAGTTTTACCTCCCCATTGTAGAGTCTGCCTGTGTTCAGGAGCTCAAATATTTACAAGCAATGCAGTGGCATGTGTTCTTGGGAAAGCCATGCAAAGTTCTACAAAATACAATAGACTGCATTTCAATTAGGCCAGAGATCTGAAGAATCACTAAATTATGATAACATCCAGTTTCTGATTCTTTTTTATGGTATCATATTGAAAAACAGCTCATTATTTCATCAACAGAAGTTATTATTTTCCTATCTGATCCTGGTTTTCCTTGGGAGCTGAACATAATGAAATATCTTCAGTGTAACATTTTGAGCAGACCTCAGGAAAGTTCATAGCCCTTCTCTACAAACATTTATGTTGGTATGTGTATAAAATTTATAGCAGCCACAAATACAATTTGTCAGTCTTTTTGTTAGACTGCTTCACTAAGGGTAGTGGAGGATCAATGGTCGAGCACATTCATATTTCAACATCCCAGTTCCCATATTTTGCTTACACAGCCCAGGACCTCTACTTGCAAGGGTGCAGCCAAAAGCTCTGCAACTATTTTCATCACATCTGGACTATTGAGAAAAACACATTTCCTATTACAAAAAGCATAGAAATCACATAGCAACAATCTTTACCGTGATCTCAAAGAACACTCCCCACCTCAGGGCAAATATGTTTGGGTTTGCTCTTCACACCTACACAAACAGCTTTATTATTCTCAGAAGCAGGACAAGAAGATGGGATAAAATTAGAGTACACTTCCTTCAGTTTACAGACCACCTGGACACAAGATATGGAGAGGTATCTGTTGGCAATGGAAATACACAGGCAAAGAGGTGTAAAATGGGTGCTGATCCTGCAGGAGAGCATCTGTTTGGGACACTCAGGATTCTGAGTGTTTGTCAGAGGTAATCTGCTCCGTCCCCCTTACTGACTAGGGGACACTGATCTGTCCCTCTAGTGTCCTTCTGCCTGGGTGATCAAAGCAACATGTGGCTACAGGCAGGCTAGTCAGATCTTCCTCCAGCAAACACTTGAAAAAAGATGGACCTGCTTGGATAAGGAACAGGGCTGTGGCAAATGCCTGGCTCTGCCTTGCTTTTGCTAAGGATAAGAAATCAGTCTGTCTTCCATCCGTAGCCCAGTCCTGTATCTCCTTGTGGGTGGTGACCCCCTGTGGAAAGCTTTTAGGTTACACGTTACACATGCAAGGCTACAGGTGTTGAGAAAGGAAGGCTTTACTTAGCCCCAGGTATCTGGGGGACCCAGGGACCACTTTTCCCTGCTGGAAATTCATCCAGTTAGTAATCACTCGCCCTGCTTCTCCCTGCTAACTATGCCATGTGCAGCATGTCTTTTCTTCTGTCCTGGAAGACACACATGCAATGGTCAGACAACATCTCTGCTTCAGGAGGGCTTGTGAAACAGAATCTTCCACAAGACAACACAAATGCCCCAGTAAAATGCAGATAGTAATGATCAAGGCCAAGAAAGTGCAGCCCAAATGTCAGCATTGGGGTCACATCTGCAGCTTATGTGCTGGTGTCAGACACCATCATGCAGCACCTTCCCTAATGGTAGGTGTTCCCTCAACATTCCCTATAAAAATAAAATTCAAAAGAATAAAACTAAATATATAAACCTTGTATGCCTGTGTCAAGGTCCAGGCTATGATTTTCTGTTGGCTAAAGCAGTGTTTTGCAGTTTCTGCTCCCCTTGCAGCAGGTATTTTTGATCCACAGGGAAGTTCCAAAAGAGCTTGGACAAAGTACTGGGAGATACTACACCAGGAGTGTATACAGCCCTTTATATGGATCATGCCCTCTCCCAGCGGTGAATACTAAGCTCAGGATTCAAAGAAAGGCCCACAAATCTTCTGTGACTTCAGGGGGATTTGGGAGCCTATTGCAGTGCAAGCACTTGCAGACAGCATTTTTTGTCTGCACTGCCACTCCAAGGCACTGAAGCCCCCATAGACAGCAAGGCATCCTGCCACAGCTCTTGTGTTGGCGGCATGTGCTTCGGGCACTGTCAAGGTAAAGGAGCAGTGTGCCTCTGCACTGGATTCACCGAAAGGCATAATCTCTGAGACCAGCCCCTGCTCTCCAGCTCAGCATGGCCCTGCTGGCACCAGGAGGGGAGAGGATACTCACCAGGTGCTGCAGCCCTTTCACAGGTCTCCTCATTGCAGCACCTGGGCAACGCTTCTCCTTTAACGTGCCTGAAGGACAATTGGAGTGTTACAGATTTCTCCATATCTCTTCTAAAAAAGAATAAAAAATAAAAAATTAAAAAACAACACCAATCAATCAAACAAAACCACAAAAAAACAAAACAAAAACCCCAAACCAAAACAAAAACCAACCAACCAACCAACCAAAACAAACAAACAAACAAAAACTGAGTGGCTAGCATATAGCTTACAGCCAAGCCCAGAGGCAGGTTTGTTCCCAAGCAAATCACTTTAGCACACAGTAATGCCTTAGACTGAAAATTGTCTTTAACACCAGGTTCTGCCATGAGCATTGCCCCTCGGATGGGCAAGGATGCTATAGAGCCACAGCTTTGCACTGTCCTAGCAAAACACAGAAGCATCAGTGCTGACTGGAAGCTCTCCAGTGTGGGAAGGAGATGTCCTCACCTTCCTTTCTCCCCTCCTAGCCCAGATACAGTGAAGCACTGAGTGTTTTGCCCCTTCTGAGGACAAAAAGGCTAATTTCAGTGCACTGAGTATAAAATGTAGTAGGCATCTGAAATGTGACCAAAACATGTCAGTCTGGGGCAGTGTTTAATTTCTCACTCACTACTCACTGCTCACTCTTATAACTTCCTGATCAAACTGGTTCTGTTGATAGCCAGAGGATGCTCAGTGGAGCATCTGAAAACCTGTTGGGCATTTCTGCTTGCACCTTTTCCCCCCATTATTGGCTGAGAAGCTCTGCAGTTAGTACTGAGTTGACACTCTGTGATCACGTGGAAAAAATTAGTTTACAGCAGCCACAGCTCTTCTCTGGCAAATATACCCTGTCAGACCCAAGCACAGACCAGCCCCTTTTCCTACAAGTCCTGACAGCCCATTGGCCTGTCCCACAGTGGGCATATACCATGCTGGCTCCCCCTGTGCAGGTCCAGGCAGTGGGCCCCAATGACATCTGCATGGAGGATTAAGTATTTAGCTCTAACCTCCTGTGCTACAGACTGAGTTTATCTACAGCAGCTGCTTCCACCAGTGGGTGCAGGCTATGGGCTTTCTTTATTCCCATTAGAGGTGGTAATCAGGGGGCCAAAAAGAGATTTTTCTGGGATTTGTGCTGGATTGATCAAACAGTGTCTGTGCTCCTTTTCCTCTATCTGAACTCTGCTGTTTTTGCTTTATTGGCATAAACATCTGCAAGAAGCATTTCCGACATTTGGGACAGAGTAGTTTAAACAGCACAGAGCAAGAAAGCTTCTTGCTGGTTCTCCAATTTCCTATCAAACTGAGATCCCAAAGAGTTATGTTCAAAAGCCTCTGAGAAAGCCATCTGGGCAAAAAGTGTATCAGAACTGTAGAAATATCATGTTTCATTATTCTCTCAACATTTCACAGAAGAAATCATTTTCACTGAACCATCTGTGCAGGAGACACAAAAAATGTCAGATAGAATAGGAAAAACATTTCCACCTATGTTATCTGCCTAACACAGAAAACAGTGAAAAGACCTGCTGTTCAGCAAGGAAAAACAGGGAATTAAAAACCTGTAGTCATCTTAACAAGTCCCATGAGTTTTATCAAGGCAAGGTTAGTGTAATTAGTCAACCTGTCCAGCCAAGCCATGCTCAGAGGCCCAAAACTAATTTCATTTTATAGGCTATTGCTTGAGGGAAGGCTGTTTCTGAAGAGTTCCCCCACATTCCCTCTAGAACCAGCCCTGTGACCCCCAAGCTCACCAAATTGTACCTCTGCACAGCCAGAGCTTGGTATATCCAGCCTCATCTGGATGGGCTGCAACATGGTATGTGAGGAGCATCTTTCCCAATTGCTCTGGTGTCCCCTCTCCTCTGGATGTACTCAGAACTGTATGACTGCATTTGCAAACCAAAGTCACCCAGAAAGCCAAGCCAATATTTTCTTCAGCTTCTTCCTCTTTAGCATAGCTTGTTCTTCCAGATTGGCTGGCTGTCAACAAGCTAATGCCAGGCTCACTAACCACAGAAGTCTCCTGGTGCTCCTGTGTGGGAAAATCACTGTGCTTTTGGCCTTTGGCACCCAAAGGGAGGAATTTCTCTGTGTAGCTGGTTAGGAAGAATCCTGGCACAGCTTGTCTTGCACCTTGATAAACCCAGGACTACAACAGTGATGGAGAAAACAGCAGTAAAGAGAGATGATGCCCAGCCCCACAGCTGTTGCAGCTCCCATGTGATGGAGGGTGATGCTTCATTTTCTTCTCTGCCATGTAGCAACCTGCAGCTTGGCAGAACACGTCACTGCACCAACTCAATGAGATGACAGAGGATTGAACACATTCAGAGAGAAGTGCTCCATGCTTCCCTCATCACTAATGAGGGCATGCGAGTCCTTTAAGGACAACAGCAGTAACCTCACTGCCCACCCCACAACCAAGGGTGGGCAATGTTACTGGGAACATTGGAGGATGGAGTTTCACTGATGTTAATGCCACAGGCTTTAAGCCATTTTTAGTCACTTCTGGCACACAGAGACAGTAACTTTCTTCCAGGGATGCCTGGGATTCCCTCCTTGGCCACACAAGAAGGGAAAAACTACTACTTACTGGACAGATGGAGGGACTTCACCTAGGACAAAGGAGAGGGGCATGCTTAGTATAAACATTAGTACTTCACCTGACAGAACTCTTTTCTTGCTTTTGTATCTTGATTCAAGATACAAAATCAATCCCTGACCAGGCCTGAGTCCCAGTTTCTTCTGCAGCTGTGTGCTTAAAAGAAAACTGGTGGAGATGGCATGGCACAAGGTATGATGTTTCTCAGCTAGTGGGGATGAGAGGACAGTGGCTCTCAGCAAGGCACGGTATGATGAGGGCATCATGAGTCACTAGTGTTTTTTCTCCAGCCGGAAGCAGAGAAAGGTTTCCCCACCATCAGCCCTACGCTCACATATACCCACATCCACCTCCAGGAATGTTAGAAATAGCCCAGTACATACCCCAAGACCATCCACCAGCTTATCATGGGGATGAGCAGCTGAGCTTCTCCTTTTCTTCCTTGCTGCAAAATCTTACAGCAGGAGCCCACAAACTCACCGAGGTTGAGCAATGCCATACAAATGAGTGACACAGAAGAGAGACTTTAGCATGTGTCACCTCAAAGCTCCTGGTCCAGCCCCAGGGTCTGCTGTCCCAATGAGCCATGACCCTTGCCAGGGGGGGACATCAGGGAGGGATTTGCATTGTGGAGCCTGCAGGTTGGCTGCTCTTCTCACTCTAGAAGAGTCCTCCTCACTCTTTTTTGCTCAGCTGGAACTGTGCTGCTTGGAGAGAAGAACCAGGCACCTTCTCTTTCACCTTCCCACCCGCAGGCCACCACCAAGAGCCATGGAAGGGCTCAGCACTGCCAGTAGTGACCTATCTTAGGAGACTTTCCTGCTCAACACTTCAGAAATTATCTCCAGATGACCATTACATCCCACAAGGAAAGCGATATGAAGCCTTACCTCTCTGGTGTCAAGAGATAAAGCACCAAGATTCAAAACAGAATGTGGGTTTGATTGGGAGATCCAATCTCCTGAGGGATCCTCCACTACAGTGATTCTAAAGCATTGCATGTTAACAATGAATATGAACAACCAAGCATCTTTAAACACTAAGAGGTGTCTATGCAATATTGTACATCTTGAGCACATGTGCAACAGCGCTGGGTGACCCAGACTGAGGGCTGCAGCATGACCTGGACCTTCATGTGGTCACTCCCTTTCATAATTGCAGGAAATTGCAATTTAGGCTGTGTGCAGAGGGAAGTGTTCGTACCTGCCAGGAGTGCTGATATAGCTTCAAGAATCTCAGAAAAACCCTGCAGGGCCATGTCCCGGGGGGCTGCACAAGCAGGGAATGACCCAAGGAGCTGGGGTGACTCCAGTGCTGGCCATGCCCTCCCCAGCTGGGCACAGCCCATAGGGTCTCAGCATGGCTGGCAGAGTTGGGGATGGGACAGGTTCCATAAACAGCCCCAGACACAGCAAGAGATGTGAACCAGGAATAAGGTCCCTCTAAGATGCCCACCCTGGAGCAGGAAAAGGGCTTGGAGACAAAGCTAAGACAGGTCCAAAACCCATGCACAGCCAGGGCAGGAGATAAGGACATATTTAATGCAGCTCTGACAGGGACAGAGGACCCAGGCTTGAGTTTAAATGAGGTCCTGGGTCATGGGCAAAGAGGTGTGTGGGCATCCACTGCTTTTTCACACTGAGGATGTAATCCTGCTCTGTCTTCAACTGAGCATGCCAAAGCTGTGGCATGCTGGTAATGCCCACAGGCTCCAAAAACATCATGACTTCCACAGCAATGTCAAAGCTGTGTTCTGCTGGAGCTGGGAGCCACAAGTTCATGTGGGCACAGATCTGCAAGTGCAAGCACTACTAACGAGAGCTAGACTTCTCACATGGTTGGCCCTAAATCTCTGAGACCCAGAGCCAGGAAAAAGGCTTGGGTTCATGAGCTATAACAGCAGCAAAGCTCTGATCTCCCTAAGTTTCAGGAAGAATGACCTCAGAATTATCCATCAGATGCAAGCAAACTATAACAAGACACAACATAAACCAAGCACTTCTCTAGTAACTTGTTCATATTTGACACCGACGTCTGAAAAAGTTAAGCAGGGAAAGCAGCTAAAAATGAGAGCTCAGTGCTCAGCTGACTGAGCCATCACCAGCCAGCCAAGCAAAATGCTCTTGGCACAGGAACTTCCACTAATGCTCTTAGCCTGCTGCAAATGCAAAGCCTCCTAGTTAGAACAGCTGGGACCAGTTCATCACTGTGTGGATGTAACCCCAACTGTGTATTCTACACCCTCTATGCCATTTCCCAGAAGCTATAGACTACCTGCAGCAGCTGCCCAGAGCACACCTGACCCCTCAGCTGTGAGCTGGGTGTGAAGAGGCCTGTGAGATAAGAAGATATTCCTGTCCTCACACCCAGCACACCCATTCACCCATTGTGGAACTCCCCGCCTTGGGAAAGGGGCTGGGCATTGCTGCCTGAACCTGAAGATATATAATCCTGGGGGTCTTGGGACTGCTAGTTCCACTTGTGGGATCAAGAAGAGGACCAGAGCCTCAATCAGACTGAGATCACCACTCTCAGCTGAATTGCAGCCATGACTTCCAGCCGGATTGCAGCCAACACTTCCAGCCGGACTGCAACCATCGCTGACCTCAGCAGGTTTTTCTCCTCTCTTTTTGCTTTTTGGACTCAGAGGGGCCCACAGGGGGTTTAGCACAGGGACTGACAAACACCATTCTGTTTGTGCCCCAGGATGCCGGGTTTGTGGGTTAAAATCAATTGTTCACTTGTAAAATTGTATTTATTACATTAGTGTCATTAAAATTGTCATTCTGACTTTTAATCTCCTCTGTTATGTTTATTTCTCCTGCCAGTTTACCTTTAAACCAGCACACAAAGTAACAGCCCACAGTGGAATGTGATCGAATTAGGTCAGGCTTTTTTGGCACTTCTGAGTAGAGAGCATAGAGATAATCACTAAGGCTGAAACTCAGCAGCTTGTGAGTATGGGGTAATCTGTGCCATTCGTTCATGCCGTGAGTCACTAGCATTTCAACATGAAAATGCAATGCCTTCAGATTCAGGAGCTCATGACACTCAAACTCTGGCACAGCCACTCTTTTGCCCACATGCTATTCTGAGCTGCTGGTTAATACATACAGCAAAGTGGTAGAAATGCCTTGTTAGGTCCATTTATGTCCTCATGTACCCAACCAGGCCTCAAGCCAAGACAATAAAAGGGACACAGAGACAAACCCACCAAAAGCATGAGGGAACCCTTTCACTACTGCCTAGTGCTTGTATAGATAGACTAGAAAAAAAGAGACCAAGCATGTATGAATGGAGTAGTTAGAAAAGGACAAGTGAGGGCACCTGAGCAGCTTGTCACCCCAGGGTCATCTGGGTCATACATAGATACTTACACGGCTGGCAAGAAACAAGAGAGACCACCTTCATACAGAGCAGTCAGAGATGGGGGTGATGATGGTGGGGAAGCAGGAGGATTTTATTGGCTCTGAACACAACCCAGATGCAGATTTAGTGTTGCACAACCAGTTCATCTTCCTGACAACATGAATCAAGATCTGGCTTATGTTCACTGCAAGCTTGTCAAACCCCAGCAATGATGGGAAGTGCCATTTCCTTTAGGCGGAAGAGCAACCCACAGAAGCTGGACTCACTTCATCCATAGGTGATATTTACACCAAAAGGAATATGTTTACTTCAAAACACAGAAAAACAAAGATACAAGATGAAGTAGGAAATGCACTGCACAAAACCAGGAGCATTACCATAGTTCACCTCAGCACCTTTACCCACTCCCAAGGCTCTTTCTCTTGACCTGGCCCCTTCTCCTATTACCTGAAATTTCTTCCAGGGGGATCCTGCTTCTTCTTTCCAGTATTCCACCAAGAATAAAAACCTAAAGACCCCTCCTTTACATGATCCCAAGCTTCAGTCTCACTTGCCTTCTGATCTGCTCAGAGAAGCCTTCTCTCTTGCTTGGGATCTGGGACATCACACGTCAAGACAAGCAAAAGCTACTTTTTCTATTTTCCCCTCCCCTAGATCTGGAGCTGTCTTTCCCTGTGATGCTCACAACATCAAATGTGGTGCCACACTTACAGAAACTAGCAGCAGTGAGCTGACTGACTGAAAGGCACCTCCAAACTTAGACACATTCTTGGATTTAGAGGGTCACTTCTGGGGACTATTCAGGCTCACAGAACAAAGCCATGTTTTGTGCACAGTACCCATTTGATTTAAAACTACACTGGTGATAATACTTCTTTCATATCAGGTACCCACTTAAGACCAATTACTAACTTTTTTTATTGCTCCTTCTTCACTGGGCTGTCCTCAGGCTAAATGGGTTATGGGCGTCAGGGTCATCTGTCCTTCCGCATGTAGGCACAGTATTCCGAGTTTCCTTTCAACACAAATTCATCACAGTTTAATAGGAAATACCTCAGTCAGTTGTCTGAGAGTTTTTGGGTGCTGATTCTCTCTGCCTAGAGATTTAAAGGCATTTGCCCAGATCAGACATCATTCAAATTACCCACAGGCAATACACAGCAAGATATAGTTCAGTCTCTCTAGACGAAGTGAGCCATGCTACTGCTTGGACTAGAAGGAAAGCACCAAGAATTCCTGCTCAGAAAAAGCTAAGGATACAGCTTGAAAAGATCAGATGCCATAGGAAGCAAGAGTTCCTAAAAGCTAGAAAAAAAAAAAAAAAAAAAAAGGTAGTGCAGGAAGACCCTAGAGTGGTTAATTCTTACACAGCCCAGTTGCACATGCAGCCTTACAACACAACAGTACTCCAACCAGGACCCAAACCAATTACAGCCTCAGTACCATCTTTGGCGAATCTTCCCAAGATAAAGTGTTTTCAAAACCAGTGTTCCTTCAGTGAAAACAGCTAAGACTTCCATTTCTTACTCAAAACTAGAGGCCAGCTTAAGGGATGAGGAGGCATGGTTTGTCTCTGTGATCAGGATCCTGTATTCCTTCTCATCCCACTCTTTGGGCAGGATCGATTAGGTGGCAAATAAAAGCAAACCCTCCCTCCAAGACAGCAGAAGATCAAAAAAAACCCCACACATCACAGCAATTATTAATTAAGTTTTTATGTTTACAGTAATCACTTAACAGGGATACCAAGGGATTTTAATCAGAATTCTGACAGTGGAGCGAGTTCATTGGGAAAGCTGCAGAAAGATCAGAACAGCTACTCTAAAATAGTAATTCCAAAAAAAGAAAAAGCTGAGATCATACTGTGTTTTAAAAGTAAAGTTACATGGTTTAATTTGCATAGCACAAGCATACAGAAGTAGCTGAGTTACAGCCATTGATAAAGCCCATCTCTATTTGCATTATTGCCGTTTTCTTTTAAATCTGAGCAACTCGTTGCTGGTTTCTGCTGGAATCAAGGTAGGTTTACTGGCACTTACTGTCCAGTAGCTCAATTTGGTTTCGCCAAGGAACATTCAACACCACGAATTTGCAAGTGGTGTGCTAAGGAGAGAAAGAAAGAATTAGTTAACAGATCAAGAACATAACACAGTGTCATTTACCATTGTTCTACACTTCTGTGGCTCTCTAGATTTGCCCTCTCCAGACAAGTATTCTAAAACAGCACTCTTGTTAGTACCTGCTCAGAATGAGTCATGTCTCTGAAACAAGTCGTAACAAGTAAAGCTGAGCAGTCAGCACTGCTGGAGATCAGGTTACCTTTATCCATTCAGAGGAAAGCTCTTACCACGGGTAATACTCAAACATAAGCCCCCAGGCAGAGCTAAGCACACCTGGACCCCTAATCCATATGTACCTATGTCAAATCATTGCAGCTGCCATAGTGGTACGCACCACATTCTAATGAGGTGCTTCATGGATCATTTGTGTGAAGCTACACTTCTTATACTCACACAGGTACAAAGGGTACATACACATACACCCTATGACTGCCATTAACAGACAAAATGAAATGCTATAGAAAAACTAGACTCAGGCCAGATCACAGCAGACATATTTAGTGCTCCCATCCAAAAAGCTCCTTACAGAGCATTCCTATTGGACAAATGCTGGTGTAACACCTTGGTGGGCACAGCAAACAGGAGTAATCTGCCTCTTTTGGGCAGTGCTTTGCCCAAAGCTCTATTCACAACAGTACAAGTCCTACAGGAAAGCATGCCAAGCCAAGCATGTTTACATCACTATGGGAAAGAAGAGCTAAGATATGGGGACGGAGAACCAGGAGACCCGTAGGTTTGGCAGAGCTTCCTCCACATATCCTTCTGATCCAGACCACAAGCACTTGCTAAGAGGACCGAGACACACGCAGTGCTCCAACCTCAGAGCCCCACTTATGAAACTGGCCAAAGGCCCTGCCTTCTCTGGCAACATCACCTAGCAAGACAAGTTCTGCAAGAGCAGTACCCTGTTAAGTGTACAGGCATGAGGTCTCTGTTCTTGGCTGGGGCAGACAGGGGACACTGCCCATAGCTGTCTCCGTACTAAGCCAGCCAGTGGGATGAGGCTGGAAATCAGTGAGTCAGTAAGGTGGATACCTTAGAGCTTACCTTAGCCATCTGTGGCTCATCATGGAAAGCACAGCGCTGGAGATCAGCTGCTGGCTTTGTGCAAGTTGTCCGGGCAATCTCAACTTCCATTATGTACTTGACTCCAGCCACAATCTGCAACAAGACAAGTCAGAGGCAAGTTTATTCGCACCACAGAGAGAAGGGCTCTCTGATGAGACCAGCAGTGTTCCTGTTACATGACAGAAAGCAGATTCCAAGATTAAAGAAGGGATTGTATGTGGCAACCTCCACAAAAGCAGGACTTGGCACCCTCTCAGAAATAGGAAACAAAATCCAAGTAAACATGTCTCACAGAGCAGCTTCCTTAACAATAAACAGACACGTGTTAACTCAGCAGCAGCACAGGGAAGCCACTGGCTTCTTCAATAACACGCAGCACTCAAGGTCATTCAGACGGAGGAGCCAAGCTAGATAAAAAAGGGCTTTTATTCACCTTCCGTGGAAAAAAACCAAACAACTTGCAGATGCCGTCAGGCTCGGGGCTTGCCCTGTCTCCAAAGGAATCCCACCGGCCTCATTCCTAGCTGTCCCCACCCCGGAGCCTGCCGACCCTCACCACATCCCCCCCGCCGCTCACCTGCCTCTTAGCGCTGATGACCCGCACCACCCGGCTGGAGTACATGTCGTTGCTGGCCCTGTTGTACGCCGTCATGGCGAACTGCAAAGCCCGCTGCAGCCCCTCGTCGTTCTCAGAGTTGTCGATGACCTCCGGGGCCCCCAGGGGCCGCGAGCGGTACTCACCGGCCCGCACAACGCCAGCAGAAAACAGAGCCACAGCCAACAACGCCAAAAGCCCAGCGTTCCCCGCCATGGCTGCGCGCTCTGCCGGCCTCTCACGGTCACCGACGTTTAGAAGCCGGCGGAGGGTTGGGGCGGGGCGGGGCGGTCTGTTTTGGGCCGGGCCTCAGCCCACACTTTTCCGGCCCGGAGACCCGGGCGCCGGTGGCGCTGCCAGAGGACCTCCCCGGGAGTGGGACGGGGATGGGGGCGGGGACTAGNAGGATAGTTTCCCGCACGGGTATCGGAAGTTGGAAGTTTTTCCAGGATGTGCCTCCCCGTGGGTTATTCTTGCACTTATTTCCCTCTACTGCGGAGGGAAAATAAAAACCACAGGGCATTTTAAGCTGCTAATGTGGCTCCCAGCATAAAACACCGTGTGTCATTTTTTACCTCTGCCTCCGCAGCACTGGTGTTGCTCATCTACACTCCGGGGCCATCAGCGACAGGGGCGGCTTCCCAGATGAATCGTTTCACTTCCCCTCGGTTCCCATAAACACCAGTCGATCTCCCCCATCCTGTCAGGAACCCTAAGTTTGGAAAGATGGGACCTAATATAGTATGAGGGAGATAGCTCTGGTGAGCTTCAAGGCCTCAAGGAGTTGTTAGGCTGAGACAGGGTGAGGTTTTGCACCTGAATATCTGCAGCATGCCTTGTAATGGAAGGGGCTGGTGTGCTGACTGGAAAGACTGCCTGCATGCCAGCAATATCCAGCACTGCTGCAGTATCCAGCATGAAAAACCCCTGCAGTTGCCAACAAGCTGTGTGACTAATTCAATGGGGACAGGGCATTGGGGTCGTTTTTATAGCCAGAGAAAGAATCATAGGCTGGCTTGGGTTGAAAAAGACCTGAATGATCATCTCATTCTAACCCCCCTGCCTTAGACAGGGACACCTTCCACAAGACCAGGCTGCTCAAAGCTGCTGCTGCTCAAAAGAGAGGGAACCAGGACATGTATTGGAAGGTGAACCAGAGCTGCTAGGAGCTGCAGGAGTCTGTCTCCATTTATCTTTTCTTTAAAGGACCTTGACCCTAGACTGGAGCAGTTTAAAACTCAAGGTTAGAGCTCACCTAGCGTCTTCAGAGGCGAAAGCTCTTTTTTGTACTGTCAGTGACTGCTGCCAGCAGGAATGGCCAGCTCTGGTCTAACTGCCAGCTCAGTCACCTGCCAGGTCTCTTCGCACTGCCTTCTGCTGGCCCTGCCAGCTCCAGCCTCCATCGAACAGTGCCCCGGCTCCCAGCCACTGGAGGTGCTCACCAGCCCCACACAGCTCATGCAGGAATCTGTGCCTCACACTAGCGCACAAGGGAAGCACCGTGAGAGGGAAAAACAGTGCCCTGGGGATTCAGAGAGTTGACCTTAAAGGCAAACAAGCAAGCAAAGCAAAGCTTTAGCTCTGCTTGGGTAAGCTTACTGGAGTTAAGGCACTCCAGTGTGGTTTAAACTCGCAGTGGTAGCCAGCAAGTTAGCTCTCAGTACAGTGCTGGTGATCGCAGGGTAATTTCTGCAAGGGGACATTGTACAAGGTACAGGAGGCCACAGCTGTGTTCTCCCTCACCTGCTTCGATGCCACAGCATGCCTCTTCAGCCAGCCCTATTCCATCTCAGAAACTCAGGGCTTCTGTTTCTTCTCACATGCCAGTCTGTCACTGTCCCAATGAATAATTGATGCCACAAAGGCACTCCAGCTGAAAAAACTGAGGAAGCAGAGGAGACTTCTTCAGTAATGTGAGGGGTGGTGACATCTTTTAGGAGGAAATGGTTCATCCTCCTCCTTAGGCAGATTATCATTCACACAGGACGGAAAAGGCTCAACACAGAGAGGGATCATCCTCTCCAAGACAGGGACCACCTGCAGACCCCCAAACAGAAATAAGCTGCATTTGTTGACTACTGCCAGTCCAAACACCACAAAATCAGGACTTGAAACAAAGCAATTATAAGAGAAAAAAAGATTTGGCAAAAAAATTATGTTCTACAGTTGATTAATAAAGGTTCATGAAATAAAACTGCATTTTGTCCTTTCGTTTTTGAAAGGTGCAACTATCTTACTCTATCAGAGGTGGTTTTTTTTAAATATAAAGCAGAAATTCCTGAATAACCAGATGACCAAAGAATACTGTAATGGAGGAATTTACCAAGAAGCAGGAGACTCATGATAACATTGCAAAAGTTTGTAATCCTGTGTGTTATCGGTATAACTGTTTCAGTGTTTCCTTGCAGGGCTGGTTCAAACATTTGTGCAACATCCAATATATTTGTATCTACCTTTTTGTCTATGTTTCAACTTCACCCAGGACTGATGAGCTTTTTAGGCATACTCATTTCTCCACATAACTGCTACATTCACTGTCCTTGCTTTTGGCATCCCTCATCTCTCTTTTACCATCCAAAGGACCAATTATATGTGTCTCTACTCAGCAGCTACCTCAAAAGACCTATAATACTGTGACATGTCTTTCAAAGCAGAATCAGACAAGGATCTTTGAAAAAGCAGCTAGTCCTTTAATGAAGAGCAAGTTTCTTCACAGAACTGAATTCCGAATGACCCTTAAGGAAGAGGGTCTGTGTTAGAGACAGGAACACTGGGAAACAATGATCAAACACTAAACATCTGTTTCAGCTTCTCTGAACGGAGGGACAGCAAGCCAAATTTATGCCAGGATCAGTGCTTTACATCCTGCTAAATGAATCTGGAGCAGCAAAGGGTGGGGAACTGACATGGTTCCCCCTTCTCCTCCCACCACGCTGTGAAGCTAACACAAGGTAATAGAAGGGAAATGTTTTGTAAAAGGACCAATTTTGAAGGCTGAAAGCCTCTTGAGCAAGATAGTCAGCAGTTTCTGCTGGGACAAAGCAATAGCCTTCCTTCCATGCAATTTATTGGGGGGTCAAGTCCCTGACTCCTGTAGGAAGAGTTGCAGAGATATGATGCAGGATTCCTCCACTGCCTCTGGCATGCTGCTGAGTTTATGACTATGAAGTCATAGAACCACTCAGTCATAAATTATGCAACATTTTCATCAATCTCTATCACTCAATATATTTCTCAAATATGAAAGCTTTACATTTACAAGTCTAGTCATTACAGTATACGCTTATTTGCAGAAAATCCTTCAAATAAATGTTCTGCAGCCTCCACGCAAAGCCTCTTTCCATCTGTATGGGCATAGAGATCCTGTGAAATACAGTCAGCCAGGCAGGACACTGTCCAGTTAGACAGTCATATAGGCAGCTCTGTCTCCATGAGACTGAAAGACAAAATGCCCCATTTAATTCATCACTAAGATTTGTAGGATCAAGCCCATAAAGACAGGACCAGAAATGGCAGGTGAAAGTATGATGGCTCCCATCAATGGGTAGTGTAGCTGTGGGCCATGTTCCCACATGTTAGTTTGTTTTCATCATATGAAAACTAACTCAGGGCTATGTGTTCTTAAGGGAAAGAATATCTTGAAGTGTGGGAGATTTTGTCACCTGCTCTCCACTTTGACAATTGACAATTCCTAACATGTACGCAGAGCTATTCTCTGAACATAGTTTCAGAGTTTGGTTGCACTTTCCAGAAAAATCTCTATTGAGGCAGCCTCTTGCACATTATCTGAGTACCTCCACTCCAGGCCTGCTATCTGCATTTGTCTAAAGATAACTGCATTTAGCTGGTTCCTGCAGGGCTTGAAAGCCAGCCTGCAGAGCTCTAATCTCTGCACGGCACTCAGGACGGAAACCAGGGCCTGCAGGAGGGACAACAGCTTTTGCTGTCACTGAGTAATGAGGTAGCAAACCTTAGATATTGAAAAATAATCATGCTCCCTAAAGGTAGGAGATTACCTTTGAAATATCTCAAAACTGATACACTCTTAAATGCTTTTTTAACCTCTTCCTGATTCCTTTTAAAATATATCAATCATAAAGGTGGGTTAGATTTCCCAGTTTTCCTTTGTCAAACTGGCAGCCAGAGCCAAATGCAGTGTAACAAATAATATGGTTTGCATATGTTCACGTGAGTCCCAGGGACTCATGCAAAAAATGCCCCTTGAGCAAGACAGCATTTTATAAGACAGGGCTGAGAGTGATTCAATAGCAAAAGCAAAGCCGTTTCACTGCTGTGCTAGAGTGTTCTCTGCTTATGGAAATAAATCCATCCCATATCAGCTTATTCAGTGACGGTGGGAGAAATAGGGAATATGCCTTCATTTGAGGCTCATGGCCACCACTCCTTGCTCTGGTTTGGAGAAGCATTTTTTTAGGACAGGAATGGAGGCAATGCCATGACTTGTCCATGCAAGGAAAACCAGGGCCTTATTTTGGCTCTCAGCTTCAAAAGAGTGGCTTCTAAAATCTAGACACCTGATTTGAAAATACCCAGTGAACCAGGACCACAGTCATATTTCTTCTGCATGTACACAGGCTTGTACAAATGCTGGCAAGCTCTCACCACAAGCCAAAAGCCAGTAATGGCTTTTCTGGATAGACTGCAAGGTGATTGTTCAGCTGAAAAACACTGTGTGCCATGACAGGCCTCAAAAGCACCAAAGGGCTGCTCTAAACATATTTCAGTCCTGGCAGTACAACTGGATTAGTAAAGACTGTGTGTCCCCCCTCCCCCAACCTGCTCTCAAGTTCAATGACTGCCTAAATAACCTTAGCACTTAGTGCTGAGTGCATATTTCAGGCGATTCCATGGGAACAGAGCTATTAGGAAACAGAAGTCCTCAGTCTAGGTGTTGAGCTCTCTTGAAAGCACAGCCTCAGATTTCTTGGGAACAACAACAAAAAAAAGAAGCAAGTGCAAGTAGCATTGAGCCCTGTTCAGTCACTGGCTGTTACTTTTAGGAACTAAATGCCAAACAACTCTCAGGACTGATCTCAAGTAGGTCAATAATTATCGCCCTGCAGACAGCAATTCTGGGAGCTATCCAGTGCTCTGCTGAATCCCATGCTACTCACATCACTTGTGGGATGACAGCTTCACCTGCTTTAAATCCCTTTCCCTTATGGCAATGCAGAAGATAATCTGCCTCTTAAGAATATGGGTATTCACATACAGACATCTGGTTAGTAATTACTGATAATCTGCCTTTGTGCCCAGGAGGGAAGGCATTATTATTTTACACACAAGCAGTAAATAAAGTAATTGGCAGCAGAAAAGCTGCATTTCAAATAACTGCAAGCCACCAGCTATCGTCAGATTGTGCAACTGAAGCAATGAAGCCACATATTGATTTAAGTGAAGTACTGGTGCACTTGGAATCTTAGCAAAAAACCCTCTGCACCGGCATCCATTTTAATCTAAGAAATACAAATGCTGGCACAGCAATGGCATATATTCAAAATTATCACCAGAGAATTTATGCAAGCTGATGCCTTTGACTGCTGCATTAGCTTGTATTTACTAAGAATAATTTGGCCATTCTCTTTTCTTCTGTATACTTCTTTCTTCTTATGTATTTGTTCGCCTCAGCCTCCAGGAGAAATAGCTTTGCTGCATAAGATTTGTATTCATTAGTTCTTACTAGATGGTTTTTTTCTTCCCTGGAAATTGTTTGGTTCAAAGCTGACAAGAGAATGAATTCCATCCTTGGTCCCTGATCCCACCTGTAGCACAAAGTGTATGTTTCAGCTTAGCTTCTGAGAAACACCGGTGACTTTACATGACTAAGAATAAGTCTAAAACTGTGTAACCCTCCAGCAGCCTGCTGCCATACTGTTCATTCCTGTCTCTTCCAGCAGCAAGCTCTAAACTAGGAGTGAAATCGTCAGATGTTTCAGTAGAAGTTAGTTTAGTATAAAAGAAAAGCTAGACAATAACAAAAGATATTTCTTGAAGTTTGGGACAAGGCCTGCACATGGCAGAGAAACAAAATGTAACAGAGAAACCTGCAAAGATTAGAGCTCATATTCTAAGGCTTTGCAGGTCCCAGATAGCCCAGAGGAGAGCTTCCTCTGCAATAGCATGGTGTCAGAGTTCCCCCAAGATCCCCAGAAGGTGGTTCACCAGTCATATCACTTTTGTTCACTCTGTAAATCAAATCACTCCTGTCCTCCCTTGGCAACAGCTTGTAGCATAACTTCTCTACTTCAAAGTCCAAGGGCTTTGGCATATAGCACAAATTTGAGTGTTCACTAAGCATGATATCATCCTTTAGCTACACATACTTAGGCTGCTTCATACATATGAATGCCCTTTCTCAAGAACAAGACTACAAATCCATAATCCTTGCAGGAACACACAATTACAGGGCCATCCAGAACCTCGAGTTTCTGTTAGTTGAAGTGAGCTCTTCGGCTACGATTCCAGCAGAGCCTTGTTTCGTGCCAGACTGTGCTGGACTGCATGGCACTGCACAAACAGACACAACCTGTGGTGTTTTTTTTTTTATTCTGGTGGGGATTTTTTGGGTTTTTTTGTTGTTTTTGTTTCGTTGGGTTTTATTGCTTGGTTTTGTTGTTTTGTTTTTTAAGAGACAACAGTTATGCTCTCAAGTAACTGCATTGATTTCTCTTTGGAAGACAAACCATTGGTGCACAGCCTGGATATTTTCACAATCCCCATATAGGTACAACCTTTGTGCTAGGTTTGAAGTGGTTATGGTTCCTATCTGCTCCACATTTCAGAGCAGAAAGCTCCGCCTGGTTAAGGCTTTTTTGCGGGGGATGGGGAAGGAAAACTCTGGTCTACAAAACTTCTGAGTGCAGAGAACAGCCTGTTCCCAAGGGGTTGACTTGCCAGCATGATTCCTCCCTGCTTCTCATTAGGAAAGACCTAAGCTCTTTTGTACATTGTGCTTGTTGGATTTGAAGCATTGGGAAGGGGCAGAGACATTTATTGTGTTTAACAATTACAAGAGAGAAACTGTTGGAAGTCAAGGTAGCTTGCAAACGAAACCAGTCACTCATACCAGACAAACTGGGATACTAGGCCACTAAGACTTTTTCCCTCAAGAAGGAAGTAAAATTGTGAATAACCCCAAAATTCACCCTGTCAGCTGTTCAATCACTGCTCTATACATATAGATTTGGCAAAAATAACAGTTACTCCAAAACATGAAAGGGCCTTCCAGAAGGGTATGTATTGTTATACATAAATAAGATTATTGCATCTATATTCATTCTTTAATTAACACTGTTAATCCACAGGCCATGCTGCATCCCCCATTTACAACTAGCCATCCTTCAGGTTTCAATAAGCTCAAGCACACAAGTGAAGACTCACTTTCAGAGTGGTTCTTTTACTCAAAGTAGTGTGTGGTTATGTGTGAGTTAGGTGACTGTTGCATATCCAGAGGCTGGCAGTCAGTTCATTCCAATTGAAAACTTCATGCAAGCAAGGAGACAGAAAGCCAGATCACAGCACGCAACAAAACTGATGTCACCAGCACAAACCTAAAAAGAAATCTTAAGAAGATGGAGAAGACAGCAAAAAATGGGTCTCAGCACCTAGGAGGCCAACACTTACTCTTTGAGCTGTCCATAAAGACTGACATAACATTCTCCCAGCAATCTACATAACACATACTTCTGTAAAAAACAGACCTAATGCACTGGGTTAATTTGAGCAGGAATATTTAAATTGTGTAAACATGAGGAGGAAAAAAATAAAATTGTGTGAACATATTTCTTCTCAGATTCCCAGCTGGATAACAAGTAGGCTTTTATGAACATGACAGCAGAGCAGGTACAAGGAAGCTTTAGTTTCAGTGTAATTTATTGGGGAGTTACTTGTCCAGCTCATTTAGGAAAAGATGAATGGATCAGGCCTTTCATTCTTAAAGAGCTCAGCCACAGTGCTATAGTGTTGGTGGGCCCCAGTTCAGAATCACAGAACTGGTAAGGTTGGACAGGACCAGTGGGTCATCTGATCCAACCTCCCTGTTCAAATAGGGTCATCCTAGAGCACATTGCCAGCATTGCATCCAGACAGTTCTTGAATATCTCCAGTGAGGGATATTATATACCACAGTATATAATACACCACATTGATAACGTGGTAATTGCTCTTCTGGTAAAAATTAAACTATGAAGTATCCTCAGGTCAGGAAGTCCTGTTCAATACAATTTATTTATTATTGGTCATCTAATGTATCACATTACCACATCTAATATAAAGAAGTAGAATTCTAAAATAAAGAGGTAAAGCAGTTTTCATTGCAGGGATCTCCAGCCAAGCGAGCAGCTGTTGGCTCTGCCTCTTCTTCTTTTAACAAGGCAAGTGATGTACTCTGTACATTCCTGTCTCCCTCTATTGCAGTTTCTTTGTCAGGGATCTCTTTCTCCTCCTCCTTTAGAAGGAAGTCTGAGGACAGCAAGTCATCAGAGGCAGACTGCTGGTCTCTAAGCAGGGCAGGAGACACAAGGTCTGAGTGTCTGTCTCTCCTGTAAAGTCACTGGTCAGACTGGGAGTTCTGGACACCATCTGGGGGCCTGCATATGGCTCCTGCCCATAAAGACAGGACCAGAAATGGCAGGTGAAAATATGATGGCTCCCATCAATGGGTAGTGTAGCTGTGGGCCATGTTCCCACATGTTAGTTTGTTTTCATCATATGAAAACTAACTCAGGGCTATGTGTTCTTAAGGGAAAGAATATCTTGAAGTGTGGGAGATTTTGTCACCTGCTCTCCACTTTGGCAATTCCTAACATGTACACAGAGCTATTCTCTGAACATAGTTTCAGAGTTTGGTTGCACTTCCCAGAAAAATCTCTATTGAGGCAGCCTCTTGCACATTATCTGAGTACCTCCACTCCAGGCCTGCTATCTGCATTTGTCTAAAGATAACTGCATTTAGCTGGTTCCTGCAGGAGATTACCTTTGAAATATCTCAAAACTGATACACTCTTAAATGTTTTTTTAACCTGCTTCCTGAGTCCTTTTAAAATATATCAATCGTAAAGCCGGGTTAGATTTCCCAGTTTTTCTCTGTCAAACTGGTAGCCAGAGCCAAACGCAGTGTAACAAATAATGTGGTCTGCATATGTTCATGTGAGTCCTGGGGCTGGAACCAGAAAAAACCCCTGCAAATTATTGTGAGATGTCTGAGGGGAAAAAAAATCAAAGGATTAGGAAGGCTGTGATGATACATCACTGCACCAGCCCAGAAGCAACATGTAGTACTTAGAGATATTTATTATGCAAGATACATTTATTACTAGACTAAGAGTAAACTAATAAATCCATGCCCATATGAACACACACAGACGCCTCTCCAAAAACAAAACACTACCTGAGTGAGAGCAGTAAGAGGAATAAAAATTATGCATGATCCTGTACTCTTGAAAGGCCAAAATGCCTCAGCTGTTTGAGCCTTACTCTCTAATCAGGTAGGTAGTCTCACTTGGAAAATGCATTGACATTGTGCATTCAACCCTTCCTCTTTTCTAGTTCTAGGGACGTGCAAAATCAGAGAGGACAGAATAAAGATAAATTGGGCAACTGGGTGTGGAATTAATAAACCATATTGACACTTGGTATTTTCTTTCCAGTTATTCTGAATAATTTTGTGTCAGGTTGAAGTATTCCATTGGGCCCTTAGATACTTACAGTTAAACTTCAGGGCCCTAGCTGATCAGTTTTTTGCCTAGTAGGAAATAACTCAAGAACAAAAAGGCCTGATTACCATGGCTACACTTCACTAGGAAAATAGAGGGCAGCTAAGCATGCCTTGAGGCAGTCATTACAAGTATGCCACAGACTATTCACCATCAAGCAGCTTTATCTACCTAGAAGTCCTGCTGTGCTGAGCAAAGCAGAAGTCCCACTGTGCCAAGTGGGTACAAAGGAAGAAGCGTAGAGGGTTTACAGTCCAATTCTTCAATTCTGGGCTTGAAAACACACAGGCATAGCTGTCGTTCTGTCATTCTCTCATGTGGGGTAATGCTTTCTTGATGCAAACAGCAGAAGCAGGAATAATACCTTACAGGAATAACGCCTTACTGTCAAATATGACGACATGTCTCCTGATCCCTTTGTTGGCTTTCCACAAAAAAATCCAGTTTTCCTGCAAACTATTCATCTAAGCTGCTCACAAAGCCACCTTGTCTTTTTCCCTTAAATTCAAGGATAAAACTTCGGTTTGATGAGAAACTAAAGCAGTGGACAGTAAGGTAGTGCACTAAAACTGTGTTTTTCTACTGTTTGCCGCTGTGTCCCTCTGCTAGATCTTACTGTCCCTGCTTGTATAGCAAGAAATTGAAGCTCTGAGTGGTAAGAGCTGCTTCTTTCTGTGCTGGTGCATTTGCAAGGAGTTCAGTGCTGAAGTGCCACAATACCAGAAATCGTTTGCAGTTCACAGGACTGAAGTCAGCATATGCTGGGTGAAGATCTGTCCTGTATGATCTTTCTGCATCTTTCTTGAAACTCAGATCCTTCCTGAAGAATTAAAGTGGGAATTTGGGGAGCTGTCAATGTGGCTATCAATTGAACTTCTAATACAACTGATGGCTTGTAAAACCAGCACAAGCAAGGCTATTGCCCAATAGCACACAGTGTAGCTGAATACACTGAATGAGATTTGAATCAAGGCTCAGAATCAGGAGAGAGAGATGGAAAACATGCCTTAATACATCTCATTTAATTGCATTATTATTTATTTCTTTCTTCCCTCAGCATATTTCCTTTCAACCACAGGGGAGAGTCAGGAGGCCATTGTTAATAAAGCAAAAAGGTGTATTTCATCTACTTCTGATTGATTAACAATAAGAACTCACTGCATGCCATGCAGTAATCCAACCTCACATGTAATTAACAATGTCTACTTTAATAATGTCAGAAATGCAAGCTTCCCCCCATCCCAAAGGATTTTGGTTGTAAAATAGTCCAATATTTCAAGGACACCTCAGTAGTCTCAAGTTTGGATATAATTCACCCCTTCATTACACAGTCTTGAACAAGATTAAAGGGTGTTCTAATTCAGGTGGAAACCACCTGTTCTCTCCCCAAAGCCAGATGAAGGCACCTGCTAAGGCCCTAGTTTCCAGAATCACTGGGGAAACTAAAACAGTCTTACCTTTCCTATTATGAATGCTAGTTTTCAGGCTGCTTTAGGAGAGAAAAAGAAGGTTGCAGACCTCTTACCACGATAGCATTTATAGCAGAAAACAGGCAGAGAACATCTACACAATACCTCAGCTGCCTGAAACCCAAGGGCTCTGTGGTGGGTTTGGTCAGGCCAGACGCCAGCACCCACCGCTGCCGCTTTCGCCCCCCACCCCCTCTCTCTCCTGGGCAGTGGAGAGAGGAAAAAAAAGTCAGGATTCCTAAGTAAAGATAAGGACTGAGAGAAGGCAAGCAAAACAAGCTTGGCTGAGGATAAAACTTAGATTTATTGCTAACAGACTAACAGCTAATTCATTGCTAACAGAATAAGGATTAAAGAGTAAACACAGTCTTAAAACACAACACTTTCTCCTTCACCCCCCTGTTCCTCCATGTTCTCCCTCCTTCCCCAGCCGTGCAGGGAGACGGGAAAGGGGGGCAAGTCACAGCCAGCTGCTGCCTCTGCCGCTGCCAAAGTCCATCTCTTAGGCAGTGACTCTTCCCAATTCACTGTCCTGGGGGGTCACTTCTCCATGGCGTGTAGTCTGCTTTTCTCCACTCCAATGGTCCTCTATGGCCTGCAAGGGGATGACTTGTTTCACCATAGTCTTTGCCATGGCTACCAGGGGGTGATGGCTTTAAGTCCTTCCCCTGCTGCATGGAGGTCCCATTCCACGGGAGACAGTCCTTGGTGGACCTCTCCTTCTCCCAGTGGGCCCACACCTTGGGCAACAGTTCTCTTCAATCTGCTGCCCTGTGGGTCACAAGTCCTACCCGGAAAAACTTGCTCCAGCGTAGATTTCCCTCTCCAAGAGCCACAGGTCTTCTGCAGGACTTTGTTCCATCTTGGGCCTCCCACAGAGTCACAGCTTCCTTTATGCAATCACCAGTCTCAGCATGAGCTCTTCCCTGAGCTGCAGCGGGGTTTCCACACTCTGAAAGTCTTTTATCGGCTGCAGGGCTTCAGCTTTCAGTCTTTCCCCTGGTGGAGGGAAGAAAGCGGGGGAGGCCCTCTCTTTTTCCCCCTCTCCTCTGGCTGCAATGACCTTGATGGCTGCTTCTCTTTGCTTGGAATTTCTTCTGCTCAACAACCCTTCTCTTCCTCTGTTCTTAAATGTTATCACTAAAGCGTATATTATCACTTCTAATTGGCTCAGCCCTGGCCAGGAGCAGGAAACTCTCCTGGAACTGGCTATCATTGGCTCTTTTCATAGGACAGGGGAAGCTTCCAGCAGCTTCCAACTGAAATCATCCCTATGGCCGCACTACTACCAAAAATTTAGCCACCTGAACCCATGACAGGCTCTAACACCTACTTCTACAAGTCCTTAAAGAGACAACTTAAGCTGCTTAGAAATCCCATCTGCTTCATCATGAGCAACACTAGGGCCCTTCTAAGGGGGTTTGCATAGCCAAGAGGGTGAGGGAACATCACGTCAAAGGCAGGTGAAATGATGTGGATGATCAGTAAATCAGTTTCCTTAAGACATAGTGTCTGTGCAACTGGACATTTCCTAGCAGAGGGTATGGGGAAGAAAGAGCACAAGGGTTCTCACTGTGAGAGAAGCAATACTAGGGAAAGCACAGTCCCTTTGCACGAGGCAGAAGCTGGGTTTGCAGGGAACTCACAGAACAGAGGAGGCTGAGAAAGTGGCCAAAGAATCATGAGAGACTTCTAAGCTGCCCCTGTTTTGCTCCCCGTCTGACTCCAGCCTGGGGATCAGGCAGAGTCCAAAGATTCCTCCATCTCTGATCCCTTGCTATTCTCCGTTCTCTGCCTGGGCTTACCTAGCTTAGTCACCATGTGTGACTCATTGCCGGGGTGAGTTGAAGCCTGTAGCAGCAAGGGAGGGAGATCCCACTGAAGAAGAGGCCTCTGCAGTCCTCTCTGATCCTGGCCCCACATGAAAGGCACTTTCTCCAAAACCCACTTACCCATGCTCAAGAGAACCAGCCCAACCAGACCCCTCAACAAGCCATCCTCTGTTGTGAAGCCCACGCTGTTGAATTTGAATGGTAAAAGTGTCCTGCCAGTTTAGGAGTCATGCAGTCACCAAACACTTGAAATTAGAGATTCTGCAAAGGAAAAAAACAAAACAGAAGTAAGCAAACAGTTGGTCTCAGGATTCCAGTGGAGTCCCAAGCCAGGAAGAAAGAAATCCATTTATGTAGGGCTCTCAGGCAATCATTAGCAGGGCTGAGACGTGGGACCCAACTGCTGAATCCCAACCTCATGCATTTTTTTCTTCTTGAGCATAGGACAGTCTTGATAAACAAGTAACACTTGTTTCTGCAGATGCTGCTTTTAGGCTGGAAGCAGTGGTCATGTATCTCTTCCCATGTGTCTATTCTCATTAATATAAATTTTAAAAGAACCTCACTGCTTTTTCATTGACATCCTTGCTACCAGCCATACACAATTAAACAGAAGAAACAAGAGGCTTTAGCTGTAATTACAGTTTTGCCTATTTTGTAGAGAACGCATCCTATGAAGACTGACAGAGCTGAACACTTGCCCAGCCACACCAATTCTCTCAGTGGGAGTCTTCAGAGGGAAAAATTAACTTGTAGCTGTATATATTGGATGCTCAGAAGCAGGCAGTGCCAGTAACTATCCAGCAAAATGACACCAAAAAGCACAGACACCAACAGTGATAACTTCCAAGGGGGCATAAAATATTCTGAAGCGTTACCCTGCGAAGGATGATAAGGCCCTTCAAGAACATTGTCCAAATCCAGCCACCATCCTTATGGCAGACAGCAAAACCTGCTAAGCCACTCAAACAAAGTAATACCTACTACAAGCTCTGTGGTTCATATTGTGCTTCATATGTAGAAGCACTGCCCTTTCAGTAGACAAAAAGATGCAAGGGTGTGTACAGAACCACACATATATTTAATCCCTTTTACTCTTTGGCTTCTCTGTGAAGTCTAGGACCAGACCAGTCTATAAAACTTTGCAGACACCTCACATCTGCTTGCAGGTACACATACTCTACACAAGCTGGCAAGTCTGTCCTTTCCCCCTCTTTTCCTCACCGTGAAAACACACTGGCCAACCTCCCCGTTCAGTCCCTGCCTTAAATCTGTTCACCCCCATGCTGGGGCATCAATCCTACCCTTCCTCTGACTGCATGACAAGGAAGTACTCCTTGGAACTCCACTGCTCAAGTGCCGCTGAATGGAAGTCTGTCATCCTTCCTTCCCCAAAACCCACATATGAATCTTTCCTCTAAAATTCACAGCTTGGCCAGGAAATTCCCTTCTTTCCCTTCTTGCCCACCCTAGCAATCAAACAATTCTCCTGGCTGTTGCAAGCGGCCAGTTACAGTATGACATGTAAGCCCTGTGGCTCAGCCAAGCTCAGCACCACCACCTTAGGTGGGATCAGGCAGAGGAAGCCCATCCCACAGACAGTCCTAGGGAGGCCTCTTATTTATGTGGAGCTGCAAGTCCACAGTGAAGAGTGTGGCATCAACCAAGGCTAGAAGGAAGCACTGGATCTGCAGCAAGAAACACAAACCAGGTCTGGTAACCAGCCACACCCTAACTTGGGGCATGACTATGAGGAAGCCCAGAAACGTTCTCCATTGACATATTTTTGCAACACAATATCCCTAATGCCAAGTACAGAGGAGTCAAGATGAACCAGGCACAGAAGGGGAGATAGTACAGTGATATGCCAGGTTCTGTAAAGGCATCTGGGGTCATGGATGAGGTCACATTGCTTGCAAACCCCCACAACCACGGTTCTGTCTGCAGCTGTGCCAAAGCCAGTGTTTTCCAAGTGTCTCCTTGACACCTGTTGGAAAACTAGGGAACATAGGACCCCCATGATTATCCTATGGCATAAGTTCAGGCACAGGTGACACACAGTCTCCAGGTCTATAGCAATCCAAAAATGCAGTTTTCCAGATCATCAGCCTCCTGATGCTGCAGTGTCAAAGTTAGTCCCTATCTGCAGTCTCTAGGACAAAGTCAACACCCAGCTTCAAAACCTGGAACTTCCAATGCACAAAACCTACTGATTATGACTCACTTCTTGGACCTTGGCAGTACAGGGGCAACCTTTAAGCTTAATGAACTGAAGAGGAGCTTGTAGACAGCTGAGGGGTTGCAGGGGGCAGATGGAAGGAAGGGTGGTGGAGACATCACGAAGAACCTTAGCTATGTGTATCTTTCTAAGGCTAGAAAGGCATCTCCTAGCCTTGGGAAGCAGAGGGCTAACCTTCCCTCCTTTTTCACAGCACAAAACTTGCAAAAACTAGGGCTTCAAAAAGCAATCCAATCAAGGAATGGAACATAAATTTTCCCAGCATTATACTGGCAAGATACATCATTACTTTTCCCCAGAGCACCTTTGCAGTAAAAACACTCTATCAAACCATTCAGTAGCTCTCAAAAAATATTCTGCAGCTCTTATCA
This sequence comes from Pachyramphus minor, assembly GCA_013397135.1. Taxonomy (NCBI): domain Eukaryota; kingdom Metazoa; phylum Chordata; class Aves; order Passeriformes; family Tyrannidae; genus Pachyramphus; species Pachyramphus minor. Next base: position 59,256 of record VYXB01001016.1, read on the forward strand.
GATTCCCAATGTCAAGAAAACCTTCCTGTCTGACCATTCAGGACCACGCTGGCAGTCACATTCTTACGATCCCAGATTTTCACTGCTGGGGCCAAAGTCCCTTTGCAGCAGTGCCCCACTTACCACACACCACACTCACAGTCAGAGTTCCCTTACTGGTTCAGCCCCAGATTTTCCATAGCAGAGTCCCACACAACTGGTTCCTTTAACATCATAACTCCTCGAGCTGGTGCCTCCAGGGAGGGACCCCCAACAAAGGAATTCGCTGGATATTGTGCCCTTACAGTCAGTGCATCCATTCCAGTGGTGAGATTTAGTCTGGGGTCTCTCGCTCTTCGCTGGCTCCTGCAGAGTCTCTAGGTGATCAACTACTCCCTGGTCACGCTGCAAGGCCCCATGTCCTTTGTCAGGGAAAGGGTCAGTACCAGGTCACAGCCCCTTACCAAGGGCTCCAGCTGTTTCCCCCCACCCCAGACATAATCTGCAGCTCGCACCTCAGCTGCACACCAGCTATTTGCACTAGTGTGTTCCTCAACACCCAGATCAGATAAACTTTCTCTCAGCTCATTAGGACAGAGACACAATGCCCCAAAGAACAACTGTTCAAAAAATCCAAAACGTCTGGGAATACAGAGAGAGGAAGGCAGCAGTACTATAAGGTACTCAGACAAGGGTTTGAAGCACAAACATGCACACAAGTAAAGCAGATGCATGCTTGGTTTATTCTGGAATGAATTCATGCCTTTCAGCATGCAATGAAACACTGGATCCAGATTTCCGACAAAAACTGCAGGAATAGGCACATCTAGTTTATTCTGTTCAGATGCGGAGTTTGCCATGAGAGGGGATAGACTTCATGCCACTGGACAAACAGCTATTATTAAGTTTTACTTAGGCTAATCTTGCATGCTGGCAGGGAAATGGAAAAAATGGACACTCTTTCACCTCTGATATCTAGGAGTTGTATTTTATCTGCTCTGTCCTACCCACATTCTAACAAGAAACTAGACATTTTAGTAGATCACTTATACACAATGCTTAAAAAAATGTTTTACTACACTGTACAACAAAACTTTGCTCTCTCTGTTGATACTTCCAAAACTATTTACAGGACCAGCCAATTTCAAGCAAATATTACAGAACAAGGCCAAAATACAAATTTCCTGCATGCTCTTACACAGCAAACCTGGGTTTTTTTTTTAAAAAAGGAAAAATCAAACTCCACACAGGGAATAAATATCTCACAGGAGACATTATTCAGGTAAGAGGCTTCCACCAAGCCAATCCCAAACAAACGCAGCAACCAGGCACAGGCATTACTGGCAAATATCAAAAGTGCTGCTGAGAAACATCAGTCACCTCGCAATGACACCCTGGTTGGGTGAGAAGAAAGGAGAAATAAAGACCAAAGGCATCACATCTGTCAAGGAACCACTTCTCTCAGATCTACTACAGCTCATGGATTTGGGGTTTGATGGTCAAACTCCAACATGCTTTGGAGTTTGAGGAGAGGCTGAGAAAGCCTGTAATGAAAAACAAAAACTGGGATTTTTCACTCGTTCTGCTACTGCATCTTGCTCCAGCAAGAATGCTGAGTCCCACCAGCCCCATTCTAAGGTCATGCTTTCTACAAAGTCCCCACTTAGGAATTTTAAGTAGCAATTTGGAAATTAGTGTTTTGAAAAGGGGTAACTAGTTGCTCTGGAGACCTGCAGTGCCACAGTATCTTTATAGACCCAGTCATGCCACTTCTAACTTTCTATCTCTCTAACTGCTTGCTCAAGTGCTGCTAATCGCTATATATTATCGAACAGCTTTCTCTGAAATGTGTGTACACACCACTTATTAAAGGCTGGCAAACACAGAGGAGTCAGCCCATGCTTTGAGGCATGACCTGAAGTATGGCTCAAAGGAATGTTGGTTTAAAATGCGAGTAAAGCTACCCCTGCTCCTACCTTCTGGCAGCCTGACATACATTGGTTAATGTATGGATTGGCCCTTGCCTTGCAACCAGCATAAACAGGGACATATGAGGTTAATAATACTGGGAAAGACATGAATTAGATACAATGTAAGAGCTTGACTGCTAATTATTCATGCGACTCAAAGCCCTGGACAGCCAGAGGTCTACTACAGGATGAACTACAAGATGATAGATGCAAACCCCCACAGAGCTTAGGCTCTGAAGGCAAGGACTCTGACAAATCTATCAAGCCTGTCTATGATTAAGAGACTTCTGTCTCATATACCTGATGTTCAGATCTTACTCTGCGGATTTCTAATCTTAACAAAGTAACAAAACACATCTGGAAAAGTAAAATCACACACTAGGGATAGTACTTTGTATATCCTAAACAACGTATAGTCCAGGTTAGAAACATCATTTCACTTAGGTGAAATTTCCCCAGGGGAGGAATGGTCCTATATGCTGGGAGCCTGGCTATAGGAGAAGCTGAGAGATGGCAGCCTGTAGGGACAGTTGCAGAATTCAGTAGTGTGGAAGCCCTAACTCGTGGTTTCTCCCCTAAAAACAATCTGCCTCTCACAATCTAGGAGAAAAACTATACACTTTCCAAAACAGTGCAGGACAGGTTTAGAGAGGATGACTGTCTTTGGAAAAGACCTGCTAGCTGTACTGGCTCCAAAGAAACAATTTCATCTGCAGTTAGGCTGTGCACACCATCATGCCTTTCTTTGAGTCATGCACCCAGAGCTGTCATACATATCTCAGGATCCTCTTCAGATGGGCTGGCAGCCTTGGACAGTGCTGTATGCTGGTTCCTGGTTTTCTCTGGAACAGGACTTCCCCAACAGCTCTTGCCATGAGCTTCCTGTGTAGATCATACTCATCCCACTGCTGTTCCTTCAGACTCCAATAAGCAGGGCTTTGTAGACCGTTTATTTTCATTCTACAAGTATGGAATATGGTTCACAACATAAAGCCTAGAGTCAGTCAGTTAGGGAACTCTTCTGCAAGACAAAGGGCAGGCATAAGGCCTGGGATACAAGGGGATTTGTTCTCATTTGCTGGCTGCTAGCTTGACCTCTAAATATTCATGACATAGAGACTAAGCTCACTGTTGTGGATGGGGCCCTACTTAATTCTGCCAGCTCCTAAGAACAAGATCTTAGGCCCACAGAAAGTATGCTTAGATATGTCTTCCAGCTTTCAGAAAGTGCCACAGTTCAGGTTAAGGCAACGTCTGAGCTTGAATTTGCCTGTGAGCTCCAGAAGCTGAATGCAAGAACAAGCTTATCTGAAGGCTGCAGCATGGATGAAGTTACACAGTCACCGTTACCATGTCACACAGTGGGATATAGGAGAGAGAAGGAGCTCTTTGTTTTTCATCTTTCAACTTCTCTCACAGCACCCAACAGCTTCATAGCAGTGCAGCCACTAAGTTGGCCACTTCAGATCCTCAGGGCCAGTTCTGCTTGGAGAACTGGAATTCCCCCTCCAGGAATTCCTAGATTGTGCATGTCTTTCACCAAAAATTCATTCATCTCCTCTGGAAAAACAAAACAAGCCAACAACTTCCCAAGTCGCAAGAAGATGAGCTCAAACGTGACTTTGAGTGGCTGCACTGAGCCACTCAGAAACATCATGCACTCAGCTGACAAAAGACAATGTCCAGGTAGAACATCACCCATCACCCAAGGCAGAATTTTACAGCACTAGCCCAAAACAATGCTGGAAAGCAAAGAACAGGATGAAAAAGCCAAAATGAGGAAAGGAAGATAACACCAAATCTGAGGTCAACATCAAAACATAACCAAATGGAAATCTCCAGACAGAAACGCTAAAGTCCAGAAGCATGAACCAAAAGAGATTCAGGATGGAATTCTCAAATCAGCAGAACAAAATTCATTGAGAAACAAAACAAGTGACAAAATGGGACTCAAGCAATGTTAAAGACAGTTTTAAAAAAGAAGTGTTCTCACCAGAGAAATATTTTTTAAAAATCTTTTTATTTGACAGAAATATTTACTTTTTATAAATGTCAATATGGTCTAACAAAACAGACTGAATTCTGATTCCAAAATCACATGCACACTCATGCCAGCAGTCAGGTCCCAAAAGTCAGACATTGATACATTTCCAAACTGCAGAATTTCTAAGCCAATCTAGCCTGTTTACTTGCTGTCTGGAGTATAAAGCTATGAACAAAGTTTTCCATTGTTTGGTTTTGATTTCAACATCCTATCTGGAACATTCAGCTCATGTTTTCATGTTTTTTAAGTAACCATGAAGGTTAGAAACTTACTTTTTAAAAATGATAAAATGGAGATCTTATTCAATATCTTCCTTCCAGCAGCTGGGAAACAAAATATATACAACATCCTAAGACTGCTGACAAAACCACTTCGCTTGGTAACCACTGCAATATGCCATAAAAAAATAATGCTTTCCATTTCACCTTCACACATAACTGTCTTATTTGTGTAATTCAGACTCTATTCCAAAGAGTTTACTGCAATGTTTGCTGAATCAGTCTACTAAAATGAACTATTTGCAACTTCTTTAAAGAATTTCCATTAAAGCATGACTTGGATAGCTCAACAAGCATATATTAATGATACTACAGTTGTCACAGACAAACAAACACCTGTGCTTAGTCTTTGTTTTATGGAGAAACAGTGCTCCCAAGATCATCACAAATTCACATAGTGCCTGTGATGCCAGATTTTATGTTCACATTTCAAAGTAAATTCAAAGAAGTGGAAAATCACAAGCAGACATGAAGCTCCTTAATGATTCTACCAAGAGCTTAGAAGAGCCCCCTCCTATGTTTGTTCTGGCAAATATATGAGATATCTAAGCCTCATGAAAATGCAAGTGTTGGAGTGTGTAAATAAATGATGAAGTAACTTCTTCCATTCTAGAAGAGCCCTGGCTTATTTGCCTGTGATATTCACACACAGATGCATGCCAGCATATGTTGGTCTTCCAATATATATCCTCAAACTTACCCTGACTTGAAACATTTCCCCTGACTTGCACTAGGTTTACTACTGCAGGAGTCTCACTGCTTTGATGCACCCTCACAGGTTAGACAGCTTTCCAGGATGTGTCTTCTCCACCCAGGGTTTTGGACGCAGCTGTTTTGCAAATCAGGATTCCTCCAGGCTAAGAAGCTGTTCTGATTGTCAATGATATACAAGATATACATTCTTCAGATATAAATTTCTAGTGAAAATCTGGAGAGCAAAAATTCTTCAGTCAAAATGCAACCTATTTCAGATAAAAGTGGAACTCATTTCACAGCTGCTGCAGCACTGAAGCCAATTCATTAATGTTAAAGATCCTTTACATGGTTCAGGAGAAAGAGAGAACGCTTCATATGGCGTTCACACCCCATTTAAAATTCCTGCATGCTGGAGTGAGAATCAGGTTGTGTACCCAGAGCAGGGAGCTCACCAAGAGGGAGTGTTTTGCAGATGAGGTCTGTCTCTGAGGCAGCTGTTCAGTTCAGCTGGTTTGCTTCTCAGCAAGATGAAGCTCACAGCATATGTCAGACAGTATGAAGTTTCTGCCTTGCTTGGCAATCCTGCCTAACCCAGCACTCCCAAGAACAAAACCAATACCCTGAGGGCCTCCTACAAACTCCCTAGAGCTGCTGCGGTCTCTTATTTCAAACAGGGACATGTATGGCCAATCTGTACTTAGGACTGCTACAAGCTTCTATTTCTAGCTTGGGGAGATTCTGCTTGACGTAGTGCTGCTGCCAAGTGCAGCCAGAGATTGTCATGACCAAAGAAGGGATAATGTTGCAGAATAGGCTTATCTCCCGGGTTAGGATAGTATTTCCAGACTGATAACTCCAACCAGAATCAGACAGAACCCACATTGGACTGGAAAGTGCCAGAGCTGTGTCCTTGGTTTCCTGGAGAAAAAATTTGCCTGGCTGGTCTCTTGAGGTGTGCTTCCACTCTTCTCTTTGTATACTACAGAAATATTTGCTGAGAATATCCTTTGCTCTCACAGACCAGCTGAGGACATGGATAGGAGTTACATAATTTTTGATGCTGTTTTTTAAGAACCTCTAAGAAAGGACACTAATTTCTTTCCCAAGGAACTTGGTCTTCTGGTTTGCTATCCTCATCTTTAGAAACATTTTTCTGATTTCAAACTCCGATGTCCTTTGTTATGACCTAATACGAAGAGCTAGAAGGAACACAAAGAACACATTATTCTTCCACAGCTGACTTCACATATTTTTGGAGATTGTTATAACCTCTGAAGTCCTCTCTTCCTTGAACTAAATAATCTTCCAGTTCCCTCCATCTTCCCTTGAAGATCATGCCTCCTAGACTAACCAAACTTTTCTGATTACCCATGGCCCCACTTCCCCTGCATTATGACTGCTTAGGTTTGCACCAGACAATTTTCAGAGCACAATAAGTTGCAATAAAAATTCCCACAACACTGAACTGTGGATTTCCTCTTGGCTACAGCCAAGTGTAGCCCTCACTCATCTTCTCCAGCCAGCAAGGCAAGGAAGGAGCCAGAATTTGGGGCACAGTTGCACAGCTTACATCCACTGGTTGGAGGCTCTAGAGGAATGGGCTGTTGTAAATATACAGCTACTGCTCCTTTTTTGAGGTACTTTTGCTAGACAGGTCCTTTGTTGAAGAGGCTCTAACACAGGACAAGGGAGAGTAGATCTGATGAGATGTGACTGTTGTGAATTCTAGTGCCTTATTCTCCTCAGCCCTCGGTTCCTTTCAGATTTCTGTCAGGCACAGGGCACCACAGAAAAGGGGTGTCTAAACAAAAATGGAGGAGATTGAGCAAATTGAGAGCAGTTGCAAGGATGGGCCCTTCAACCTCTGCTGGAGACAGGAGCTGAGGGTATTAGTTTGCTGATTCATCTCTGCCAAGATACCATGGGGGTGGCCACTGTTCTTTGGCCAATGTCTCACAGGCTCCAAGTGAGCCAGGGCTTCCTCACATTCTCAGCATGTGTAAGGGGCTGGGAGGAAAGATGCAGAAGGAAAGCAAGACATCAATCACATCAGCTTCAAAAAATGGAATGCAGTCATTTTTCCAAACTCACTGTAGTGTTCAGCAAAGCAAAAATATGGGAGGATGAAATACGTGTTTGTGAAAGTGCCAGGTAAGAGCAGGAAAGGAACCAGGCAGCGAGGAGAGTGGATGGAAAAGGCCCCAGTGTCTGGGGGAGTAACGGTTCAACCCTGTAATCAAACAGAAAACCTGATATCACTGGTGATTACAAACTCAAATTAGTACAAAATTAAACTTACTGGATGTGCCAACACTCCTTCTAGAAGCACAAGTGCCACACTCTTCTGTAGGTCAACTAGCAGTGAGGGTGTGCTGCAAGCAGACCCTCTCAAGTCCTGCTATTCTATCAGCAAGACTGTCCAAAGTCACCAGAGTGAGAAAAAAATACATTGCTGCTATCAGCTTTCTACCTGCTCACTGTGTTTTCTGTCATTAGGCAGCCTCAATATTCCCAGTGTTTTTCCTCTCCTAAGAAGCCTGCAATGAAGGGGACAAAACTCATTCAAGCACTAAAATAATTTTTTTTTAAGGCAGAGCAAGCAGCACAGAGTCCAGCCCATACTACAAGAGCTGGGATGTGATAGAGACTGAGGGACTTTTTTTGCCATATTGGTCTCTATTTCCCTACCCTTGGTGTGGAGAATGGGAGCTCTCTGGTGGCAAAATGTGAATCTGCAAAGATGGACTTTCAGTGGCCCCATACTTTGCTCGTAGAAGTCTCAAGACATAACAGGAAAACAGTCCTATGCTGCCCTCTCCTAGGGCACTGAGAACAGTCAGGCCTAAACAATGGACACCATGATTTCTAGTGCAGGGGTGCTTATTTCAAGGTCCAGCACAAAACTTCCAGCTCACAGCCTCCTCCTTATGACCCTTTCTCCAGCCCAGGCATGCAAGCTATGCTGGGACACACAGTCACAGGCCAGAAGGTACCCATATTTGATTGATGACAAAATCCACAGCAAACAGCCAGATAAGTGTTTTTTAGGGGCTGCTGTGGGTCCAGCCCAAAGAAAACAGGGGACAGTACTGCTCTGGGAATCTGAGATCCTAATGTGACAACAGGAAAGCTGATGGGATGTCTCATGGGAAGCCAACAGCAAAATAAAAGGGAAGTGCATGAAATTGGTCTGCTTGGAGAAACGCTAGCAGCTGTGTAATCTGCCAGCCCAGGGGGAAAACACCTCAATCCTCACCATCCAGGTTTCACAAGACGCCAAAACAAAAGCAAAACCCAGACAAAAAAGCAAGGGAATTTGGGTGAAAAAGAGCTTGGACTGCCATGATTTTCACAAAACAAGAGGCCTCTACTTTTCCCTACCTGATTTTTGGCACTGCCTTCTTAGGCAACAGTCAAGATTAAGTGTCCAGTAGCCCTCAAACAGTTTGGGGTCTCATGGGATTTGAAAGACCCTAATCACTCCATCTCATACAGAGAGCTCATTTCCAAGGTTTGCTCCTTAAGGCCCACCTTGACACCTGCTTCTCAGTTGTGTGCCACTGGTCCTCTCTGTCTCAAGATCAGCAGATTCACTATCTGGACACATCTCTGGCCCTTCCAAAGGACCTGGAAAAAGAGAGGCAACAGTAACGTATCACCAATCCTTTCTGGCAAATGCTCTGACCTGCAGCCCCAGCACACAGATGAACCATGTCCATGCAACCTTGTACAGCTGTTTATACCTCCTAGCCCAGGGCAGAGGTCTCCTGCTTAGCTGCACCTCCAGAAGGTGTAGCAACACCAGGAGTCTTCATGGGTTCAGATGGTGATGAGCCAAAATCAGAAAGGATGAAATCCACAGAAGGTTATTAAAAATAGAGGCACAAGGCCAAACTCAAGACATTCCTGCCTGCACACTAGATGCTGCCAGCTGCCTTTGTCCACCCTTCCCCAGGCATGTCCTGCCAGGAAGAGGACACCAGGCTAGACAGACCTCTGATCTGATCCAGGACATGTCTAATGGGAGCAGAGCTGTCACATCCCAGGCCATAGCAGAGAGCCTGTCCTTCGGCAATGCCCTCTGCAGCTCTATAATGCTTCTTCCCAGACTGAGAAATTGTACCATGCTCTAGGAATAACCCAGAGCTGGACACATTTGTCAGCTTAAGTCATCGCAGCAGCTTGGAAGAAACAAGAACATCTGGTAGGCAGGCAAAGCTGCAGAGGGGCCTAAGTCCTCAGAAGAAGAAAAAACAAAAAAGGGAGAAAAAAGTAGTTGGAGATTACTAGTTTCCATCTGGCTGAGAAAGTCAGGCCTGCTCTCTGACAGACAAGCAGACAAATTCTTTTCAAGCCACCAGATGGAGCTGTGTGTTCAGTCACCAGCAGGCAGCTGGTGTGGCAAGGGACAACAGACCTCTGCTCCCTGCTCCACCTGCGTTCGATGAGCACTGTCCTCAAACTGCAAGGAGAAGGCAACGGCTGCCTTGTTCTACCCCACGGCCTGGCCTCCCCAGCGGGGCATCTCACAGCTGCAGGGCCACCTCCACCCTGAGCCGGAGTGAGGCTGAATCTGGGACTGAGTCAGTCGGGATCCAGGAGAGGAGGGTAAATAAACCGCCTGCCCAGAGCTGAGGACCCTGGAGCTGGAGTGAAGGTCAGAAACACCTTTTTGAGCACAGCAACAGCAAAGCATCATATGTTGGAGTAAGACTTCTGTGATGAGCAATCTGACAGGGAAAGCACTGTCCAGGAGTTGTGTGCAGTTTTGTGCACTGCAATATAAGAAAGATATTAAGTTACTAGAAAGAGTCCAAAGGAGGACAACAAAGATGGTGAAGGGCCTTGAGGGGAAGCCATGTGAAGAGCAGCTGAGGTCACTTGATCTGTTCAGCCTGGAGGAGACCTCATTGCAGGTACAACTTCCTCGTGAGGGGAAGAGGAGGGGTAGACACTGATCTCTTCTCTGTGGTGACTAGTGACAGGACCCAAAGGAACGGCCTGAATTCATGTCAGGGGAGGTTTAGGTTGGGTATTAGAAAAAGGGTCTTCACCCAGAGGGCAGCTGGGTGCTGGTACAGGCTCCCCAGGGAAGTGGTCAGCACCAAGCCTGATAGAGTTCAAGAAGTGTTTGGACAATACACTCAGGCACATGGTGTGACTCGGGGATGGTCCTGTGCAGGGTGAAGGACTGGACTCAATGATCCTTGTGGGTCCCTTCCAACTCAGCGTATTCTGTGATTCTATGATTGGCAACCTGTGCTTCCTGGCCTCCTTCAGAAATGCAGGGGACATGTGAGACCCTCTTCTTTTCCTGTTTGTCTCTGCGATGTCCTCCTACTCCTACACCTCACCTTGCACAGTCCAAGCGGCAGAAGTGGCAAGGATTGTTGTCCATCTATGTGTGAGGCAGGTTCACCAGGAAAGCAGTCATGCTTCTTGCCAGCATCCACATACAGCTTGTTGGGTGACTACCCATTCAGGAGAACTGAGCTGTGCCACTCAAGCAATACAAATGCTCAGAAAGAGATCAGTGGTTGCTGAAGACCCAAAATACACAGGCTCACCAAACTGGTTCATCCCACCACACCAGCCAGCCTTTCTCCACTTAGCATGCCAGAAGACAGCCAGCATGCTAAGAACAGGCCACCAATGCAGATGCAGACACAGAGAAGAGATCTCAAGAGGGTGGTGGGAAAGGAATGCTCTACTCACACTACCCCGTTTTTCAGTGGAGACTTCCCCATAGCCACTTGCCTGGACAAGACCAACCATAGCACATATACATAGCTCACCATGGCCCAGCTGTCAGCCCAGGTGGCAGAGCTATAGCAATCAAGCCACTCGACTCCATTCATGATCTATGCACATCCTGCAGGCTGATGGCACCCACAATACAGACAGGAGAAAGGTCAGGGATACTGTCAGAGGCTCCCATCCATAGCTCTGTGCTGTCTGCCTGCACACTTGCAGGAAACATTTTGAGACCCTCTTCTTTTCCCGTTTGTCTCTGCAAGGTCCTCCTACTCCTACACCTCACCTTGCACAGTCCAAGCGGCAGAAGTGGCAAGGATTGTTGTCCATCTATGTGTGAGGCAGGTTCACCAGGAAAGCAACGCCCTTTTTTAGACTACCTGATATACTGGAAGGCAAAAAAAACGGGTATGCCTGCTCTCCCTAGCACCTACCACCACACTGCTGGCACATCCAGCTGAGACCCATCCAGTCCCAGGCTGTGGGCAGATTTGTCCTGCAGCCTGCCCCAGTTGTGCTGACAGGCACTGGCAGTGCTGTGGCTTCTCTCCAGCATCACAATGGCCAGGGCTGTGCTTTGGGAACAACTGCTTACCTCTCTGTACTTGCCTCTGCAACTCAGGCCTGAAGTAACCACCCTAAATTCTCAGAGCACTCCCCTCACACACCACTGCATTCCCAGAAATCACATTCAATGCTACTTCATTACCTTTTGACCGTTTTGATGGGCATTCATTACCCTCTAGCAAATCCTCCACAGCTATAAGGCTTCTGTTGATGAACATCCATCATACTGACTAATATGGTCTCATTGTTTCCTTTTTCATTACCCCATGCATTTCTTATGGTTAGACAGTGAGCAGATTAGGGTGGGGATTTTCCAGTCTATGCCTGTACAGCACCTTGCACGTTTGGTGACACATGGGGTAGGGCTAAATCACATGCCATTTAATCTTACTCTCAGAAGCCCTCCTTGTAATGAACTCCCAGTTTTAACCACCCCAATAACAAGAACCAACTTTCCCCCATTTCACAGTGCCAAACCTAGACAGGTTCAATAAGTGGCCACAGCCCAGACAAACACAAAAAGGCTTGCAGTTCCCAAGCCAGAAGTGCCATCCTGCAGGAGCAACACACCTCCAAAAGGCTTCTTTGTTATTCTGATGCATCTAAGTGCAAACCCTGTCTAAGAAAATCAAACTGCTACAACAACCTTCTGTCTAGGTCATGGTGTGAGAGGAGTGGGGGCTAATTTGGTCAGGAAATAAAATAATTATTAATAGCATAGCAGATAGCAATTGCTAATGGCATCAGCAACCACCTCCTCACCTGGAACAAAGCCCACATAAGCCAAAAATACTTATTCTCCTAGAAGTTTCTGCAGCCGTTGCACATTTGGTGTAGCAGCATTATCATCTTACATGTGCAGAAAAGAGATGGCCTGAAGGTTAGGGTGTTACCCTGTAAGGGTAGCAAAGGCTGCATCAGACTTACCACAGATTTCCTGCCTGAGGTTGGGAGAGTCGTGCAGCCTCTCTCAGCTCAGCCCTCCTCATCTATAAATGGGGCTGCATATGCAGTCCTGTCTCACAGCAAAAGCTCAGGAGCATACTCTCAGAGAATCCTGCAAAGCTTTTAGGTAATGTGGCCAGAGATGCTGCCTAAAGCTTTACCCACTTAAGGTTAAGAGGAGTTCAAGGCCATTGTGCCTCTGAGCCTCCCTTCTCAGATTCACAGGGATTTAAGATCCAATTCACATGTATGCAGGGAAAACATAATTTTAATTTTTCCACATTGCTGTTTTGACGATTTAGGGGACAGTTGAGCAGCAACTAGTCCTTAAGCTGATTCTGGGACAGGATATGTTTCATTCTCACCATACAAAGTATTTCAGACAGGCCCTTTAGTGGCAACAAAATCAAAGGGAGAAAGATGACATTCTTGCATACTTAAATTAACACAGAGCCCTTCCATTCCTGAGCTGCCTTCTTGTGCTATTTCCTCCTTTGTCCTTCTAGTGGAGAAAATGCCCCAGGGGTGATGAAGCATTGGGCTACCTTCCCCACCACACTCAATCCAGAAATGTTCTGATGAGAGCCACTTTCTGATGAAAATGAACTCAGCAGCAAGTGGGGTCAGATTTTGGTCTGGTTGTTCATAGCCTGCAATTTTTACCATATGGAAATTAAAAGCATTGCAACCTGCAGCAATTGTGGAAGTTGACAGCAAATTAAAAGGAATATGAGTCCTGGCATTCATCTCTAGCAATTTAGGACAGCCTTTTAGTTATGGTAAAAATAGCAAGTATTTATAAACAACAGCTAGCTCTGATCTGCACTGAATCTCAAATTGCAATATAGAAAAGGCAGGAACAAAGTTAATGCTTCAAAACCAGATATCTAATGTAAAGGGGAAAAGCAGCTTGCCCAGTTTCATTCCATGAGCTAGGACAGAGCATTGGACCAGGCTCTCAGTTCCTGCACACTGTCTGCTGCACCTCACCACCTCCTCAGAAAAGGAACAGAGCATCACAGCAGTTTCTGGAAATCACCTTTAGGTTCTCCTTCTCTCTGAAAATTTCCCTTTAAATTTTTACTCAATGCACCTACTAGACTGAATCTTTCAGCAACGCACAGCAATAGGCTCCTTGTGGCTTTGTTTCTGCCAGTGAAACAGCTACAAATGTAAGGTTTACAGAGACTTTCTGTTCCTGTCTAAAATTATGTTTGCTGATCCTTGCGATGCCAAAAGCACAGAACCAATATTCCATAAGCCCTGTGAAAAAGCAACTACATTTCAGGCACACTCCTCTCGTGTGGTTACAGTAGCATCCATCAGCCATGACCAAAGCTCTGGGCTACCACCATGCCAGACCTCACATAAGGTGACACCTGTTTCCTTTGCTGCATGAGACAGCACATAGAGTCAGGGCCTGATCCTGCCATCTGGATGCTTTGCGGTCATGGGGTGGTTGTCCCCAAGACAAGAGCCTAAGAGGATTCTCTGTGATCCCTGCTCAAACTGCAAGATCAGGGCAGAAATGTTTGAAAAACAGCAGGTGGATGCAGGCTGATGGGGAAAGTGGGGGCTAAGAGGGAGACAACAGTAACTAGCATAAGTAGCGGCAGTCTCAGCTCACCAGCTGCTTTGCCGATTGTTTGCCTCCCTGATTTTGAAAAGCAAAGAAGCAATTTGCCAAAGAACACAGTCAGTAACTAAGACTGCCTCTCAGAAATGAAACTATTAGGGAAAAACAAACGATTTCCATGGTACAAAAGCAAGGCTTTCAGGGCTGTCATGTAGGAGCTGTCATGACCTAAGTAAAGTATGGAGCACGCAGCTCAAAACAGCCACCAAATACTTCAGAGCAAAAGGCTAAAAAAGGAAGGTTTTAGAGGAGGAAATGAGTCAGTAGCTTAGAGGACAGGAGGGGGAGTTCAAATAGCTGAGGCATGTAAAGTAAGCAAGTAGTCACTGTCTCAAATGTGATTCTAGCAAATGCTAGTCAGTGAGGCAGATGTATTGATCTCGGGTTTCTGTTGATGCAGGGTCTCATGCAAAAATGGAGTCTGTTGGTGACTTTTTATATTGCCTATGTTGGATTTTGAAGCGATCATTCATTGAAAGACACTTGTCAACTGCAGTTCACACCAGTGTTTCTGCCTGGAGCCAAAGCAGTCACTGTCAGCTACAGGATAGCTGAATTTCTCAGGGTCCTCTATGGTTAGGTGATGAATTTTTTTGGGACGGGGAGAAGGAAGTTTCAGGTTAATTGCAAATACCATTTACCTTAAAAAAGGGAGGATAATTCATCTTTCAAGATTGGTTCATCCGAACATACAGCTTGAGCTTTCAGCCTAGCTTATTTATAGCACTAACACTAGGTAAAAAGGACAAAGCTTGTTTAGTGTTGAAAGGTAGAAGAGCTAGTAAAGAACCCCTTCCTCTCCAACACACTGAAGCAATTCACAGTATTCATGTGTCCTTGTAGCAACCTTGTATTGCACTGAAAGGTGGGGACAAAGGGTTAAATCTCACCCCAAGAAACCTCTAGCCTTGCTCACTCATACACCATAACAGCTGGCCAAAACAGGGTGTGCAGTGCAGTAAGCAGTGGGAGAGTTACTGTCAGTGTGGCAATAAGCCACAAGACACAACTTCCTCACCTGTGCTCAGCTCCTTATCCTGTCAAAAGGGTGGGACTGATGGAAAGGGACCTTGTAAACAGAACCAAAATTTCCTCCTGCCCTTCCAAAACAGGGAGTTTCACCTCATTTTCAGGCACAAAGATAACAGCTGTGTAGCAGCCACGAGAGGACCCTGTTGCAAGCCCTCACTGAGGGAACTGCAGGGCTGAAAACAGTTGGGATCATGCTTAAGGTCACAGACATGTGAGGAGAGGGCTGTCGAGTGAGGGAGCAGCACAGGCCTGGAAAAACAGATTCCCTTTCCCCTACGCAAACAGCAGCACAGGATTTACATGCAGGAGTGGTTCCCAAACCATGACATATATACTGCTAATCCCCAGCAGGCAGCTCTCGGTGCAGGGCTGGAGCTCCCAGTGCCAGTGCTAGTACAGCATGAGGAGTCTGTGGAGCCTATGCCAAGGCAGGCTGGTACCACCATAACCACAAACTTGTCTGTGCATCTTGGTGCACAGCTCCTGCCTCGAGCTTCCGCAAAGCACCACAGCCACGGTGTTTCCGCCTCACTAGGCTACATGCTATTTTGTTTTCTGGGGAATGCAATCTTTCAAAAAGCTATTGTGGTTCTTGGTGAGTGCCCTTCCCAGAGGAAGCACCTTTCTCATGAGACAGGAAAAATGAGAGAAATTTCTCTTACTCTGCTGTGAAGGGGTTCCTGTCCTCCCTGAAGTTTCTTTAACCAGTCAGATACCTTCTCAACCCACTGCAGTGTTTCCAAAAAGACCTCTTGAAAAAGAGTGCGCCAACAGGACAGTTCCAACTCATTTTCCCTTATAAGTATACAACATGAAACAGTCCCAGCCCTGTTCTCACGACTTTACATCATCTCTTCCCCTCCTCCCCAGGATGTCTCACTTCTGTAACCCTCTGTCATAGCGAAACCCATCTATGAAAAGCAAGTTTGGAACAGTTACAGACAAATTATGCAGATCAATTAAGAACTAAAAAGCACAGCTGCCCCAGGTTTCTACTACATGCACCTGGAGATGGGGGTCAGCCATGGCACTGCCTGAGGGCATTGACCCCCACTGCCAAACAAAACCTGCCTTGATTTCCTCTCCCCACCAGGACAGTCACAGCAAGAAGGCAGGACTAGAAGTTGTACAGAGAAACATACCCTTAGGACTGAAGCTCTACCTATTACACAGGCATTATATCTGACTTGTTCCAAAATCACAGAATCATAGAATTAACTGGGTTGGAAGAGACCTCCGAGGTACAAGCCTTGATCCACTACCACCGTGATTACTAGATCATGGCACTGAGTGCCACATCCAGCCTCATCTTAAAAACCTCTAGGGACAGTGAATCCACCACCTCTCTGGGCAGGCCATTCCAATGCCTGATCACTCTCTCTGTAAAGAACTTCTTTCTAATATCCAATCTAAACCTCCCCTGGCAGGGCTTAAGCCTGTGCCCTCTTGTCCTGCTGCTGATTGCCTGGGTGAAAAGACCTGCCCCCACCTGGCTACAAACTCCTTTCAGGTAGTTGTAGAGAGTGATGAGGTCACCCCTGAGCCTCCTCTTCTCCAGACTAAACAATTCCAGCTCCCTCTGCCTCTCCTCATAGGATTTGTGCTCAAGTCCCTTTACCAGCCTCGTTGCTCTGCTCTGGACCTGCTCCAGCCCCTCAATGTCCTTCNGTTGTTGTGGCCAAAGTGTAGGACCCGACACTTGGCCTTGTTGAACTTCATCCCATTGGAATCACCCTAACTCTCCAGTCTGTCCAGGTCCCTCTGCAGAGCCCTCCTGCCTTCCAGCAGATCAACACTCCCTCCCAACTTGTTGTCTGCAAATTTGCTAATGGTGGACTCAATCCTCTCATGTAAATCATCAATAAAGATGTTAAACAGAACTGGGCCCAACACTGATCCCTGGGAGACACCACTAGTGACCAGCTGCCATCTGGATGCAGCCCCGTTCACCAGCACTCTCTGGGCCCGGCCCTCCACCCAGTTCCTAACCCAGCACAGAGTGCCCCTGTCCAAGCTGTGGGCTGCCAGCTTTTCCAGTATATTATGGGAGACAGTGTCAAAGGCTTTGCTTAAGTCCAGAAAGAAAAAGAAAAAAATCAAACAAGTCCCTCCTCAATTCTTTCTAACACTTCCAAAGTAAGTCAACATTTGAATTTAAGCATTCCATGATTAAACATATCAGGAAAGACCCTAGGGAAAAACTACCCCCTCAGTCCAATTCAAGTCCAAGTCATGCTAGTAGGTCTTTTGCTAGTTTCATTACAAATCTATTGCAAATTCTCTTACAAAAGGAACCCCTGGTCAGAGTAAGTCACCCAACACAAGATCCTAATGCAATAGGACTGCTTTTTCAATACATGAATCTTTGGTATGGAGTCTTGCAGCAATTTCTACCTAATGTGAACAGGCCTAACAGCATCTACAAAGGGCACTCACTGGGGTAGGCTGCAAGGAGGGGAAAAATAAAATCAATATTAAATCCCTTTAATTAAAACAGCAATCTGACTGAAAATTGTAACGTGTGTACGTATGGCTCACACCTTTTGAACTGAAGCTTCATGCTAGTTGCCTTATACCCCAGCCCTGAAAAAACACCATCAAGTCTTGGTTTTGTTTTCTGCTTACAAGTAGGCATAGACTTAACAAATAAGCTTGATGCTGGGGTTTTTTCCTCATCGATTCAAGCCGGGAACAACACTGCAGTCAGGATTCAGTAATAAAACCTAACTTTCTATGCATTTTGTACCATCAGTAGGTGCTCGTGTACTCTATTTACAAGCAGCCCGAGCTTCACTGCCTGGAAACATTATGGAATGAGTATTTTTGTCGCGGTCAGAGTGAGCAGGACTGCCATAAACACGGCAGCTTCTCCGAGCGCCCTGGTTGCCGCAGCAGCTTTTTCTCGGGATCAGCTTTGTTTCGGCCACCTGGATGAAGCAGACGCCGGGATCCGGGATTCGCCGGTGACGGCGGGAAGCGCAAGGCTCCTGCCGCAGCAGCGCGAGCCAATCAGGAGTGCCTGACTGAGATCGCACCAAAGTAGGTAGTGAAAAACCCTCGAAGGAAAAAAAAAAAAAGAGAGAGAAAGAGAGAAAGTCCCACACTTCCGCCTCGCCGGCTCTTCCGTCCCGCCCCCCGGCCCTGGCCGTTTCTACTGAGGCCGCCTCGCCTCGCGGGCTCCCCGTCCGCCCCACGGCCATCTCATGGAAGGCCCCCAGCCCCTCACGCCCGTCTCAGTCCCTTTCAGCCCCGCTCCCAGAGGCCCAAATCCTCCTTACGCCCCACTGACAGCCACACCCCACCCTTTCCCACACGGCTGGCTCAGCCCCCCCACTCTCACCTCTGCACCCTCCCGCCGCCCCGCCCACCTTGGGGCAGGTAGCCCCGCCCCCCATTGAGAGGGCGCCGCCATTGGCCAATCGCCGCGTCAATCAGGCGGCGGCTTCCCTGTGATTGGGCAGCTCAGCCG
>VYXB01001016.1:78337-200032 GCA_013397135.1 Pachyramphus minor
CGGCAGAAGGTTACTCTTCCCCCTGTTGAGGCGATGGAACTGTCCTTCCTCCTTTTTCTCACCCCGCCGTGTGATGGTACGTTCCGTGCCGCACACAGGCGCTGGGGCGGGCGCGTGCATTCCACCCTGTGACGGGGGGGAGGCGGGCGAGGCGGGAAGAGCCCGTGGGGGGAGCGATGCGCGGCCCCTCCCCGCGCCGCAGGGCGCGGGTGGGGAGAGGGGCATCGGCATCCGCGCCCCTCCCCACGAGGGGCTGCGTAGGAGGGGACCGCAACCTGGCAGAAAGGCACCGCGGGTGGGAGCCCTCTTTTCTCAGGGGCCGGGGGCTGCCCTGCTCGGGAGGAAGCGCACCCGCCGCTGCAGCCGCCCCGGTGCGGTCCCGGCGGGAGCCATCTTCCCGCGGCCGAAAGGTTCGGGCCTGGCCTAGAAAACGGCGGCGGCTCCGCGGGAGGCCGGGACGAGCACGGGCCCTCCCAAGGCCAGCTGGGACCGCGCTCGCCGGCCCCGGGTGGAGCCGGCAGCGCTGGTAGCGGACAAAAGGGGGGAAGCGGAACCCGCGGAAGGGAAGCACTGACCGTAACAAACAGGGTTTCACAGCGGCCTCTCGAGGAAGCTTAAATTTTAAGATAGTTGCTGCAAGGACTTGGTTTTACGTGGGGTTTTTTTGTGTTTTGTTTTGCTCCTCCGCGCAGTGCTGGAAACACTTTACCTACATAATGCTGGAAACATAAAAACGTATCAAGCATACACACTGACTTTCCTGTGTTTCCGGGCTTTCAAAAAAAAAAAGTGCTAAGGGACTCCTTGCATAAATGGAGCGGAATAGACCAAACGTCTTTTTGACTTCCTGGTGGCTCATTCTCGGTTTGCTTTGCCTATGCTTAAAGTTTGCATCCCTTTTTAACTGTGGCAGCTGTGACTGGCAAATTCACCTGAATTACTAGCTCATGCAGTTTTAACTCCTGTCCTGTTTTTGCTTGATTCCACTATCACACACTTGTGTTTTGATACACTTGCCTGGGGTTTTTGCCTGTATTAGAGACGTTACATATTGACACCTTCCCATGGTATTTCTCATTAGTTTATTGTATATGTGGTATACTCAGTAAATGAACTTTTAGTCCTGTAGGGGTGGCAGACAGGATCTACTACTAATCTCCCTGCTTCCTCTAACACCCAAGTTGGAGCATCTGTGACTGGTCTGCAACTGGAGCAGAACTGATGGGAGTTGCAGCTGAAGTTGTTAAAAAGTCTGATGAAACTCACAGCTCTTGTTTAAAACAGGCTTGTCTCAGCAAGCCAGCTACCACCTCTGCAGTATGCAAACCTAGTTTAGACTGACTGCTTGGTGTGTCAGGCTTCATCTTGGTTTGGAACCAGAGAATTCCCCAGTCAGTCAAAATTAGTATTTTTCACAGTGATCATTTTGCAACAGGGCCTGGGTTGGCTTTTTTGAGATACTGGAGATGAACTAGCTTTTGGGCAGAACTTGCTTTTCTGGCAAAATACAGTAATGCCAGCAGGAGGGCATCATTTGGTATCAAAAGAGCATTGGATTTTCAGCTTTTGTGTCTTGCCACAAGGTTCACTTTCTTTGCTACTGGATTAAATGAGTCCATAGTCTTTGGCAGACTGTGGAAATTATTTTTCTTGGTTGTTAGTCAATACTATTCCCAAATCTGTGTAATTACAAGGTACATATGCCTCATGTACAAGATGACACAACCTCATGACAATTGGTAGTGTGGGTGTCTGGCGTGTTCCTACTTGCCTTGTCAGAATTGCTATCAAGGGGCTCCTGCTGGATGCAAGGGCTTACCTAAGCGATCCCACGCAGGAGAGCCTGCAGCCAGGACTTAGATGTGAAGCTGTTCAGAGCTTTCACTCGCCTGGCTGTACAGCATTCATGCAGTATTCAGGAAGGATTACTCACTAACAAGTATCTGTGGTGCCCAAAGCAGGTTTTCAAAGCCTGGTTTTCAGGGTAACTTGTAGATTGCTGTAGGTGCCTGGAGGGCTACAAGAAAATTCTTAGGGGCGTTTGGGCTCATTATAGCAGGTTTCTGTGCTGAATATGTTTCTAAGAAGCTTTGCTTTTCTGCAAGAGTCTTGTTGCATATCAGGTTACACCTGCATTAACCTTAAAACCCTCTGTTTCAACAGAGAAATGGGTGCTACTCAAAACTTCTACCCTGCTACTGGCTGTTTTTCAACAGTATTGCTGGGATTGCCTTTTGTGGGTATTGCTTGTTCTGCCTACCTTGATAGGAGTGAACTTCATGGTAGCTCAGAGAAGGAGATAATTTCCTCTTTGGCTGAAAGCTGAGGAAATGGCCTCCAGGAATGCAAGGGATAGTTTTTTCTTATTTTTTTTAAATAATTTTCTTTTTTTCTCATCTCTCCTTGTTGATAACTGTTCTTATTGTGCGGGGTGGGGGGGAAGAAAAGCTGAATAGAGTTCTGGTTCCACCCCTCCTCCTGCTGAAAGAGACCAAATAATGCTAAATAAAAAACTCGAGTCTTGCCAGCTGGCAAGATCTGTCTACAAGTGATATGCAAGTAACTCCATAGTTCTTGCTGTTTATGGTGTGCAAATACAGCCTGTTACACAACAGCAGTAAAATGCAGTTAGTTAGGTTCCACATCATGCTTCACATGTGAATTGAAGCCTTGAACTTTCAGACTGCCTGTGTAAACAGAGGTGTCTATCTGTCCAGCTATAGATAGCAGGGCATGTGGGCCTTGCAGAACTCAGGAAGTCACTGGTGTTCCAACACCCTTGCTGGTCTTTGGGATCAAGTTATAGTAGTTACACCTTTCCTACTGAGTAAAGTTGGGGTGGTAGTATCTGATGTGTTTTCTTGAGTGCTCAAATAACAGATTAAAAGCAAAGCAGTATTTAAAATTCATGGGTTTGACCACCTACATTTTCAGGCTTGTTGGCCTTAGCTGACACCCTTCTCAAAGGCCCAATTTGGCAAAATTGTCTTCCAGCCTGTTAGTGCAGCCAGGCTGTGACCCTTCCTTTCTGCTGGGTGCTCTCACAACTGCATTAGCTTAGTTTACCCTTCAAGGTCTCAGTGCTGATGATGTCCCAGGGCATTGTGTTGTGTGGCAGTGTAAGAGACGGTTCTGTGAAGGTTGCTGTCCCAGGCCAGTTGGGTGGTAATAATTTAAATTAAAAAAGTATTTGTTGCAGAGATGTACTATGACACATTACTGAGTCATATGGAAATGCCATGTAGTTACACAAGGAGTTCTGGCAGTTGCAGGGAATTTCGAAGCTAGATAGGAAGGATGATATGCCAAGCATAGGGGAAGCAGTGTTTGCTGAAGAAACTAAGAATCAAATACGTGCAATAATGTGACTAGCAAACATGGGAGCGCAGTGTCCTCAAATCTGCCCTTGCAATTAAACAAGGCATGCTTTAATAAAGGTCTTGGTGTCAAATTGTGGAAAAATTGATGATGCTTTTCCAAGAAACAACAGTTTCCATTTGAGTATCTGTGAGTAGTATCATCCTGGTGTATACCATGTGTGTGTGTGTGGTTCCCAGACAAAACACGTCAAGAACTGGTTCTTTAAATGTCTCTGTAGATAATGCATGCACAGGCACCTATATGGAGAGCTCTTGGATTGTAATCACAGCAGAGAAACCCAACACTCTAAAATTGTCAAGACTTAAAACCAAATCTCATCCTTCAAACTTGTCTTGAGGCAAACTAAGTCATTACTTTAAAGTCTTCTTGGCTGTCTCACAGTTGAAGAGGAAACAAAGACTCTCCTTAGGTAAAATATTTTAAATACTCAAGGAAAGTACTGGAGTGCACAGCATTTCCTAAGAAAAGAGAAGGCAAATTTCAGTATGTCAAAGTTGTATTTCTGCGCAGGCTTGCTACAAATCCAGTTTATAAGGTGTCTGGCATGTATTTCACTCCTGAAACAGTTTTCTGTATGTGGGAATTTTCTTGAGAAAGCTTTGGATTATCCTTCAGTCTTCCCCTGTTAAGATTAAATTTCAGTTCAGGTACTTGGCAATGGAGGCAAAGTGTTGGAAGCTCCTAGTGGAGGCAGCCGCATATGGCTCTTGCAGTAGGAAGCGTGCTAGACAGAAGGCTCACTCTTTGGGCTGCCCTGTGTAAGGAGGGCATTCTACTCTTGCAAGACTTTTGCAGTGCTTTGCACTTAAGGCAGGAACAGTGGCTTTGTGTACGGAATAAGAGCTGCTGTGTTACTCCAGCGCGTGCTGACAAGGCATTTAATGCAATCATTAGTTCATGTGCCTACAGCAGTCCATATTAAAGTACAATGGGGATACTGGTATAAATGCCCTGGAATGATGTATGAAGAGTTCATCCTGCAAGACATGCCACATTTGCAATAGTTGCACAGAGGTGCTGGGGGAAAACTCATTTTTGCTGATTTCCTCAGAGAAACTCACTCTGTCTACTCTTGCCTGAATATATATCTCCCTGGATGTGCTGTACTGGCATCATTTTCCCATCTGGTAATTAGATGACTTGCCTGCTTGCTGCTGCCTTATTTCAGTGAGGTTAAAAGGCCCTGCAGTTAAGGTTCAGTCTCCTACAACAAAATGTCACCAGATGATTCATGGTCACGTATCTCACAAGTACCTGCAAAATGTACTTTGTGAACAGGCACCCGAGTACCAGTCCAGAGCTGGATAACTGCTGGAAAAGGAACAGAATCAGACTAACTGCTGTAGCTCTGCAGCATTCAAGCCAGAATGCACAAAGTAATAATGAATGTGCTGTATTGCATCCTCTAAGCAGAGTGATATCTGGCCAAAGAAAGAAAATCCAGACTAACAAATAAACATTTACTCTGTCATTACTGGTGGGATGGAAGCTTCTCACCAGCTCTTCTTCTGGACAAGACAGCAGCAATGAGGTTGAAATACTGTTTGAGGACATGTACTTAGAATATAGTATTTCTCCTTGTTCCAGTGCTCTTAACAGTCATCCTGTTGATGTTCTATGCAGAATGGTTTCAGCCGCCTTACAGCAAAAGCTGCCTGGGGTTTGGGGTTTTTTACTTTTAAAGTATGCTTGTGAAGCCAGTTGTGGCTGGTACAAGCCCAGAGTTGAAGAGGGTTGCAATAGTAGATCTTCTTTTTAGAAGTAATTACTTCACTGCACTGGGAATTCATGGGTGACAGACACTACTGTGACACGGCTATAGGGTTTTCTGAGATGGAACAAATCTGCATTGTCCCTAGCAACATAATGGCTGCTAATGTCAGCCTGTGTGATGAATCCAGGGGTTGTACAGCAGCTGTGAAAAAATAGTAGTACCAGCTACTAACAGCCTTTTACTTTGGAAAGCTAACAAATCCAGTTCTCACTATTGTCCCTTCAGCTTCTGGTCTGTCCCAATTATAAACTGCAATTTAACACTTAATTTCGAGTTTCCAGGCTAAATACTCAACATTTTTGGAATCTGAATTAACTGGCTAGCAGTACTCAGTTTCTTTTTAAGGAAACAACTTGTCTCCCTACTTGGAGACAT
Source organism: Pachyramphus minor (assembly GCA_013397135.1). Taxonomy (NCBI): domain Eukaryota; kingdom Metazoa; phylum Chordata; class Aves; order Passeriformes; family Tyrannidae; genus Pachyramphus; species Pachyramphus minor. Next base: position 83,868 of record VYXB01001016.1, read on the forward strand.
ATTTCTGGCTGTGTAGTAGTACAAGCATATGCACTTGACTGCACAGTTTGCATCAGCCTGCAGCTCTGTTGCTGCTGCTTCTGGCTCTCTGCTGAGCATTAACCTTTTCTTTCAAAGTTAACATAAATTGGTGCAGGGGAATTAGTGGTGGTGTTGAGCAAAGATCAAGAATGGACAAAGGTAGAGGTAAGTGACAGGGCTTTTAAGTGATTAATTGCCTCCTTCCCATGCCAGTTCAGGCTTTCTGTGCATTTTCTGTGACAAAGCCAAGTCTTAACACCTGTTGTCAGCTATTGAGGTACCATTACAAACCTCAGGGAGGAAAAAAGGTTCTCGAGTTCTCTGTGGATTGGTCCCTAGTGAATGATACAATAGCTCTAGTTGCTGCACTGTTTGCTTTAAGGCAACTTTGTATTATTTAGAGTCTTCCCCAAAAAGCTCTTGCCTACACCAAACACAGAGATGAGGAAGGGAAAAGACCTTCATTCTTCATTAGCTCTCAGTCACATTCTGTGCAGTCTCTCTGTGAATGAGGTGGCATAGGAATGAGTCACTTTGAGTCGATGTTTGCACTCTTGCTAGGGTTTATCCTGGAATAGGCTTTCTCTGCTTACTTTCCTCACCTTATTGGTGATATGCAAAAGGATGGCTGGCTGCCTGCCAGGGAGGCAGTGAGTGACTTACTGTTCTGTCCCAAAGTGAGTGTAAGGAGTTCTGCATAGGTTACTCCTAGTAGACAGGCCATGCATTATAAATCTTGAGGGATGTCCCCTTGTATTTGGGTAAACCCCGAAGGAGCACTTTTTTCATATAGAGAAAAGCTTCTGTCTCAGATTCACTGCTGGGTGAGATTTTCTATGACAAGTTGGAAGATATAGATACCAAACTCCATGGTAATAGATTCTGCTAGCTGTGCCACCTCTCCTCACTGGTTTAGCCAGCCACTCAAAGTTACAGAAGGAGACATGTTGGTAAAAAGAGGAGAATCTGGGCTCGTCTGAGGTCCTCCATGGTTGTCATTGGTCAAGGCTTAAGAAAACCCGCATACGTTAAGTCATTGTCCAATCTATAACCATCCTTAAAGGACATCCTGTTTGAAAGCTAACCCTGAGCAGTTCCCCTGCACCTCTGTCTCCCTGGTTTTGCAGCTAAACTCTGATATTTCTTTAAGACGCAAAATGAATCTGTTGAGCTCACATTTGGGGGCCGAAGGTAAGGAAAAACAAAATGAAAAACAACCTTTAGCCTTTTTCAGTTGATCGATCTCAGAGGGTGCTGTACCTGGCTTAGTACTGCTGACTGTGCTCGTAGCAGTGACGTGTGGCAGTTTACACAGAGGGAGGAAGGCAATTTTCCATCTGAGATATGAATTGTCATATCTGAATAATGTCATTGGAATTTGAAGACCAAAGACCAGGGAGGGAGGAAGCAGTATTTTAAAGGAATCTCACAGTTCACACTGCATACAGAATTTTGAACAGATTGTTGAGTATTGAACAGGCTTCAGTTTGGTCTTTACTGCTCTGGCCATGATGTCCTTCCATCAGCATCCATCAAACCCATGCTTGCAGTATTTGCTATTTCACAGCTGCTTTTTAGTTCTCCAACTCTGCTGTACTTTGAGAACAACACTCAGATGCAAATGCTTCTACCCTACCACAGTTTTTTTCTGTCTTATTCCCAGAAAAGCAGCAGGCTGAAAATGCAGCTCAGCCTTTTGTCATTCCTGCTAGGTGTTGTCCTCTTTATTTTGTGCAGCTGCCTTTAAGATTAGATTGATAATGCTGCATGTGCACCTCCTATTACAGCAAACACAGGGGATACCATACCACTAACTACAATTTCCCATCATACTTTGGGGGGGGGGGAAGTTGAGAAGGCAGGCAGCTGGTTTTAAAAACTGATGGAGAAGCTTGCAAGTTCTCCCTTTAGAGTCCTAAATTCAGAGCAACTTCTGAAAGTTGGTTTGTTCAGCTAAAAACTGTACCACTGCAGTCCCTGTACCCCACTACATCTCTCTTGATCTCTACACTAAGTCCATGTGACAGGTGTGGAATTTGGCCAGTTATACCTCTGTTCCTAAAGCTGCTAGCAAGCATGCTAGAAATGTCTAGGAAACTTTGAACAGCGGATCCTTGTGGGCTTGATTGTCTAGCCAGCCTGAAATGGGTAACAAAATTAAGCTTCTGTAATCTTGGAGAACAAGGAGTGGACATGTGTGTAAAACTTCCCCAAAACAATCTTCTAATGTAAGTAGGACTATGCCTTCTTTGGAACAGTTTTAGTTTGGCATCTGGCTGTGGTCAGCAGCAAGACTTCAGATTCTTTACTTGCCTTTGGAAAAGAGGGTCCACAGCCTTTTGTGAGGAGACTCTTGGGCCACTAGTGACTATTGTTAGTCTCTATTGTCTTCTAGCCTTGTACTTAAGGCAGTGCAGAAATGGAGTTGCAAAAATTTGCTATGGTAGCCCTTAAGGTCTTTGCTCGTGTCTTTGCAGGCTTCTGGAGTACAAGTTGCTGATGAGGTATGCCGTATCTTTTATGACATGAAAGTGCGGAAGTGCTCTACACCTGAGGAAATTAAGAAGAGGAAGAAGGCTGTCATTTTCTGCCTCAGTCCAGACAAAAAGTGCATTATTGTGGAAGAAGGCAAAGAGATTCTGGTGGGAGATGTCGGTGTGACAGTTACCGACCCTTTCAAGCATTTTGTGCAGATGCTTCCTGAGAAGGATTGCCGTTATGCCTTGTATGATGCAAGCTTCGAGACCAAGGAATCCAAAAAAGAAGAGCTGATGTTTTTCTTGTGGTAAGCTATCTTCCCAACTGATTCATTCCTAACATGCAGTCCAAGCACTGCAGGTGAGATCTCTGTGCGTTTGTATTACCCAAGCTGGCAGGAGGGCAGCCTGATGCCTGTATTCTGAGCTGTGAGATGTTTCACTTGTTCGTGGTGGGAAGGATACAGCTTCTGGCTGTGCTGAATAATCCATGTCATTAATTGCACTCTCTTTGGCATATCCCACTAGGGCACCAGAACAAGCACCTCTCAAAAGTAAGATGATCTACGCCAGCTCCAAGGATGCAATCAAAAAGAAGTTTCAAGGTATGTAATACAGCTAATGCTCCTAGCTCTGCTGTGCCTCTAGAATACTTACATAGGAAGGCTTAACTGGTTTGGGGCTTGGATGTTTTGGTTGTTTTGAGTGACAGAGCTAAAATGAGGTCTAGCTAAAATTTATACTGTCTGACTGTAAATTTTAGAGGCACTAGAGCTGTGCTCAGAGCAAGAGCAGGTTTTGCAATGGGTGACACTAGCTGCACAGTACAGAGCAGCACTTCTGCACCATACAGGATAGAAACCATTAGATTTATAACTCAAAGCTGGATTTTGTGCAGAGCTGCCTCAGTGACAGAGGACTTTCAAGACTGTGTCTGTTGAAATCTCATAAATTTACTGCGCTGTAGTAACAGTAATTAAGAATTCACTTGATTCAAAGGTGCAGTTGTGATTACTCATTCCTAAAGGCATTGAATCTTCAAGTGGAGAAGCAAAGTTCTATTCAGCCTGTCAGGCATCATTAACCAAGGAGTAAACACCTTGCAGTGTTCAGAAATTTCATGCTAAGTCAGTCTGGCTTATAGCCAGGTAGCACTGCCCCTTGTTAAGTTCCTTGTGCTGCACTGGACCAAAATCTTGTGGTGTGCAAGACTGACAAGATCACTGGGCAGCAGTGCCAGCCTTCACAGGACAGCTTGCCCCAGGGATTGGAAGTACCCAGGGAGACTGTTGTGTGCTGCACATGTGACAGGTGGAAAAAAAATCCTGAAGAAATTCTGCCTTTCAGCACTGAAGATAGTCATGGGTTGGGATCCCCGCCCTTCAAAAAGCAAAAACCACTGTTGATTCCTTAGACCAGCTTTTGCTTTTGCTTTTACCCTCCTCTGCAGAGCCAGCAGGAGCTGTCGGCTATCTCCATGTGCTTGCATGTAGCTCCCTCCCCAGCTGTATCCAGGGCAGCACAAGACATGAGAGGATTCGCTTGTAAGAGCCTGAGACAAAAGGCCAACAGTCTGAGCTCTGATCTAGTGACAAATTTCTCCCGTATGTCCCTGCATTGAGATGTGGTGTGTAGCCAGATGTCTCCCATGACATACTAGGGAAAAAAATAATTTCCTAAGCTAAGGCAGGGCTTGTGTGCTCAAGTGACTGGATTTCTTCTTCTAATATTACTACCAAATATGTTTCTTTGATTATCAGCATGTTAACATACTGCATTATTGTGTGTTTTGCCTCTTTTTTAGGCATAAAGCATGAATGCCAAGCAAATGGGCCAGAGGACCTCAACCGAGCTTGCATTGCTGAGAAGCTAGGAGGCTCCCTAGTCGTAGCTTTTGAAGGAAGTCCCGTGTAGATGTCGTACAGTGCCACAACTCTACAAGCATTCCATGTTTTAATATATCAGTTATATAAAGCAAACGTTCTAGGCAAGGGTTTCACTAACAGTAGGGAAGCTGTCTTGTAGAAAAAAGTAGAGTTTGGAGATGTAGCTTGTATGTACAAATGACCCTAAATAAATCAAAATCTAAGGATTTATCTTGGTGTATTAATATTTGCATTGGTTGTCCAGCCCAATATTGTCCCCAGTGGATTAACACTAAAGGTCTCAAAAAATTTGAGCAGTGTATGCAAGAGGGGGAGGTGAGAACAATCTGGTTCTTGTTCTTGCTTTTCTAAATTGTAACGAGCAAAATTCAGTCAGTTGCTTTGTGGCTACTGGCCAAATTGCCAAACTCAAGAGCTTTTCCCCTGTAACCATTTAAGACAAAACTTAAAAACTGTAGTTAAACTTAGGCTGAGGCAACCTGTTGGCAGCAAAACTGGGTTAAATTCTTAGTGCTTGCAGTTGCAGAGCTGTACTAAAAAAGCCTAACTCTGAAGCTTGGGATAAAACAGACACACTTTTCTGGAGAAGTAGTCCTAATCCCCTCCCTTGTAAACTCTTGGTGCAGTAATAATTTTTAAAGGTTCACTTGTTCTATAGGTTTGATTTCCTTGTTATGAAGTGTCTTGAGGTCTCTTTCAGCCAGAGTGATTCTATAAAAATTGCTTTTTCTGTTGACATAGTTTAATTTAGAACTACTTTACTTTCTCTAATACACACTAATGGATTAAATGCTTCTGAAGCTTTTATAAATGCAGATTCTTATATCAGACCTTTTCAGTTATGGGTAGTAAAATGAGAAGGAACCACAACTTGAAAAGTGGTATTTTCAGCCCCAGTCTTTGGTCACTTGGTCCATTTGTCCATAATTACTATTGATTTAACTTAGTAGAACAAATCAGCCTGACTAATATGGCTTGATCTGGGCTTTTTGTCTGTTAGCTTCTTTAATTCTGTAGAAATGCATGGAAATATCACTAGAAAGTTTGACCTGAAATGCCTTTTGTATGGGAAGTAGAGAACATTCCTGTGCCAGCTACAGAGATCTTGAAAGCTTCCATGTTTCACCAGTGGTTGATTAAAGCTGTTTCCTTTGTGTAATGTGTACATGGGAGTTGCATAGTTTTCTTGTATGTCTGTAGAGAAAAAGAAAAAAAAACCAACAAAACAAAACCATTAGCCTCCAGTGCTTTACTGTGATATGTCCTGTGTGTGCCAAATTCAAATAGCCTTAAATAAATGGGCTTCCCCTCCCCTGGGTCAGTGACTGATTCCTCTCCAGCCTCCAGATTAGCCTTCCTGCAGCAGGGCTGGCGCTGTGGCTGGGCACACCAGTGCTCCGTGTAAGCTGTGTGCTCAGGGAGCTGCTGTGCCTTCTGCAGCTATGCCCTGTGGTGCTATCTGGGGGGAACCAGGCTGGAAGGAAGAACTGGTGGAGTTGGAGGGAGCTGGCGGAAAAGCAGATTTGTCTCTGCAGTGCGCTTCCCTCCTTGTCCTTGCACCCCCTCTCACCGTGACTCCTTGCCTGCTGCAGGCTCTAGCTCCCAAACAGCACCTGCTCTCTGTGTTCTAGGCTTTGGACACAAATGTCTGTGGGTTGGGCAGCTTCCTGGGAAACATCTCCCTATTTGCAATCTGAGCAGCAGAAACCCAGCCATGTGACAATTATCCTGTGTTGCTTTCCCTGTGAGGACTGAGGGAGCTTTCTCTGGCCAGCCTCACGAAGCTCAGGCAGTTACAGGTTGTCCCTTCTTCTGCAAGCTGTTCCCAGCTGTGCAGGGACAGAAAACAGACTGTCCCGGCAGCTCCTTGGCGGAGCAGCGCCAGTGCTGCAGGGCCAGGGAAATAATGGCCCATTGCTAACTCAGCATGTGCCCTCTCTGCCCATGCTGCATGGTTGAAACCTTTAATTAGGCAGGCATTGACTGCTTGCTCTAACTTGGCACACATGCAAAAGCTTTTCTCATGCGAAGGGATCCACTGGAGTGAAGCGTTCTGATTCTGAGCAAAGCAAACTGTCTTGCTTTTCGCTGGAGCTTTTAGCTTTGCTTCAGTCAACTGGGAGCTTGCCCAAGTGGGTAATTGTCCTCATAAACAGCTCCTCCTTGCCTAGGTGTCTGCAGTACTGGTCTTTGTCCAGAGTCCAAGTTGAGATAAGGAAATAAGTATGACACATGGGGAGCAGCGCTGCCTGACAAACAAAGGCAACTTCTAGCCAATTTCCAGTTGATAGCTAGTGCCTCCATAATGCAGGCATCTTTGAAGGAACATCTAGCCCAGGTGACGCTGTGGTCGACTTCTGTCTGGGATTTCCTGCGCTGGTTAAAAAATGGAGTGGGACATGCTGCAATAGAGGAAGGGTGTCAGACCTGAAAGGTAGGAGAGCATTTCCCACAGCATGAAAGCCCTTAGATCAGGGACTTGAGTTCAAAGTGCCTTAGTCCCAGAACTAAGTGATAAGAGGTCTGACGTGGCACTTTGGGCCTTGCCTAGATGTGGTGCCACAGTTTAGGCCAAGTTGAGTCTTTGGCTGCTTTTTAGAACCCTCTCAAGAACAACTGAAATTACAATCTGGCCTCTCTGGAAGAGGAGTACTGCATTCCAGGGCTAGCAATAACTCAGCCTTCAGAGCTATAATGCTTCAGGCTTGTCCAAACTAGAGTTTGTGGGCCAAACTTCATCCCCTCTCAAGGTTGGTTGTCCTGCTTTTGGAGGGGATGGAAAGCACAGGAAGATGTTTAGTCTTGTGACTTTTTAAGATTTCTCCTAATCACCCAGACCTGAAAAGGCACGGCAAGACAATATGAGGAACTCTTTCTATAACTTGGCTGGTTGCTGGGGGGAGAAATAACTTTCTAACGGGTATGTAAAGAAAAACATGAAGGGGTTCAGGTGATGAAGACAGCTCAGAGCCATACAAAGTATGCCCACATAGTGCAACTTGGCAAAGGCAGAGCAGCTAGAAATATTTTGAAGTCCATATGCAGGCAGTGGTTTCCCAAAAGGCATTTCTGTCCATTACACCTGGGAGAAAAAGGGAAAGGGAGATATAGACTGATAATTCAGGCCTAAGTGTGAACAGCAGGCAGTGTAAATGCAATTTAGCTGTTCCAACAAAGGTAAACTTGAGTGTCTTAAGGCTTGATAAGCCCAGGTAGCCAGCCTGAAAGGTAACTGGGAGTAGCTGAATCAGCAGAAGGATCCAGTGTTCCTATCAAAAGTCACTCCACGTGGGTAATTTCTTGATCTTTATTAATGAAGGTTCCTGCCTGTGGTGCTGGGGCTGCTGATCATACCAGCTGTGAGTCACAAGCTGACAAGTAACAAGTTTGAGTGGCCTGGAGGAAAGGAGGTAACCCTTGAATGGGGTAGGTACATTGCAAAATCCTACCAGCTGCAAGGAAAGTGGGGGCTGGCCAGTCCTCCGCCCTGTGTGCTCTTGGGCAAGGCTTTGGTTTCTCCTAGCTGCTCAGGATGTCCTTTCCCTTCAACTAAGATGCTGAGGGAAGAAAAAAAAGCCCAGCAGTACAACTCCAGGTAAAAAAATCTGCTAAACCTCTCTCCCCAAAGAGACTTGTTTTTTATATGTTTGCTTAACAAGACCATTCCCTCTCTTCCTAAACAGCCAGCTTGGCAGTGTGTCCCAGAAGGACATCATGTGCTCCTGTGCTGGACACACTGAATCTGCTCTTGTGAGCTTTTGGAGCCCCACCAGAGGCAACCTACTCCAAAGGCATTTGGAACAATGACTGCCCTCCTTATGTTGGCTGTTTCGAGGTCTTCGTTACTGCTTGTATGGGCATGCCTGGGTATCTGCTCTCATTTGCACAGGAGCTCACAATAAAGGAAATAGTTGTTGCAAAAGCAAAAAACTGAAAAACCTAAGAAATTGCATCATTTCACCTGCTGCTGCAGGGCCCTTCCTGCCCATGGTCCCCTAGGGGTGATGGCCTCTCTGATATGCTCCACAGCTCTCTCCAGCCTTGGAGTGGGTAGGGGTTTTGTGCAATCCTGAAAAAATACAGCCATTCTCTCACTTTTGGGGACCTTAAAAGCCAAACAGTTGGACATGCTGGTCTGTGGCAAGTGACAGGTGATGCTGACATGTTGAGGTCACCAGTGGTCCCTGATTCATGCATTCCTCTCCATGTGCCACAAATTCCAGAAAGAGAAACTGAAGGCTAACCCTGGCTGTGGGGCAAAGGTCTGCTTCCCTAGTTTGTCGCTACAGCATGGGGAGACTTGCTGCGTGCAACAGCGCTATGGTGGGAGGGGTGTGTGTGGGGGGTCACACACAAGGGTGGGAGATGGGTTGGGGGGCAGGGTGTGGCTCTCATCCTGCTATTTCCTCAGCCAGCATTCAGCAGGACCCCTTTTTCTTACCTGGTCATAGATGAATCACACACACTCCTTCCCCACATTTCTCCATCATGGCCCCAGAAGGCATAGGGCTAGGGGAGGGACAGGATGTCCACCCAATCCTGTGGAGCCCTGGTGTGCAATATAGGGACTGGTATCACACTGGCCTTCCCCAGGAACAAAATGGAGGCAGGTCTGTCCCTCATCCTCCATAGCCTTGGCTCTTCTCACACCCTGGAGGGACTGAGCACTTTGGGGGCCTTTTTCTCTTTCAAATTCCTGCTGATGTCAGTACTGGGCTCAGCAGCTTTATTGTGGGGAGACAGGCACCAAGCTGTCACATGGCCTCTGCCATTTCCTAAGAAACCAGCTTGAAAATAAAAAAAGAGCAAGGGGGGAAAAAAAAAAGAACAAAACCAGAAAGAACAATAAGCAAAAGAACAATTTTAAAAAAAGGAAGAGAAAAAACCAAGACAAACAAAAAAAATATGGAAAGCCACAAGGGGAGAGCAGAGGGCTGGAAAGCCTGAGAGTGACCAAGGGCCACCACCATCACACAGCACCCACAGGGTCAGATTACAAGGGAGCAGTAAGGTTTAAAACAATTCCCAGGAAGAATGGTTCCCGCAGCGCTGACATGGCTCACATTGCCATGCTGACCCCCATCTCAGCATGACCACACAGCCAGGGAGCAGCCTGGGCTGCCCCTGTGCCCCTGCCACCATGGCAAGGGTGGCAATCCCTCTGCCAACCCCCACACAGGGAACCCAGCCCTGCACCAGCAGCATGAATACTCTGCTTGTAGTGGATCGAAAACAGAGGGTATGGCTTTTGAGACAAAGCAAGCAAGGGGGGGAATAAAGAATATGCTTCTGCCAAAGCAGAGTCCTTCAATGACCCCAAAGACCTACCTGGTTTGCAAACTTAAAGAAACCAACACAAACATAACCCCAGAAAAATAAAGAAAGGACAAGGTCTTTTCACTACATCATTTTAATTGCATCGACACCCAGAAATACAGAAAAGGATACATGCCAAAAGCTACCCATCAAAGAGCAGCATCCTCCCATGGGGGGGTCTACCTTTCACACTTCTTTCACTCAAAAAAAGGGAAAAAATATATAATAATAATTGCACCAGTTGATGTACAAACACAGTCTTCCCTTTTGCACATATTTGTGGATTCTGCTGCAACAAGGAGGGTGAAGCCCAAGCACTTGCCCTGGCATTGCCAGGGCAGCTCCCTGGGAAACAAAGAGTTGTACAAACAGTATGAAGATTTACTTACAAACTGCAGTGTTTACTGTTTTTTGGGGTTTTTTTTAAATATTTTATTTTTAAGTTTCAAAATTAGGTTTTGGGTCACTAATGGCTTGTATCTCTTATCTACAGTGAATTTAGCATATATTTTTATTTTTAGGAACGTGTAAGGCATTTTGGTAAGTTGAACGGTAAGGTCGAGGTTGCAGATTTGTCAGACTGAAGTCCCTTCCTTTGAACTGTCCTCTTTCCCCTGGAGAAGGAAAAAAAGAGATGGGTTACTCAGCTGGATCTCTTCTTTATTCTCATGGCAGCTCAAGCCACAAAGCATTTCACAAATGGGCCTGGTCCTGCCTTCTGGGCAAGGAGAACCATGAACATCATCTCATGTGGTCCCAGGGCTTCCCAAAATCCAACCAAATCATTTCTGGCAGCAAGGGCTACCTTGCCTCCAGTTTTAAAACACTGCCTTATGTGCACTTCCCTGGGCCTCCACCAGTATCAAGGGGAGGGATGGCTATGGTCACCAACAAGTACCGTTTCCTGAAGCTGTTCTTTCAATCTCTTCACTGTTTCTCTCTCTTTGGCCAGTTGGTCCTGGGCAACCTTCAGTAGCTCCTGTAGTTTGGCTGCTGCCTGACCCAGGTCCTTTGTTAACTTTTTTTCTTTTTCAAGTCTTTCCTACATGGGAGTCAAAAGAAGGCAGCTGCCTGAGCCTCTCTTTTCCATCTGGTGACCTTCCCCTCTCCAAAACACCCCAGATCACCTCGGGTCTGCATCAAGCTGCCTCAGTAGCCACAAGCCAGAGGAGCACCCAGTTCCCTCCTCAGCAGAGACATCAGGCATCACCCCACCATCTACAGCTCACTCTGGCATCTAATCTGGAGATGCCATGGGCTGAGAAGACCTCATGCTAACTGGATAGTTTCCCAGTACGTGAAAAGCCCAGACTGTGAGAGTGTTCACTCAGGGCATCGCACTTATCTTGGCCAAGATGGGTGCAGTGGCTGTGAAGTATCCTTCAGCTATGGTGGAACTCTCAGCCACCTCCCTGCAGGGTAACCATTGACGTTGCCCCACCCTCCTCAAAAATGATAAATCATGCCCTTAGTCCTGCTCAAACATGACTTTTGCTGTCCTGGCACAGCCAAACCACCTTCAGATGCTGGGTGTCCTCCGTGTCCGAAGCTGCTGCATTTTCAGACAATCTTAGCTTTTCCAGATCTGCTTCCAATGTGCATGCTGAGCTCTGGGCCTGGAGGGGGACACATACTACTCAGTAAGCACAGAAGCCAACAGTGGCAGGCATCTCCCACAGTGTGCTCCATACAAACTGGGTCCCCAGTGGGTGTGCCCTTGGTAAAGAGCTAGGTTGTACAGCCGCCGTTGGCTAGACGCTGAACCCAACACGTTGCTTCTGCTCATCCAGCTTCCACCATGAAGATGGTATTTCTCACCAGGAGCAGCATGAAACCCAGCTAGAGCCCTCAACCCTCAAGGGAAAGAGCTGGCAAAAGACATGGGGGGACTGGGAGAGGGGCAATTTGAGGGGCCAGTGTTGCCACATGCTTCTGTAAGAAGTTCTTCAGAAGTGTAAGGGAATGCAGTGATGTCTAAGGCGCAGACAGTAATGAGGAAAAACCTTCAAATTAATTCTTGGGCTTCTTTTGCAGCCAAGAACCCATAAAGGCTTTGCAATTGCTTGTATCCTCTTGCCCACACCTACCTCCTCCAGCTCCCGTGCCAGCTTTTGCCTCAGCACTTGCTCCTTCTCCACCAGCGTTTTGTTTTGCTCTAGCTGGGTTTTCAACTGTGTTGAGAAAAAGGGAAAACACCCAGAAATAAAATTTAAAAATTACTCAAGAAATAAGGTAGCAGGGACATCACCAAGAAAGCTGGTCTTAGGCAAAAGAAATAAAAATGGAAGCTTACCCCCGGACATCAAAGAGCACTAGGTACCAGCATCCCTCCTCAGCACAAGAGCTGGGAGGATACTGATGCCTGGGGGCTTGGCTTTGCAGTGCCAAATTTTGCTTGCTTCTCAGGCAGCGTCAGCTGGGACATGGGATGAGAGGCACCCCATAGGGAAGATGTGCCTGGCAGGTCCCCATGCCTGCGAGAAGGCCTCACAGTTAACAGGATTAAAGGAGAAAGACAGCTCAACTCATGGCAACACTGCTACTGGCAAGAAGTGTCAGTCTGAAAGGGAATAGCCACTGCTAATGCCCTCAGCCCAGCTCCAGCAATTTATGGAGCTCTATAATCCTAATCCCCACCAGCTGGGAAGGGGTCCTGGCACAACTTTTTTGGGGTGTCCCCTTCCTCCGAGGAGACCTAAGCCCCAAACCCAACAGGGCATTGTCACATGGCAATGCTGGCCCAAGGGCTTGCAGCATGCCCTGCCTGCTTCCCCCACCAAATCCTGCCAGCTTGATGCCATAATGGAGGGCTCCCAGGGGGAACAACCTGGTGAAAGCCAGTTGGTGGTATGTTCCCAGTGGGAACAGGATACATGTTTGAAGGGATGGGGGGCTAGCTTCTCCCCAACACACAGGACAGAAGACAACACAGCTGTGATAGCCCCAAGCAAAGCCATGTGCAGTTCTCCATGCAGTTAGAGATGGTGAGACAGGACATGCTTAAGGGTCAGTGCCTGCACAGGCAGTGGTCTCACCATCCTAACCTTGAGGGGTGCAGGCTTGCTTGGGTCAGCTTGTAACCTTGCTACTTGTCCATCCTGTACATGGCACTTCACTTCACTCAACTGCTGCCTGACCTGGAGGGATGAGCAGTGAGCCTGGCTGTTACACATCCCTGTGCTGCAGCTTTACACAACTCACAAGAACGTAGAGATAAAGCCTGCCAGCTTTTTTGCTTTCACATAAGCTGAAATGTTTGGAAAATCACCTCAGTTTCTCCTAGATGCAGGACAGTGATACCTAACCTGGGTAGCCTGAGGCATGACAGCTCCCAGGGGTGCAGAACACATGCTCACGCCTCATCTACTCTGATCCCTTGGCACCTTTGTTTAGAACCACTGCTTGAGGGTTTGCACTAACACAGTCAAGGTGTTAAGTAAATCAAGGCAGAGTGGCAGGTCCCATTTTGCCATGGATCACAGCTAGGATGGCTGGCAAGGCAGTTACTTGAACACTGCCCACCCCCCCCAACACTCCATCTACCACCAGATCTCCATCCTGCATCACAGCAGCAGTGGTAGCCAAGCTGCAAGCTGACAGTGTGCCTTGGCCAGAAGAAAGGAAAAGTTGCTGGATGAACACAAGTGTGTTCCACACCTAAAACTGCCTGCCCATCTAATGAGATTAAGGCTAATGACAATCCCATGCCACATCCCCTTGGGAGCAAGGGGGTGCATCAGCTTGCTGAGCGAGCTAGACAGTAGTGGATGTGAAGCTGGGAAGAGTCACAGCACTCAAGAATGAGTGAGCAGTACCATCAAGGATTTTAAAAACAATCTCCTGAGTGTCTCACAATCAAAGTATGGATTTAAAAACTAGAGCCCTCATGGTTTTAGCAGGTCTCCTAGCTTTCCTGGCCCTATATCCCAGTCCTCTCCCCACCACTTACCTGCAGAAACCTAGCCCCATCCTTCAGCTCCCTGAGTGACCTGTACAAAATGCGCTGCACAACCTCAGTCCTCCATCCAGAGGTGGATGGATGGATGCTTAAGGCACCCAAACCCCTGTCTCAGGATAGTGTTGGGGTAACCAGTGTCCAGTGGTGGGACAACTGGGTTTTTCTGCTACACACCAAGCCTGCACAAGCCTTGCTGCTCTCCCCTCCTTCCCACCCCCATTAAGGGAGGAAAGACAGAAAAATAAAAGTCTCCTCCTGTGTCTCAAACATCCCTTCTGGAAGTCTGGTGCCCAGCAGCATCAGGATCCCCTGTGCACTGGCTGTGCCTTCCTCCCCATCCAGAACTGCAGGAAGGGTTCTGGCCCCATGGCTGGGTTTGCTAACCAACTCCAGGCAGAGCATCCCACCAGGGCAGCTCCGGGGACTCCCCTTACCAGCGCCAGCTCCTTGCTCTGCTTCTGCATTTCAGTCTTTGCTGCCTCCAGCTGCTCCTGGGACTCTGACAAGAGCTGCCTCAACTGTCGAGGAAGAACAGAAAGGAAAAAAAAGTCCTTTTATGCACTTGATTTTGGAATCCTTTGGCCCAAGGAAGCATTTTTACGATGCAACATCTTCCCAAAGAGGTCATGATGTTATCATTTGCTGATGCCTGCTCATAGAGTTGGCCATGAGACAGCTCTGTCTCACCTGATCCAGGGAAATCACACAGGCCACCAAGAAGCAGTGCACAGCATCCCCATACAGATCTCCCTGACCCATCACCTTGCCCCTGGATCCTCTGACTTTCAGTGTCTACAACCCAGACTGGAGCAATTACCTCCACCTGTTTCCTCCTGCTTTGCAAAGCTGCAGATCCCTGGGACACTTCCCAGATCCCCAACGCATTCCTCAAATCCCCAAAATGTGCATAGGTGGTGAGTCAGTGTTAGAAGAAAAACATGGTTAAGAAAGTAACAGCCACCACACTTACAACTTCAACTTCTTTTGTGTAGTTTTGACGTTCAGAGCTGGCTGTCTGCAAGTGATTTTCCAGTTGCATTTCCAGAAGAGAGGTGTATTCCTTTAGCTGGAATAAAAGAGAGGAAAGCAGGAACAGGTTGCTTATTTGAAGTCCAACACATTCCAAACATTCCATGGTCAAAGTCTGCCTTCCCCATGGCAATGGATCCAGACTCAACCCAAGCAAAGCACCCATATGCCTGGCACCTCTGCAGAGACCTTCTCCCGTACCCCAAAAACCTTACCTGATCTGTGTTCTGCAGATCTGCTTTCAACTTCTCCACCACGGCTTCAAGGGACTTCAGCTGGAAATGTGACTAAAACCAGAAAGCATCAGCGAAGGTCAGTGAACAGCATCTCATGTCCAGAGAAGAGCAACCAGGTTGGTGAAGGGACTGGAACACAAGCCCTATGAGGAGAGGCTGAGGGAGCTGGGGTTGTTGAGCCTGGAGAAGGCTCAGGGGAGACCTCATCACTCTCTACAACTACCTGAAAGGAGGTTGTAGCCAGGTGGGGGTTGGTCTCTACTCCAAGGGCAACTATCAGTAAGACAAGAGGGCACGGTCTCAAGCTCTGCCAGGGGAGGTTTAGATTAGATATTAGGAAGAAATTCTTTACAGAGAGGGTAAACAGGCATTGGAATGGGCTGCCCATGGAGGTGGTGGATTCTCCGTCCCTGGAGGTATTTGAGACTGGATGTGGCCACTACTGCCATAGTCTAGTAACTGCAGTGGTAGTGGATCAAGAGTTGGACTTGATGATCTCAGAGGTCCTTTCCAACTCATCTGATTCTATGATTCTATGTGGACAGTGAGCACCTTTGTTTCAAACAAAAACTGGCTGATGTTTCACTCCCATCTCTCCCACTTCATCCTGTACCCAAATGTGAAAGAGACCTGATGCCAAAGTAGAGCTCTGCAGCCTGCAGAGAAGGAATCTTTCTTCCAAGGGAGGATAAGTCCAACATGCCCAGGCCATAAGTCACGGAGCAAAGCAACACCTTTTGCCTGCAGGAATTCAGTTGGCTGCAGTCAGGTTTCAACACCCATGAAACTGGCACCAGACTCTGCCGAAGTTTCCTACTGAAAGCACTCTTTGGTTTGGATGCAGCAAGGTAGACTTTTCCAATGAAGTGTCATGGACTTCACTATTAAGAGAAGCCAATCTACCAGAAAAAGCATGGGGTTTGCATTTAAACCCGAGCTGATTTTTGAAGAGGACTCCACAGATGCTGACATTTTTTCTAAGGAGGAATTCACCTCTTCTCCACTAAGAGGTAGGACTGCTCTGCGACCTGCTCTAGCCACCAGACATTCATCCCATCACACACCCCACCAACAGCCACATCATCTTGTGCAATCCTACACTAGCCCTTAGCAGCACTGATGACAGGAGCCAGTGACAGGGCTGAGAAATCAAAGATCTCTTATAAAGAGCTCCCCCACCTCCCTGCAGTCCTACTTAACTTCAAAACTGCATGTGATGGATGGGGAGAGGCAGACCATGGAAAACAGCTTCATCTCATTTCTGCATTCAAGAGGGAGGAGATAACATCAGTGTGCTTTGCAAAAAAGGCATGGTCAGCCAAGTTCTCCCAGACTCCAGCTAAGTCACAAGAGCTCATGGAACATGCTCCCTACCAATCCCTTGGGCAACAGCAGCTCTCTGGCAGCTGCTGGCTGGCTTTTTAACTAGGAAGAGCAGTACCCAGAGCTAGACAGACAGCTGGACACTAAACTATGTGCAGTATGTTGTTTGGATCTCAGCTCCTTTCTCAACACTCAACAAGTGCCAAGGTCAATCCATGTTTTGAGAGCAAGCCAAGTTCTCCAGAAAATGAGAGTCAAAGTGTGCTCTCCTCCCACCTAGCCAATGCCCACCAGGAGGGCCCAGCCTGATTTCCAAGCATCAGAGCTTGGATTACTGAAGAGGCAACATGGTTTCACAACTATCATTTCTGAACTGAGAAGCTGAAGCTATCCACTGACAGGGTCTAGGCATACACCAGGCAGAAATGTGGGATCTGGGAGGAAGACAGGTGCAGACTCTGCATGAGGTGGGATTTTCGGCAGCTGTTTTGGTGACAGGAGGAGTAGATATGGAGAGAAAAGAAAGACCTTGTGTTGCGGGGTTCAAAGTTGGCAGGAACACTTAGTGGTAACACTAAGTGGCAACAGTCCCCCTTTTCCTGGAAGTCCAGCTCCACAAACAACAAACCCAGGTATGCTGCAAACGCACCTTTTGGAGCTCCTCTTCAGAGGCTGTGAGTTTTGCTTTCCAGACCTTCTCCTCCTCCTCCACACTCTTTTGCAGGTTTCGCAGCATCCCTTCCTGTTGGCAAAGTCTCAGCTGAGCCCAAACCTCCTCCAGCCCCCACTAACCTGAGCAGTGTCAGGGCTGGAAGCCCTGGCATACCCAAAGCCTCTCCAAGAAAAAGAACATGTGACAGAATTAAATGCCTCAGGTGGGGCTGGAGGCTCCTAATTCCTATTCTGGCTCAACCACCCTGCTCATCTGTGCCACATCCCATCACCATCAGGAAGGTTTCCAACACAATTAGGCTGAAGAAGAGCTCTAGAAACTTACATTTCTCCTATTCTCGTCTCAGTGACAAATAGTCTTCCACATGGCAGCCCCCCCAACATAATGAGGGATGCCTGCACTGAGCTCATGGGCAGCCTGGGTTGCCAGGAGACCTCTCAAGAGGTATTTCCAGTGGAAGGCCAACACAGGACAAAGGGCAGCGACTTACTGTCTCTGCGAGGATAGTTCTATACTGCTCACATTCTGCTTGTAAAGTGCTTTGTGTTTCCACCGCCTCTTTCAATTTAAGAGCTGAATCCTAAAAAGAGAGGTGGGGGGGAGGGAGAGAGAGGTGAGGAAAGAAACCCATGACCCTCTAGCACTTCTTTGCCCCTCCACTTTCCAGCCCCTTCACTTACCAGGGGCTCTGTGGTAATCATTTGCTGCTTTAGCACACTCAAGGTCTTCTCCTTAAACTCTTGTAGCCATGTATCATAATCCTGAGTTTGAAAAAAAGAGATCAAGGAAGAAAGAGGATGCTTAGACATCTCTCCTTCCTATGTGGTGGAGGCTCTGTGAGGGTCTGAGAAAACCTGTGCCCACCTGCTGTGAGGACACACTGACTCCAGGGAGGGCAGAGAGCAGAGTCTGCTTAGTTCGCACCTGGAATGTGTTCAGCTGTTGGGCCAGCTCTTCCTGTAAGAGAGACAAATTGTCATGGGATGGAGGTCTTTGGCACCTGCCAGACAGGCTGCCGACACTGATCCTGCTTTTCTGTGCCTACAGGGGTGAGCCAGCACAGGAAAACAGTCAACAAAGAAAACTTCTGATGCCACTAAACATGAAAACATCACTTCCAGTTCACCCATCTACCCTGTTTCCCAACCATAACAGGAACCAGGGATACCCAGACCCAAGACAAACTTTGGAGAAGCTGGCAGGAGGGTTGGGCCAGTGCTACTCCTAAGAGGAGGCAGGCAACCCAGGGTAAGCATGTCTGGTGGCTTCCGTTCCAACACCAGCATCACTGCCAGACAAAAATGCCAGGCTCACCTTTGCTGTTGTAGCAGCAAGCAGTTTTTCCTCACACACCTTCTCCATCATGGTCAATGCTTCCATTGCTTTCCAGTTCTTTTCGCAAAGGTCCTGCAGAGACCACAGAGGGCAATAAGCCAAAATTCATGCCAAAGGCCACGAACTTGCTTGTTGGCACTGAGGAGGATTTCAAAGCCTCCACTTAGGAAATTGGGCAGCAGTCTATCAGTTCATTCAAGGGTCTTCCATCCCACTGCCCACACGCATCCCTTTTCCCTCCATCTTTGCAGTGGCTTGATGCACCACATCGCTCAGGAAGTGGTCTTAAGGGAGCAGGGCAGAGCTGGAAGGGGGCAGGAGCTCCACAAGCACCCTCTGCCTGGAGAAGACATAGGCCAAGTGGAGGGACATAAGGTGGCCTCTACCTGATACCACTTTACAGTAGAGGGAGAAGGAGCGCAGGAGCAGTGAGATGTGAGGGAGCCTGCTCAGGGATTGCCTTGGCCCTGGCACATAGAACCTTTCTGGCTTACTAGGTCCTAAACCTCCCAGGAGAACAGGGGACAGACATATTACCCTAGGAGTCCATCACCTCCTACAGCCCATCAGCTTCAGCTGCACAGGCTGCCGGGGTGTTTCCAGCTCTCCAGCAGACAAGGCAACACCTCCTGTGCTTTGTGGGGCTGGAAGAGCCTCTGACTGCACCAGAGAGCCACCAGTAGATAACTATGATGGATTGTTGTTCACTCACGTACGTTGTTTTTCATTTTTTGTTGCTCCACTACCTCTCGCAGCTCTGTGGCTTCCCTTTCCAAGGATGAGAGCTGGTTTGTGTTCTCCTGGAGTCTGGAATGGCAGGATGCAGGAGTGAGTCTCAGCATCCATCTCCCTCCTGGGTAGCAAGCTCTTGAGATAGCCCTTCCTATCCCGGTCTGCTCCGGGATCTACACACAGCAGGATGGAGAGGGAGCAGGACTGAAACCCACAGCCAATGCAATACTGGAATAGGATCTAGTTTTCTACCATCTTATGAGCAGTAACAAGCAAGCAATTAGCTGTCTGGCTGTACACACATTAAAAGAGGAAGAAGAAAAGTGATCTGAAGGCCACAACTGAGACTGCTCCTATCCACAGCTTCTTAGGCTGAGATAGCCCACAGCTCCATATTTTGCAAGTATCATCCTACTATCCTGAATAACCGTAAATCAGGGCTGTCAACTAGACACCAGAGAGCCTGCAGCTTCCCTCCACTCCCCCAGATCCACCATCTGTCCTGAAGGGACCCTCAGCTTGAGCAAACCAAGGAAGGTTCAAGCCCTTGACAAGAACTACACAAGTCTCTTGGGGTCTCAGGACAACTGAACTGCTGCCTTCCTTTAGAGGAATGCTGGATGTCTGCTGGCAACAGGGGCAGCAGAGAAATCCTCGCCCTATGCAGAGCCTGAGCCTTCTCAGAGGCGCCCAGTACCTGGACAAGGAGCAACAGGCACAAGCTGTGAATGAGTTGTAAATGCCATTTAAATGCCAGGAAACCTTTCTGCACCACGGGATGGGGGAAGAGGTTATCAAATACTGGAACAGGGACCCAGAGAAGTGGTGAATCTCCATCCTTGGAGATACCTGGAAACATTTTCAAAAAGCTTACTCTGGTTAGCCCAGCCTTGAGCAGGGACTTGGATCAGAGACATCCCATAGCTAGGACCAACACCACCAGAACCTCCTATTCTGTAAGACTGGTCAGAATCCATGTGCTTGGCCAGCAATTCAGTCCCACTTCAGAATGGACTGGCTGTTATTTGGCGCCAGCGCTGGAGCCCGCAAATATTTTAAACAGCACTATGGGCCAGGATTGACCTTGATTTCCCAGCTTGGCCGTCCCCAAGCCTGACTGGAAGGCAGGAAGCCCTCACCCACAGGCTCAGTGCTTGAGGAAGCATGGGACACACGGACAGCAAGCTGCAGGTGCCATAGCAGTCTCCATGTGCAGCCAGACCCACCTTGACCGCAGCTGCTTCATTTCTGCTTCATTGGCTGCCTGGAAGAGAGAAAGCACTTTCGTTACCTGCCCATGGCACATGATGCAGGTCAATCCTTTCTGTGCCATTCCAGAGGGGATCCCAGAGGAAAGGTAACACAAGTACTGTGTGAGCAGTGTAATCTACTCCCCTCCTCCCACCCCAATTAAATGAGCACATAACCTGCAAGTCTCTGTCTTTTTCTGCCCCCCTCATCTCGCCTGCCTCCAGCAGAGCTTCGATGGATTTGATCCTCTCCAGAAGCTTCGTATTCTCCGAACTGGCATCCTGCAGTTTCCCTTTCACACTGTCCAACTCCAGCAACTTACTTTTAACCTCTGCTTCGGAGCTCAGCAGCTTAGCCTGCAGTTCTGTTGGAGGAAAGGGTGAGAAACATGGTAGGATAGGTGCAAACAAACTGGAGGCTCCCCACCAGCACTGCCCAAGCAGAATCTTAGCCAAAGAAGCCTTGGCTGTGGATGCTTTCAGGAGGCACAGAAAGGGGAGGCAGGGATGCAGGACAGCAGAGGAGAGAGGTATTGGAGTAACATCCTACAATAGAACCATGGACCAGCCCATAGCTTGCTCACACCAACACCAGGCAGCCTAACTTGGTTCTACTTGTAGACTACTTCGACTAGCTCCACCAAGCACCCAGCTCTGAAAGTTCCGTGTCTGCCCCACAGCTCTCCCCATGCCAATCCCAGTTCCTCACCAGCAATGCTCTGCTGCTGTCCTTTGGCCTTTTCTGTGTCTGCTAAGAGGCTTTTGTAGCTGGTCTGGGTTTTGCGTAGCTCATCACTGACTTCATCCAGCCTCTTCTGCAGCATCACCTCCACCTCCTGTTGGGAAGCCTGCACAGCAGGAAGAGAAGGTTTCCCATAGTGTAACAGATACTCCAGCCAATTTGAAGCAAAGCTCCACGTGTCAGATAATGTTATTTTTAAGCTGTGCTTTGGGGGATTGAAGTCACCCCTTCCTCACATTCCCCCTGTGCATGAAGCATCTTGCCTCATGCTCACATTTTATCATTTGCCAGCCCTCAAACTGGGAAGCAGACAATACCTAGATGTCTTGGTTCTCGGCCAAGACCACCCTCCCCTCTGGAAACCTAAGCTCTGAAAAACCGCTTAAAAACCCGGTCCAAACACACTGCCTCAGCCCAGCAGGGAGAGGTGCTTAGCAGGACAGAGACACCTAACCACATGTTTCCACACATGGAGGAATTTTCTGTGTGGTTTGGGCCAGGAAATACCTTTTTTTTTTCCATCTTAGAAAGCAACAAGGAAGAGGCCTGGCCAAGGCAGACATTCTGAGGGGGAAGTCAGGGGAGAAGGATGAGTTGCAGCTCTGCAGGTACAAATTGCACCCTTGCAGATGGAGAAACATTGTTTTGCATTGAGTGGACAGAGAAAGGTAAACCAGCAGGATGGTCTCTATCCAAGTGATGCTTCCAGCACAACAAAAAAGCAGGACTTAGCTCTGTTTTATAAAGATCTGACTCTGTATCCTCAGCTCAGAGATCCAGGTGTTACTGCGTTATGTTCTTCCCACCACCTTAAACTCATCCTTGACTTCAAAGTCTTCCAGCTAGTATGATTTATTTCATTAGTATTAAGGCGTTGCAGCAAGCTGACAGCCCTTGAGAAGTTCTCCTAAAAGCATGTCTAGGAGCTAGTGTTTTGAGCCAGGAAGGTGGCTTCTGCCTTCACACCAGCTGTGTGTCCACATCATCCGCCTTGCCCCTTGCCTGCAAAAGCAGCTGGGGCTAAATGCAGCCCACCAAAAAGACATGTGCACAGAAAAAAATAAGAGCAAGGATATCAAAGGCCCCTTGTTCTAGGAACACCTCTATAAAACCATTTTGGCCCGTGCAGACAAAAATCTCCTTCATCACAGCCCCTTCCTAAAGAGGCCAGAGCAATTCAGAGACCACAGCACATGCCCAAGGGACGTATCACATCCCTCACTCTGCTACCCTGGGATTAATGGTCCCAGCATCCACTTCAGCAGCATCCCAGCAAGAGCACTGTCAACCCTCACAGAAGATGTTCTTCCTCATGTGAGTACAGCTTGCCTGCCAGCAACACACCACTGTGTGCTCAGAGGTTCTACTTGAGAGGTGTCCTTTTAACACCCCTAAACACCCTAAACCCAGCCACAAAAAAACAAAAAACAAAAAAAGCCACAAGTTTGATCTCCTGCACCAGGGAGGGAGAGTAACAGGCTTAAAAACATCTGAGTTTCAAGAGAGCACCCACAGAAGAAGGGCTTCAAGATCATGCTCCCTGGGCTCTGCTGGTGATGCAAAGCATCACACTGGTGTGCAAGGCAGCTTCCTTCCCAAACAAGGGCATCCATCTCCCTCCTAGCTTTTCCCGTGGCCAAGTCCACAGATCCCAAGTTAGCCACCTGCCCATCTCTGTGAGGGGAGCCAGTTTTCTGGTGCCTGCCTGACCTGTAGCTGTTCGTTCTGCTTCTCCAAAGCCACTGCTTTGATCTCCCAGCTCTTCCTCTGCTGCTCCTCTTGCTGCAGCACCTCCGATTTCTCAGACACCTCTCTCATCAGCTTGTTGCACTCCTGCCGTAACTTGGCCAGTTCAGCATTTTGCCTGCATGAACAGAAGCAGGGTTATTTTAGCCCACAGGCCACTCAAGTCTCTCTGATGTTGCTTAGGGGGGAACACATCCTTCTGTGGGCACCATTCAGGGCTTGAAACACCTCAGTGACTTTGCTTGCCTATTTCTAGGACACACCTGGTCCTTCAGGGAGGGGGCTGAAACAGCTGTCAAATCACTTTAGAAAAGCTGCATTTCAGTCACAGGAGACAATCCTTTCTTACGAAGTAGAGGACATGAGGATCTGTCTTCCCAGACGCAAGAGGTACTACAAGCAGTTGGAGTCCACTCTGTAATTATTTGACTGCTGTTAATCACCAGTCATTTCAGACTTCCTATAAAGAGTGAAATTCTTCTACCTAGCTTCTTTTTTTCCTGCACACAGTGGGCTGATCTCCATTCTCTGCAGCATCACTCCCATCAAAGAGCCAACTGCATTTCTTTTTAGGGCAGTACTATAGGAGTATGAGCTTCCCTATGGGGGAAGAGTGCCAGAGTGCCTTCTGGTCCCCTCTCCCACCGCCACTGCCTGTTGGCTCTAGCATCAGCAGAGGTGACCCCGATGCAGAGAGGGATCCCCCTGCCCTTCCATTTGGGAAGAACATCCTTGTTTCCCCTGGCAAGCCCGCAAAAGCCATTTGGCAAGCTCTTCCTCCCTCATTCTGTCCTCTACTTCCAGCTAGTAGAAGGTGCCTGTAGAAGCACCTTTGAGAAAGGGGGTGGCCATGCCCAATGGTCAGCCAACCCCAGGGTTTGCCAGAGGGCAGCCCCAGATTCTGCCCTTCACCCCAGCCTTACTTGCTTTCCATCTGGCTGGTGGCCTGGTTGAGGGCGTCCCTGAGGATGGAATTCTCCTGCTGCAGGCGAGCCAGCTGTGTGTTAGGGCCATTCTCCAGCTGTTCCTGCAGGGTCCGGATCTGGAGGAGCCCAACAGGGGTTAATGCCACCACCAGCCCCTTCACTCTCCTCATTGAAACCCATGAGATGAACAAGAGGAACTGGTAAAGCCAGAGGGTGTCTACTGATGCTGACAGTCCCCAAAGACATGACACCCCATGAGATTGCTCCTATGGGCCTCTTCTCCCTCAACCACCACGGTCCAGGAACATCACAGGGTCTTGCCAACCCCAGAGGCTCTTGTCCCTTCACACAGCTCAGTCTTCTCCAAAAGACCACACATCTGCCACCAGAAGCCACCTGGCAGCTAAAGGAGGAAGCTTTAGAGCACGGCATGGGGCTCACCTTGACCTGGAGCTGCTGTGTTTCACTGATGTGGTCCTGGTAGCTGGCCTGCATGCGTGCCTGCACCGCCGCGATCTCCCGCTCACGGGCCAGCAGCTGCTCCTTCAGCTTACCCTCTGCAGCTGCTGCCTTGGCCCGCTCAGCAGCCAGGTCCTTTGAGCAAAGAAGTCACCCAGTTAGTTCTCAGAGTATGGGTTTCCCCAGTTTAAGGGCATGCGAAACCAATGGCCTCCTAGCTCAGAAGACTAAAAAGTTTAGCACTTTCTCTGGTGCCTCCGTGCCCAGGTATGTTTAGCACTTACATTTCCTCCTGCATTTTGTTTTGGGCTCTGTGGCCACTGGATGCCACTGTTGTTCCATACTGGACCAGGTAAGACAAAGGAGTAAGACAGCCTGGGATTTTATTCTCCACCCCTTCTTCCCCCAGCATCAGTAACATCACATAACATTTGGGACAAAGCAGGAAAATTATACAGATGGACTTGCCAGCCACCAAGTTCAGCATGGTGGGGGTCTGTTCTGCCTTCTTCACCCAAAAGAGGTAAAGGCAGGGGTCTGAGTAAGGAAAGGGCACTGTAGATAGGATCCAGCTCCTTACAAAGGCACCTTCTCAGCTCAGGGGATCCAGGCAGAGATGAGAAGGGATTTGCTTTTCTCCCTGAAGCAGAAGAAAGCTGCAATCTCTTAAGGGAAGGGTTTTCCCCTGCTTCCCCTATGGCTGCCAAAGGGCACTATCTTGCAGTTCTTCAGGCTGGTGCCTCTCCAGACTGAATGAGGCCCAGGAGAGGAGGTCAGGTAGGGATCTCCTCCCCTTTTTGGGAAGAAAACAGCAAACAGGTGAAGAGCCCAAAGAGACCCAGGGCTTCACTGCAAGGGGATAAGACATAGAGAGCAGCAGGCATATGGTGAGCCACCATGAACACAGCCCACCCCAGGGACACCAGGAGAGCCGCACAGTCCTTACCTTGCTCAGCTCCCGCAGCTTGTTTCTGGCAGCAGCTGCATCCTCCTGCTCGGCTGAGAGCTGCTTTTCCTTCTCCTCCAGCTGGCGTTTCAGGACAGCAACTGGGTCACCCTTCTGAGTGGCCTGCCAATATGGGGTGGCACATTAGTGGGAATGACCACCTTCAGACCCATACCCTCCTCTGCACACGCACAAGATGCTGCCCTCTGCTCCAGGGGAGAATTCCCCTCGTTTCCAAGGGGCCAGCCTGCCCAAAATTGGGGTGCCTTCCCTCCCCTCCCACCTTCCAAGGCTCGGCAGAGCCCTGGCAGCACATGGCCACAATGGCACTGGTAGCCCTACCGTGTGCCAGGTGTCCATGATGCCCATTTTCTCAGTCAGGATCTCAATGAGCTGCTGGGTCTCACCCTCACTGAACACCATGCTGCTGACAGTGGACATGAGTGTCTTGTAGGGCAGGTAGAGGGGCCCATCTGAATCCATAGGTGCTAGGGAGGAGAGAGGAGGGGTTGAGACTGCTGGGGGCAGAGGCAGAGATATAGTATCATTTCAGTTGGCTTCAACCCCATAACTGCCATGTCAAACCATCATCCACCCAGATTTCCACAGTCATGTTTGATGCCTCTCTAAGTGAAAGCAGTATGAAAAGTGCTGGAGATGATACTCACCACACATGTGCTTCTTGAGACAGCTGCTACCTCTGCCTGGCTCTACTACTGGTCCCAGCACACTGCTATCACCCACAAGCAAACTGAGTGTTTCTCAGCAGGAGCCGGGTATGCTTTGTCAATGTCAGAGAGCACAGATGTGTTGGGCATCAGAAGCTGGACTGCACCACAATACAACCTTGCTGAAAGATGTCACCCCATGCAGTGGTGCCAGTGATGCAGAATGCAGCAAGGTCATTTCCCACCTTTCACCAGGCAAATTTGCTCCAGCCCTTTGATAGGGGTAAAACATGACTCCAGTCCTTCCCCTACCCCTCTGCTAACCTGGTTTTTTGTAGGAGCATCAGGGACCATGACGTTGTTGTAGGACATGCACATGGTCACAATGGATAAAGGGTCATGGGCAGTGGTTTAGGGGTTACTACATGGTATCTACGGCCCAGTGGGCTTATTTTCCTGCAAAATCACAGAAGAAAAAGCAGTTTGGAGTTCAGTACCTCCAGAGCCCCCCCTGAAGTCACTAACACCAGGGTCTCTTGAACACAAAGTCTGGATGCCCCAAGCAGCAAAGTTCAGAGAAGAAGGAGGAAGAGATGCTGCAGGTGTTGGAGCAGAGTTTCTCCTGCAGCCCCCAGAGAGGAGACCATGCTCAATCAGGTTCATCCTGAAAGACTACAGTCCATGGAAGGCCTCATACTGGAACAGAGAAGGCTGTGAGGAGGAAGGAGCTACAGAAAGGGGCCATTATTAACTGACCACAGTCCCCATCCCCCTGCACCACTCAGGGAGGAGAGTTAGAGAAGTCAGAAGGGAAGGAGTGAAGTTAAGCCTGGGAATGAGGGTGGGGGGGAAGGTATTGTTTTAATTTGGTCTTCTTTCTCATCTATTTTAACTGGAAATAGATTCATTTTCTGCAAGTCAAGTCTGTTTTGCCAGTGACAGTAGTTGCTAAGTGATCTTCCTATCATCTTTATCTTGACTCATGAGCTTCCTCTTCTTACTCTTCCCCCATCCTGTTGAGGAGTGAGAGTGCAGCTGGGTGGGCTTCTGGCAGCCAGCCACAGTCAACCCACCACAGCACCAGAGCCCAAGAATGCCTAGCAGCCGCAGCACACACTGCTTGCTCCTGGCTTCTGCTAGATCCATTTGAGATGGTAGCACTGACCCTGGCAGCAGCAGAGTCTGTCTCACCAACCACAGCAACTTCCTAGCAGTGCAACCAGGGCCCAATGCTTGGCTCACGCTTTACTCACACTGGCAACTGAACGGATACAGGACAGCACATCCCTGGCTCAGGCCCACTGGGTGGAGGGACCCACACAAAGCAAAACTCTGTCCAGTAGTGTCATGCAATGGAGCCTTGCAAAGGCAGGCACAATGCAAACCCCACCTTGCAGCTGGCACGTGGAGCCTGGGCAGCCTGCTAAGCTGTGGCACAAGGAAGCCTTTGCTGACACCGAGCCGGTGTACAGAGTCGGAAACCTTGTGCCTTTCTGAGGAAATAAGGAAACAAGAACCAGCCATGTGGCAAAGCTGCCATGGGAAAGCACAGCAGGACAAGGGGTCTGAAGAGCCACTTCTTCCACCC
Organism: Pachyramphus minor; assembly: GCA_013397135.1. Classification (NCBI taxonomy): domain Eukaryota; kingdom Metazoa; phylum Chordata; class Aves; order Passeriformes; family Tyrannidae; genus Pachyramphus; species Pachyramphus minor. The sequence continues at coordinate 111,179 of VYXB01001016.1, forward strand.
AAGGGAACTTGGGTGAAACAAACTATGCAAGAGAAAAATATCGTGAGCTGCTCTCATCAGGTTTGCCACCTGTTTCAGTGCTGAGCATGTGTCTTTGAACACCGATTTTTATCTGCCACAGGATAATTTGTTGCTTTTGTCTTTGAACAGGAGAGACCACAGCTTGCCAAAGGCTGCCCACAAGACCTTTATCAAACTGCAGTTGACTTCAGGGTGCAAATACTGCCCAGAGCTTTCCTTTAAAAAATCCCACAGGAGCAGCTAAGACAACACTCCTGGCTTTTACTACATGCAGGATTGGCACTTCATACCCAAGGCAATCTAAGTTCGGAGCAGCCAGAAAAACTCCAAACTTAACAAATGCTAGAAGTTCATTTCCCATCCACATTCCCTTAGCTGTTACAGCTTGGATTTAGGGTCATCCAAGATGCATTTTCAGTGTTAGAGAAGTGCACCCATGGATGCACACAACCAACTAGTCACCTCTAGTTTTCCCAAAACCATCACTGCAATACCCTCGAGAAGCAGTTTCTCGAATCCTTTCGAACTGCATCACTATGTGGAAACGGCCTTTAATACAACCCTTTCCTCAGAGGAACAGATACAAGTGTTTTAACTCAATCTTGGAAACCAGTTGCTGCAAATGCCCTGATGAGAAACAGGACCCCTTCCAAAATCTGGGTGCGGAAACTGCCAGCTTACACAGCAACCTATTTCTGGATGTGCTGCAAAAGGCTAGCAAGAAGGGATGTGTTTTTATTTGGTAGTTTGCTGGGGTTTGTTGGTTTTTTTTTTGTAAATAAAGAAAAAAATGAAACCTATGCACACCACATCACATCTCTGAGAATACCTGAGAGATTTCTCCCATGTGCCCACATGGGAATACTTCTACAGGTATGAAAGCACACACATTTTTAGTGCCAAAAATAAATCTCAAACTGTTCACTGTTGGTACAATAAGAGGCAAGAATCCAGCCACAGAGGCGATTCCCCCTCCCTACACCTATTTATAACCTGGAGAGTTCAGGACCACTTCCTTTAATCTCTTCCTCAATCAAGTGAGGCATGATTGATGATGGGCAAGTTTTCCCTTCCATGTGACATATCCAAAGTCATTTCCCTCTAATTATCCTATGATCAACACCTTGCAGTATAAAATCCCATCAATTCTCTCTCCTTGAAGAATCCTTCTTCACCTCCACCGAAGAATAAGGAAACTCTAGCAGTGACCCACTTCCATGTAGAACTGTGGTACAGCTCCTCTGTGCTTTTAATAATCACAGCTGTGTGGGGAAAACACCTCATCTTGGCTTTCCATCCAGAAGTCCAGCACCTTGGCAGCTGTCCCTCTCCCAGGATGGGTACATGCATCTCCTGTTCATTCCCATGTGCAGATCTGCTGAGACCCACAACACAACAGCAAATCCAAAAAGAACCTGTCACTCTCCAACCTGTGTGCAGGACCAAGGAGCTAAGCACCAACTGGAGGTACCTGATCAGGAGGCAATACATTGCAGAGTGAAAATAAGTCAATAAACTCTTGACTTCAACTCTACTTCCCCCCAAAGAGAATAATAGTCCAGTATAGGCTTTTTTAGCCCACCTATCCCAAGGTACATATGGCCCATCTCATCAGAGACAGCCTTTCTAGAGCTGTCCTGTTTCCAATGCTGAAGAATCACAAAATCACAGAATGATTTGGAGAAGGGACCTTAAAGATCTTCTAGTTCCAACCCCCAGGCCATGGGGTCCAGAATGAAGAGATCTCAGAATGTGACAGACCTGTTTTAATAGCACCAAGATGCCCTGCTGGCTTACTCAATGGGGATATAGGCAGAGGAATTTGGCCTTACCTGGTTCACTCTTCTTCTTGGATGCAGCCTTCTTCTTGACAGGTCCATCATGCTTATGCTCCTCATGGGTCGGAAGAGCATCGGTTTTCTTGATGGTGACAGGGTTGACAGGAGCACTTTGCTGTGTGCCAACGGGTGGCACAGCCACAACAGGCACCTCCTTAGGGGTTACCTCTAGGACAGGAGAACTTCTGGGGACACTGACAGGAGCTGAAGTCAATATCGGGCTAGAAGCAGGCTCTACCTTTGCCACCTTCTTCTCCTTCTTTCTCTTATCCTTAGGTGATGGAACAGGTTTCTCTTTTTCCTGGGGGACAACTGACACTGCTGCAATTGGAGACTCAACTGTTAGAGGCTCAGGCACCACAGCAGGTTCAAGAACCACATCCTTGGGAGGGTCTGTCACTTCCTGAGTCATCTGCTGCTCTGGGATCTTTCCATTAGGTTTCTCTTCCTTTTTCTTTGCTTTTCCTTTTTTCTCGACAGGTTTCTCTTTTTTCTTTTTCTCCATTTTCTGCTGCTGGGTTTTCTCAAGCTCTTTGCGTTGCTTGGCTAAGGCTTCCTCGTAAGAGGTCTCCTTCATGGAGAAGGTGGACACCAGGAAGATCCCAATGGCTGATATCACCATAAAACCTCCGAAGACCATAACACCCAGCGTCTGAGGGTCGTACACATCCATCCTGCCTTATTCTTCTGTGCCTGCAAGACACCAGAACAACAGCTAGGCGTCAGGTGGGGCGAGGATAGAAATGCAATGGCCTCCCTGAGCAGGGAGTCTCACATGGACATCTGTGCCTCCAAAGGGCACCATGCACTGAAAAGACAAACATTCAAGATTCACACAGCTGAGAGCGACCTACCTGGGAATTTCCTACCTGGGAATGAGGGTGGGGGGGAAGGTATTGTTTTAATTTGGTCTTCTTTCTCATCTATTTTAACTGGAAATAGATTCATTTTCTGCAAGTCAAGTCTGTTTTGCCAGTGACAGTAGTTGCTAAGTGATCTTCCTATCATCTTTATCTTGACTCATGAGGGGGCCTTGACTTGGGGGCCTACACACCCCCAAGTTTGTGCTCCTCTGCTGCATTGCCCATGAACAGTATTCTGGTTATACCCCAGTGACTAAACTGCACCGGCTGCAGCAATCTCCAAAGAATCAAAGAGGGGGAATTAAAAAACAGGGATGCAATCAGAGACAGCCACAAGCCTCGTTCCATGCCCAATGGGATGGTTTTACACGACCCTAGGCAATACCTGCAGCAGTAAGAAAGCCCACTTTCAGACTGTTTGGTTCAAGCCAACAAAAAATTCAAGCATGATCACTAATTATCTCATCTTCCAAAGAGACTTCTGCAGAAAGAAGTGAAACTTGCAAAGGGAGTGCTGGATATGGTGCTTCTCTTTCCACCTCTGGAAAACTGGTGAGAAAACTGGGCACAGGAGTTTCTCACTGGGCACTTACCATCTCCCTCTCCGGTTTCTCCACCTGTATAACACCTGGATCATTAACAGAGACCATACTGCCTGGTCTGAGATCTGGTAAACAGATGCAGCCACACTTGAAGAAATATGCTCCACTCTTCTTAATGGCTAATTGAACTCTGTCCTAGTTTCAAAACCAATTGCTTCTGTCCCATGTATGTGTTTCATCCATCAGGTCATCACTTCCATGTGGCAATGAGGTGGCTCATGAGCCCCCAGATGCTGGTGTCAGACAGTTAATCTGTGAAAGGGCACTTTCCAGGAGTTGCCAAGGCTGCGGTTTCTCGTCCTTGTGACCCAAAACAAAATGCAGACCCAAGCAAAATGCAGAAAGTCCTCGGCTATCAGAAGTTCTCATCCCCACGCTTACCTATAGTCATTATCAAATTTCCTCTTTAAGAGGTTGAGGAGGGAGGAACGGGCTGGAAAGGGAGGAGGCAAAAATAAGAATAAAACTAAGGAGATCAGCATTTTTTCAAACCACAGTGATTGCAGGGAGACACTTCAGAGGCTCTTCCTTCCTAATAGCTGGAGCAGTGAACTTGCAGCTGAGTCCACAGTTCAAAGCTGCTCCTGCAGTGAGTCAGGGACAATGCAATGAAAAACTCACCTCCAACACCTGATCAGGGGGTGCAGAGCTGGGAGGAACTGCAAAGCACCCATCTCCCACTGGAGAAGGATGCCTAGGGAAGGATGTTCTAATCAGCAGTCCAGTTCTCCCTGCCCACCAATCCAAACATCCCAGGCAAAACACCAGACACAAGCTGGCAGGCAGGAGGGCTGTCAGCACCAGCTGGAACCAGCTTCCCCTGTCAGGGCAAATTTTCTACCCCACGGCACCACTCAAGATCCCAGCTGATACTACAGGCATCATTATTTCACATCTACCCTGGCCATTTCATACTTAAATGGCCTTAGCCCACTCTATCCCAGCACATTTGGTGCTACATCACTGCCTTCTGACTAGTAGCATCACTTTGGGATGGTCCCAACCAGAAGAGACAGATTATTCCTAACCCACAGGTTTAAAAGGACTTGGATTTCCACTCCCTGGCAGTAAACAAAATGTAGGGCTAGAGAACACATACCCATGACCTTGTTGGGCTTACAGCTACATCAAACCATCTAGGAGCTGGTTTAGGGGCAGAACAAGGCAACCTGCATTCTTCACCCAGCAATTCAAACTCATCAGTAAAATTAAACCCTTCCTGACCTCACACTGCCATAGCTTCATATATAGATAAAAATCTGCTGCTTCAGCTTAAGGCAAGAGCATCCCCAATGCTAGCAAATGCACTCCAACCCTACCAGCTGGTACTGCCACTCTCAAAATGGCGGGAATAGAGAGAAAAATCCAAACCTCCACTACAGAGGATGGGTAAAAGGACAAAGAGAGCATTGGTGAAGTTGGCAAGATGGCAGTGCTGGACACAGCACTGGAGCCCTCTGCCTGCCCCACATCTCACCCTCCAGGGCTGAACCCTAGAAGCCCTTACAGACAGTGTTTGAGCCCCACACTCCCTCTCCCCTGCAAGCAGCCTCACCCAGCCCCACCAGCTGTAGTAAAAGCTGCCTGTACCTTGCCTCCTCTCCAGCTTTACAGCCAGGGTGAGATAGGATGCAGATTAGAGCTGAAGTCCTCCCTAGCTCAACAAAAACACCCCAACAATCCCCTTCCAAAACGAATATCAGAAAAAAGCAACTGAGAACATAGATAGAGAAGCTGTGGACCTGCAGAAGAGCCATGGCAGCAGCCAGAGCTCCTAAAAGCACCTGAGATGCTCACAGGGGTCATCCAAGCTCCCACCTCTGGACCAGAGAAACCCCATGCTGTTCCCAAGGTCAGGTGTGCCAGGAGAATATCCACTGTGAAGAGTGAGAGATGCCAACTCTCAGCACCACTATTATGGCAAACTTTGGTCCTGTCTCAACAGTCATGCTCTGCAGCACTGGGCTGGTCCTGGCAGACCCAGCGCTCACTCCAAGGAGCAAGTTCTACCTGTAGAGTTCTTTCTGCGGTCGAGACTTGGCATGACCAGCCCAGCATCTTGTTCAGGGAAGACCCTATCTCTCCAACAATGCAAAGACAGCAGCAGGCTGTACACAACCACAACACACTTAAATCAAAGCAGGCTGACCTTGGCATTTGGGGGATAAGGAAAAGTTCCTCTGGGAACTTACTGAAGCACAGAAGCAAGACGCATTTATGCCACAGCATTAGGAGTGAAACTCTGCTTTGGCATTTCCTGACCTTGCCACCTTTGCCCTTTGAAGTTCTGAAAGTTTGCTCCTGGATTTGCACATCAAGATAGCAGCCCGCTTTGCAAGAACCATGGCAGGCGTATGCATGCCTTGCCCTTCAGCAGGAAAGCCCTCCATGCTTCCCACCTGCACAAAGCCTTAGCCAGGACATGGCAAAATAGGGCACCAAAGGTACCACTGCTTGTCTGCTCACAGATGCCTAAGGGCAGTCTCACATGTTCAGCTTGACAGCCACACTTTGAAGAGGCTCTAAGACTTCAGCATTCTCCCTTCTGTAACTTCTGGTCCTCCATGGGACTTTGCACCCACAATGGTATTTTTCAATCTGACACCCAGACTGCCCTGGGAGAGGGTTGTGCCTAAGGGGTGCACAGGCACCACCAGCTATCAGAGTCCATGTTCAAAAAATCAAGTTCACGTGCAATATTGAGCACATATACCTCCATGAAATTTCTTGAGCAGAATCATCCTCTACTCCTTCCCCAGCCAAAACAGTGGAAATCATCAAATTATTTCCATGTGCAAAATCCCTCCCCAAAATAGCTTGTCCAGATAAAGCTTTCACCACTACAAGAACAGGAATACGCTGGACAACTGGTATTTCACTTGGCCTTCTCATGTAAAGGAGCCAGCTGAAATGCTGTGCTGCAACTCTTCCATTCCTAGGGCTTTTGCTTGTTATCCATCAAATTTCCCAACATCGCGGATAACAGCCCAAGAGATCTGACCTCCCTCACCTTCCTGCACGTGCCATCACCTCTGTCTGACCTGAGCAAAAATCCAGCTTGCCTTAAGGAAGCTAAACCAGTAAAGCACTCGGCCTTGCTGGTTGAGCACCAAACAATTTCCAGGGTGACCCAACCCACAGACACATGATGTGACAGCACCAAGGCTCAGTGTCTTGTGGTCACATTTGTCACTGACAGCTAAGAGTCAAAAACCAGGCTAGAACCTTGCCACCTGTTCAGCCTTTCCTCCCCTGCAACCACACATGAAATCCACAGGAATTCAGTATTTGTGACCCAGCCCTCCACCAACCCTGGCTTAAATCAGCCAGGCCAAGTGTCAGGTGGGCAGGAGCAAAGCAAGAGACAGGTTGTGCAGTAACTACAAAAACCTTATTTCTTCTCACAGCCGAAGGAAAATCTGTGTTGTCTCCTCCTGGTCTTGACAGGTGCAGCAGATGGGAAAAACAATCCTTGCAAGCAGGACTCTGTTTCCCCAGCAAACCAAAACTTGCACTTCACCATGGTTTCAAGGTGGCATCTCAGGTTAGAGCAATTCCCCAACAAGAGGTAATGGGGGGGCAGAGGGCAGAGAAAGAGAGAATTGTGTTAATGCAGATGGGTGCTGCACAGCCCACAGCAACACCTGCCTGTTAAGCACCTGCAGCTCCCTTTCCTCTACATCTCCCAGCAGATTAAAAAAAAGGAGGGAAAGGGCAAGAGGGAACTTGGAGGCCTGATCCTGTGAACAGCAAGGTAGCCCACCAGCAGGAGAAACAGCACTGCTAGCAGATAAAAAACAATCACCATATACTACTTCTGGAGTTTCTCTCTGCCCTATTGCAATAGACTGAAAATTAAAAACAATTGAGGAAAGCTGGCACACCATGAGCAAATCCAGCCCACATCCCCAGCCTCTGTTTAAATATATTTTCTGTGTGACTGTGCACTTGCAGTCTCCCGGCAGCATGTGTTACTCTATACAGCAACTCTGGATTAGCCAATCCTCAGCAGTTATAGCTCAACTTAATTGAACGTGTCTTAGTGCTCCATTAGCTCTTGCAGCAGCAGCAGCAGCCAGCTGGCTTGTGCTTGCCAGCAGTGCTTGGCAGTGCTGCCAGCTCCCTTCCTAAGCCTCAGAGTGAAAAAACAGGCAGAAAATACATACATATATATATATATATATCTCTATATATATATCTCGCCCACTAGAGCGTAACAGCACCATAACACAGCTGCAGTTTGACTAATCTCTGCGGCAGCTATTACAAATTTTCTCTCCCCTCCCTGGCCCAAAGCAGCTGGCCCTCATCAGCTCCTCCCTGGGGCTCACTTTCCAGGTAGCCCCAACTCCTTCCAGCCATTTCTCGATGATGCAGGCGAGCACCGGCCACTGCCATGGCTTCGGGGAAGGGCAGAGCTGACATTAGAGGGGTGGAGGCTCCTCGATGGGGTCCAGCCACGTGTTCAGCACATGCTGTCCCCCTGGACTGCTTCCCCACCGGGCGAGGAGTGGGACATTCCATTAGCAGACCTGGGGGAAGCCTGGTGATGTTCAGGTTGGAAAGACCCCAGGGTGGGGGCGGGGGTCTCCGCTTACGGGGTCCACGCCTCTCTCCGAAAGCTCGGGGACCCCGCATTGCCGGGGGTTTCCCGGTGCCAAGAGAGTTTTGTTGAGGGGGCTTAGTTAAGGGAAAAAAAAATAAACAAGGGACAACGGCCCGAGCGCCGTGACCTTCTGTAACGGCGGTTAATCAGATTAATGTATGTCATCAGGCCGGCGCTAGGGCAGGGCCGGCGGCGCTCTGGCCCCGGAGGGCGGCGCGGGGCCCGGACCTCGCCTCCTCTGCTCCTCAGTCGCACACGCCGCCATTCCGCGCAGCCCTGGCCACGCCGCTGGCCATTCATCTGCCCGGCCCTCCGCAAACGTGGCCGGACCCCGAGCCCGGGATCCCATCTTCCTCCCTGCCCTGCTTCCCCGCGGGACATCCCTCCGCGCCGGGAGCGGCGGGGTCGCGGCTCGGAGGGGGAGGTCCTCACCCCTCTCCACGTCTGCTGACTGCCGGGTATGGGGGAAGCGCAGTGCGGGGGGTCCCACTCGCAGCAAGGGACAGACGGAGAGGAGTTGTGGAAGAAGTGGCCGGGGAAGGGGCTGAGGAAAAGGCTGCCGCCGCCCCTACCCACCCGTGCCGGGTCGCGGTGCCTCCTCGCTGCCGCGGACGTGTGGAGTCGTGGCACTTTCCACCGCTGTGTCGCCGGGCTCGACCGCCGCGTCCCGCCCCGCCGCTGCGCTCCGCACCGCGGGGCCCACTCAGCGTGGCGGGGCGGGACGGGGCGGGGCGCGGGCTCCGGATCTCCGTGTCTGCTTCACCGCTGCCCGCCGCGGAGCTGTACCCGAGGCTGGAGTGGGAGTCGGGAGGAGGCAGGCTGCGGAGGGGATACCGAGTGCCCCAGACCCGGGGACCCCGGCGGACCTTTGCCCCCCGGCTGAGCTGTCAGGGAGCGGTCTGCGCAGGCGGTGGCTGCCCGCCGGCCTTTGCTGAGGATGTCAGCGTCATCCCTGAGGCATAGCGGGGAGAGGACGGTTGGGGAATTCGAGGACTTCCCAGGAAGGGTTAAGGGTGCTGCTCCACGCTAGGACCTTCCTCAAGGGCTGGGTGTGGGCACTATGAAGCATATTGGAGCCGAAAGATGGCCGCTCCCGGCAAGAGCCTTTTTTTAAGGTCTGCAAATGCTGTGTGGGTAAACAGCGCTGGGACTGGTCCATCATCCACCAGCTTGTGGGTCCCAGGACAGGGAGAAAACCGTGCCCACAGTAGCCGATGTCACCTAGTATGGCGGCTGAACTCTCTATGTGCCTCCTGGTCTGGCTGTGACCTCCCATGGCAGGGCAGAAGAAATGCAAGGTTTATTACTCATGTGCCTGTTCACACTGGAATGAGTTAGCTATCTGGAAGTGATTTGGATGCTCCAGTGCCTTGGAAATTGAAAAGTAAGGGTTGGAAGGGGCTCCCTTCACATCAGAACCAACAGCTGAACCGTTGGAGAAAGGCATCCTCAGGAGATGCTGCACATTATTGTATTTCAGTGGCCAGACCTTCTCAGGAGGTGGGAACTGGGGCTGCTCTCAGCAGTGTTCCTGGGATTTATATCAGCTGCCACCAGATCGTTGCCCCTTGCGCAGAGAACAAGCTATGCTACTGAGTCCAGGCTGGGGAGAGCAACAGGTCCTGCCCGCAACCTAGTACATCTTGACACAATGGCAAGGGAAGAATAACTTACTGTTTCATGCAGGCTGACGTGGAACAATACGCATTTCAACTAGTTATGGTAATACGGCTTCTGTAGAGGGACCTGAAATGGGCACAAACACTTCTCAGCACTAATGAGAACTTGGAGGCTCTTTTGGGTTTTCTACAAGCTTTTCAACAGGCTATAGACAAAGTGGGCAGGGCAGGGCTCACCACTTCAGCAAGGATCTGGGCTGGAAAGACCCATGATGGCTGTGACGCCTGCAGGCAAAGGTTTGGGATCCAGCTCTGCCTCTGTCCACCTGGGATCATCAGCTCATTAAACTCACCAAGGATCTTCTCCAAACCAAAGCACTTTGAATGAGGAATGCAGGGGCTGAATAGCACTGAAGTCCTAAGCACCACAAGCCCTGTTTTCCTAGCTACAGCCCTTCCCAGCCACCTGCCTTGCCATGACATCCTGGGGGGCTAGAGCTGTTCTCTCATGCCTGCTGGACATGAGAGACATGGGAATGGGCTCTTTTAAGCTCTCTTAGCAAAGCACCGACTACTTCATGTTTTGCTGGGGCAGGGACTGGCATGCACTGCACCAGCCAAGCACCAGGGGCATGAGGAGCTGGGCTCACTCTTATGGTCTCCAGCCAAATGAATAATCAAGTGTCTGCTTCAGCATGGAATCATGAGCGAGGACAGGGTAAGGGACACAAGTGTGGAGAAATGCACAACATGGGGTGAAACCCCAGGCAGATAGAGCTGGGATGTGATCTTGTGTGTCCTCTGCCACCATGGCACAGATGTTCTCAGAGGATGGTTTCCTCTGCTCCTTCCTCAGCTGTGTTTCGGGTGTTTAGACAGATGTCTGAAACCCTTGCTTGCCCTCTGCTTACCAACCAACCCCTACATGGCTGGAAGCTGGCTCACACCATAGCACTCCTCCCAGCATCCACAGCTGGTCTGTTCTTGGGTCTTTCCCCCCAGTTTTTGAGACATCAAGTGTATACCTCCCATCATGGTGTTTCCCTCTGATTCTTGCATTACGCTGTTGATTCAGGCCATTGGGATAACATGTTATCAGTGTAATTTGCTTTTACCTCATAACGAAGGCATTCTCCCTAAATACTAGTTCTCCCAACTCCTGCCCAGAGGCAGTATCCAGCCCAAATGTAGAGATCTGTGTACCTTGTTGTTAAAACAGCCAAAGTGCTGGCAATTTTCCATGGTCATCTTCACTGCTAGAAAGTGGGTTTTTTTAGTTCAGTTTGAAAATTACCTGCTCCAGCTGAAGTTTTTCAATTCCTAGTTATTTTTGCATCCACAAGTCTTTGGCTGTTGGTGAAGAAGCTGTTGTTTAGCCCTGGAACAGTTCCAAATCTTTCACTGGATGTATTAGTTACCCTAAATTCATAACCATAGCTGGAGTATTTTTAGCTCTGCACAGCAGTCATCAAATAAATGCTGCCACAAGGTCTGCAGGGCTCCCTGAGGTCCCTTGCAGCCCAGCTCCTTCTGAAGGTCTAGGCTCAGTTGTGCAGAGATGACCATGAAATGCTACTTGGGGAGCCATCCAAATGTTTCATCCCATTCCCCATGAGATCTGTGGCTGAGCACACAGACAGGCACAGCTTGTGCTTTCTTGTAGGAGAGTAGTCAGCTCTGCCTGGGCCTAGTGGTGCATTTTGATCCTGAGCCCTTGTAGAGGTGTGGAGGTGCCTGCCCCCTCACTCCCACCATGGAATACTTACTGCTACAGGAATACATCAAAAAACTGGTAGGAACAAGAGCAGAGTACTTCCTTGCTCTAGATGCAGCTGCTGCCTGCACTATGGACATGATGCTGTATTGTCTGCCAGCTGGGCTGATCCTCCAAGTGGCCCCACATCCACACTTAATCCCTTTGAAGACTCTGGAAAGAGCTTCTCTTTTATAAAAGCAGAAATCAGTATGTCTGGCCTCTCCCTCGTGGTCCCTCCCAGCCTGCATGCCTTGCCAAGTGCTTGCTTGTCTGGGTTTAATAAGTAGTGGCCCTGCTCCAGTGATGGAAATTAGAGGTGGATGCTGTAGCAGAGTACAGTGCAAGAGCTTCTAGATTGTTCCTCTCCCTCCTTGCCCGTGTTTCTGCAATGACATGGCTGAGGCTTGGATTAGAAAATTCACCGTGCCACAGCTGTATTTGCTTCGGGAGCAGTGTACCTCCTGCTCAGCCTCCCCTAAACCCCCCTTCCACCTACCTCCATGTGGGATTGGAAATTACCACCTGAATATGAAATATGAACCAGGACCTGCACTTCAGTGGGCTAGCAGCTGGAGACCAGTGGGACAGCCCAGTTCCCAGCAAGCACTAAATCCCTGTGTCTCAGCAGCTGGGCTTTGCCCTGGGTGTTTGTAAAATAACACTTTTCCAGGAAAGTCATGGTGTTCACACCTTAGATCCTTGTTCTGCTGTTCCCCCATCCCTACAGCTCTGCTTCATGAGATGCCCAAATGCTGGCAGGAGGAGCACTAGCCAGGCAGTCACCAGAAGCCAAAAGTTCAATGACTTTATCTTTGGGCCCACTGATGATTGAACTATTTACAGAAGTAGATGGCATTGGTAAGGAGCTTGGAGTTAAATTGGCTGATGAAGGGTTTGAGAAGCAAAACTCTTTCTTTTCTCCCCAGCTCCAGCTACTTCCCACAATGCCCACTGGCCTCATCAAGAACACCGCATTCTTGGGGCATCCTTTCTTCTGCCTAGCCATGACTGGGCTCCCACTATGTAAGTCCATCTGAAATCTGGTAGAAGATGGCTCTGGGTAATCTCAAGGCATGATGACATGAGCTTTGTAATGGGGCAAGGTCAAATATCTGTATGCTTCATCAGTTCTTCCATCCCTCTTTGGAGATGTTTTAAGCAGAACTTAAACCTGTTCTGTGTGAGAATGTAAACAGATTTATCTCCACAGAGGGAGGGTTGTGAAGGTACCCCACCTCCTGGGACTCAGCCAGCAGTGCAGGAGTGTTAACCATCTGATTTCAGACCCCCAGATATATCTTCTGTGGATAAGGCTTGACATGCCAACACGTAACTTCAGCTACTCAGTTGCATGCCTACTTTGCAAGCTGCTCTTGCTCTCCATGGCACTCAGGAGACATGAAATCAGCAGCCTCTGATTAATCAATCTGTGTGCTTGTGTGTCTATCCTGTTGACACTTGGAAAATATTTCACATTCTCATGTTAAGTTTCTTTTGCAGAACTTTGCATTGTCTCTGTTGAGAATAATTCTTGGCATGAGGAAAACAGAAGCAGGTGAGGACTAAGACCTGTTTAGCCAGGATGGCTTGAGAAACCAGAGCTGTGCACCTCAGCCTGTGCCAGAAGTTAATATAACCTCTGCCACAATGGCAGGGAGCAAGATGCACTATTGTCCTGTTTGGTCCTGCTGATCTTGGTCCAGCACATGCCATGGTCCCCCAAGCCTCACAATAAAGCTTGGGCTGTTTGCGGGTTTCCATGCAGCTATGCCACGCACAGGACTCAGCATCAGCCTAAGGTCAGTCAGGAAGGGCAGCTGGAAGACTGAGCGTGGCTGGATCCATACTGATGTAAGCTGAGATACTGCAGTGGAAAACTGTACCACTGTGCCAGAGCAGGCTTGTAACAGGAAGAGCCAGCCTAAGGGCAAAGCAAGAGCACAAGCTAATTTGGGAACATAATGGTTATGCTAATCAAAACACTTTCCAGAGGAGAAGGGAAGGAAAATAACTAATCCTTCACCATGCACTGTGCTGTCCCTGTGGCCAGTCTGAAGGACCAGGGCTATACACAGCTTGGAAGAAAGGGCACTTCCATCTGGGCAAGGAAAAAAGCACTGGGACCTCTTCCCTCCAGACACTCTTCATCCACATTGGATGCAGGAGAGTCCTCTTCTTCCCATTCCCAAACTGCTTCTCTTGAAAGTTTGGCTGGACACAAACTCACGTAACTCAGGGAGATGGGGCTTAACAAGAAACTTCATGAGAACTTAAAAAAATCAGCCAAGAAGGGTTGAAGCGGTTCAGGGACATGCATCTTGTCTTGTTTGACTGCCAACAGACTGTGATGGGGTAATCACTGGGAACTCGTCTCAATTTCCATGTATGATTTTAGCAGGGTTCATGCTCATTGCGTGACTCAACATCTGGAAATTCTAATCCACTGAAAACAGCCCAGGAAGGCCCTCCTAAAAAGCCAGGAATGAACACAGCTCTCAGCTTTGAGCAATCCCAGGGCAAGGTATTTTGGGAATGTTAGTGCTACAGAGCATGAGTAGAGGACGTGAGTGTACTTCCAGGATTAAATAAAAATGCACGAAGTACCTCTGGCTTAGAAGAAACACACCTTAGCTGGGGACAGGATTAAAGTTCTCCCATGTTCACAAGGCTTTTCTGCCTATTGCCACCACACCTCCAACATGAAATCCGTGCAACACCTCTCCTCCCCTGGCTGAAGCACCCTTTGGGGAGAGCAGACGCATTGGCGTCTGCAGGTGCTTTTTGCCTGGTGAAACTTGCACAAAGCATAGGGATAGGAAGAGACAGTCTGTCTGATCTCCAACTGATTAACAATGGGCCGTAAGCTTCAAAGAGGCTGATGAAAACCAGAAATGTACCCAGAGAGCCCACCAGTGCTTTGGCTGGGTGAAGACTACAACAAGCATTTTGGAGGGGCCTGAACACTTTGTGAGAAGAACAGCAGGGGTGGCCTGGCTTCCCACACAACAAAAGCTGCACAGCAAAGCCTCAGGGCCACTAGGCACCCAAAGGGAAGAGGGAGCTCAAAGCACAGCAGTTATAACCCTGGGCTGGCTTTGCTAGGAACCAACAGGGAGAAAGTATGTACTGTGTTCACAGTCAGAGGCTTGGGTGCACCTGGAGGAACTGCAAAATGTTGGCACAAGAGAAAGCAAAGAGCTTAAGAGGGTTTCTTCTGTTCCATGATAAAATGAAAGCTGCAGACAGAGGTAATGCCTTATGCCTGGACACTCACTGCCTCTGGTAATCTGTTTTTATTTGTTTATTTATAAGTGCCACATCACCTCAGCACACAGCAAGAGTCTCTCTCACCTTGGGTTCTGCCCTATGATGAGAAGCAGGAAAAGCAAACAGCACCTTTCCAAAGTCACTCTCCTGGGCTGCCCGGTGGGACGTCAGGACAACCCCACAGGGGAAAATGTCTCTATATGGCTTTTCCATCTATAGGTGGATATGCCACTAATGTCAGTTTCCAGTATGTCACACCATGCCACAGCAAGCACTTTTCAGGAGGTGAAATGCAGGCACAGCAGTGCAGCTTCTCCTGGGTCTCTCAGCAGTGGAGGCATCTCCCAGGTCCCAGCTGAATGTACTGACTCCCCAACAAGCATGGCATCATCCCACCATTCCTTCCTCCTGATCCACAGTGGCTCCTCCCAAAAAATCGTGTTGCATGCTCATATGAAAAAATACACTCTGCAAATGGCATATTTTTCTGAAGGAGAAAAATCCCTCTGTTGAATATGGAATTTTCTTCTCATTCCACCACTCCAAATTTTATGGAGCTTTCTATGGGAAAAAAAATTGACTTGCAATTTTTTCCCTTGATTTTTCTCCTGTTTGAATATTTCTCCAGCCCACAGACACCCGAGAGGCACCCATGGGGAGTGGAACTCATCTGTGAGACAGCACTGGAGAGGAGATGATAAGTCAACAGATTCCTGTGTTGGAGGAAAGCCCAGGGCAGGCAGGTGTCCCAGGACCCTCTCCTCCAGAACAGAACACAAGTGCTCCATCAGCTCTCACAATACAGAAAGGGCTGTGACTGCATCCCTCTCGGTCCAGGGCAGCCTGGGCAGGATAGGCAAGTGGACTTTGGTAACAGGAGGAGGGTTGTACCTGTGGCTGGGTGCTGGTTGTGTCTAGGACAGGTTCTGTGTAGGACCCAGATGCCCTTCTGCCCCTGTAATCCTTCTGGTCTGATGAGGTGGACAGAAACCTTTCCCCTCTGAGCTCAACACCACCTGAGCTTACATGGCTCCCACCCTACTGCTCATTCCTCTGCTCCTGTGCAGTAGCAAAAAGTAGACAAGCCTTCCACCTGCATTTTGTTAAATCTCTGTATTTGCATGAACTGGGATCTGCCGCATCAGCATTGAAATGTATCAGACGATTTCTAAACCAGACACATCTAGGATGGTTATTTATCCAGAGATGCTGAACCAGTGTACTGACTCTATAACAGCACCAATAAAGCAGATGATGATTAGAAGAAGTAAGAGAAAAAAAAAAAAAGATGAAGAAAGAAGAAGGAAAGAAATAATAAAAAAGAAAATTTAAAAAATATATTTTTAAGCATTTTTCTTCAAAAAAAATTTAGCTGGAAATGTCAGGCTTGGGGTTAAATCTCTGTTTGAGGTGGCACTGAAAAATGCCAAGGTAAATCCTAACTCTGAATTACTCTTCTTAAGGTAGAGCCGTGTACCTGCATATTGCTGTCCAAGAACACACTGTGCTTGCTGCCTGCACACAATGCTTTGTAGTCAGAATCCTGTCTCCTAGCAGAGAAGGGATTTTCATATTAGCAAAAAAAAAAAAAACCCAAACAAAAAAACCCAACCAAACAAACAAAACAAAACAAACAAAAAAAAAACCAAACAACAAAAAAACCCTCTCCAAGTACATATACAATTACACCCAGGGGCCAGGCCGACATTTCCACCAGGTAAAAGGCTTGAATCAATGTGTGGGTCAGCAGCAGTCCCCAGACCTCGTTGCAGCAGCACAGTATGAATGCTTATGTTGGGGTGCCAAAACATCATGTGTTTGGGGCTTGGGGAAAGTTTTTGGGTATGCAGGGGGGAGCTTGGAATTGTGGGAGTTTCATGTCCAGTTTCAGGTTTGCCAGAGGTATGTCACTTGTTCCCCACAACATAACAGTCCGGTATGGAATTGACACACCAGGGTTTGCTGCTTGTGCCAGCCCTGTGATAGCGGCATTGAACTCTGGCAGCAGGAGGGCAACTCAAAATCCTAAATGCACTGCTAGGCTTCTCCCTGTGTCTCCAAGGAGAACTGTGAAGGACAGCTGCAGAACACTTAACACTTCTTCCCTTGGATATACCATTGGTCATCCCCTGCTGTTTGCCTGGCTCATCTGCTCAGTTTTAAGTTCCTTTGATACTCATGCACCATCTAACACAACAGTGACTCCAACCTGGCCTGACACCTTGGTGCTATCACCTTATTTTTCAGGTATGATGAAATAAAATCTGCTTTTGGAGGGGGATGCATGTCCCCAGCCACTCACACTTAGGCTCTGCTCTCCCAGAATGACCATGAACTGGAAAGCCTGCAGTTCGCTTCAAAAGAGGACTTCTGGCCAGTGATTGACTTGGCAAGAGGCAGTGTTATTTGGTATTTGACAAAGGTCTTAAAACTGGAGCAAAAGGAGATTGAATGGGAAAGCTGGGAATCAGGTCATCACGACACTGGTCAGTTTGAAGCATTGTGACACAGCAGAGCTGTCCCATAGGCAATGGGCATGGCCTTTGGCATGCTCATACCTCCCAGGAGCCGAGCAGCTGGCCCAGCAGATGCAGTGTGGATCCCTCCCAGCCAGCAGAAGTGGTTCCCATTTCTACTGCCAGGGACAGTGACTCTTGTAAAGTTAATTAATCTCTTCATACAGTGTAATTAAGCTCTGGGAATCACTTATAAACAACATGTTGTAAAATCCAAGCATTTGAATGTGACATAAGTGCCAAAATTGTCTTAAAAAGCCTGAAACCTTTCAAATAACGCATTTTGAGGTCTTTCTGACGTAGTAGCACATGCTTAAAACTTAACAGAGGGCAGGGGGTCATACTTCTTAGACTTTTCCTCAGCTGTTCTGGTTAGACACATGCTGTAATTTCACGTGTCCGTGTGCTGCTGGAAGAGCAGATTCAGGTATAATTCCAAGTGGCAGTCACCCATGCTAGAATGGTCTGACGCTAAAAAAAAAAAAATTAATAATGGTGCCCAGTGCTCCTGAATATTCTCTAACTGCACCAAATAATTTACAAGAGGCAAGTCAATAGTGGATTTTGTGATGCTTTAAGACTTACAAGGGGTCAGTTGGCAAAGGGGACACCCAGGGACGTGCACAGCCAATTTTGAGAGAGAAATGCTGCTCCTGTAGCCAGCAGCTGCCGGGAACTTTTTGCAATCAGCCAGCAGGAGTTAAAGAAGAAAGCAGCCCGGCAGTAAATATACTTAGCAAATTCAAACAGTGAATGAGTTCCAGGAAACTGAGATAACCTTGTAGGCACAAAGATCCAGATCCAAAGCCCACGGAAGCTGGTGGAAAAGAAAATCATGTTAGCTTTTAGCAGCCTTTGGATAAAGCCCAAGGAAAGTCAAATATGCAGTCTGGTCCCAATGACTCTAATTCTTTCCAATTAAATAGCCACTTGTGATGGTTTTAAAAACTCTTTGGGGAAAATTAAGACCACTCAAGCCGCCTCCTTTTGATAGTGGAGGGGAAAACGAAACCAAAAAAATCTGAGAGAGATTATACCTAAAGTCACAATTTACTGAAGAAAATAGCAATAAACACAACAATAAAAAGAAATTTGTACAAAAGAGAGAATGGTTTAACCAACAAGGGCAAGATATTGCCTGGTCCCTTCTAGGGCAAAACAGGATGGCGAATGTTCCTGTACACCATGCCACATGGCCTCTGGGGAACAAAGGCAAGATGGCATAAGGCCCCTTCACCGATCCATGTAAGCTGAGAGAACAAAGAAAAACAATGTGGCAAATGAGTTTCCATGGTTTAACGCCCTCTCCTGACCAGACAAATCATGGGGAATAGGGGCAAAACAAAAAACCTGGTAAGCTATATCATCTGAATCAGGAATTGCACTGCCGGTATGATGATTCTGACAATTGCAGCGCAGGCACAGGCTCTCTCTCCCACTGTGGCACAGCGGCAGCGAGTGTTGGTGGTGCATCCCTCTCTGGGGACGTGGCACAGTGACAGCGTTGGCAGCAGCAAATGGCACAGCCGAGTCCAGGCCCCAGGCAGTGGCTCTGTGGCACCTCCTCAGTGGGGGGTGCCAGCGCAGTGCAGTTCCAAGGTGGTTCTGATCCTCCCACGAGCCCAGCAGCAGTTGCAGCTTGCCAGCTTTGGCCACATTTACCACTTGCTGGCTCTGGCAATAGTTACAATTTCCCACAACTCCAATGGGCAACTGAAAAAGAAAATTCACTGCCAGGTTCAAGGGGGCAGTCCACCCCTTCCTGACCAAGGTAGAACAGAAATGAGCTCCTGGCTTCCAGCGCTTCAGCATTTTCTGATGAAATCCCCATCCTTCCCAGCTGATGTGAGTGGTGTGGAATAAACAGAACTCCATCCCTCCTTGGCAGCTCCTCCTTGCAGCTTGGCCCCCATACTGAGGGTTATCTATACACAAATTTTTTTAGTCACAAACTGCTAATGGGTCCTGCTCCCCAGCAGGTCTCTGGTGTCCATGACTTTGTCATGAGACTGAGCATTTGATGTTTCTCCTTGAGCTTCCTGTAGTTACAGGGGTATTTAAAGATTTCCAAAGGCAGCAAACAAAAATTGAGCAGCCTTAAAAGCAGCAAATTTCCATGTAACCTCATGGTGCTCAAACCCAGGATGTGGGATCCACAGGTCACCCAGTGGGGACCAGCATCCCACAGCATGGGGAGGACACATGACAGAAGCAGCCAGACAGTTGCCTGGTTGAAGACAACACACTCCCATCACTTTGTGCCCATCACAGGATGGAAGCCTCCAGCCTTCCAGAGTGTTCTGTTTCCCAAGTGAAGACAGGCCCAGAGGCATCTCTGAGAGGCAGCAAATGTCAGCTCTTCACAGACCCAATTGACCTCTGGTTACACACACTGCCAACCAACCTTGTGTTTGCTGGGAAAAGCATTGCATGCAAGCTGGCTACTATCCAGAAGTCCACAACCCAATAGGCAAAGGAGAAGACCTAACATTTCCCCTCTTCCAAAAACATTTAACCAATTCACCAGTTTTTACGCCTGCCAGGCCTGACTCAACCACATCAAATGCCAACAGTTGGTGACAGTGAATCATTTCATGTCATCCACCCTCCAAGATGATGTGGCCATGAGTCAGATCCTGAGCTGAGGTGGTAGCCCAGTGCCCCATTCACATCTGCAGATCTGCACGCTTTGCCATGCTGGATTTGGCCCTCTCTTCCTGGGGAGTCATTTCAGCTTCATCCATCCCAAAATGATGCATCTCCCATCTAACCCTGCTGTTTGGCTCCTGCTGCTAGCAGGCAGACAGCAGTTCTCCCAATAGCTGCTCACTTTCAAGGTGATTCTTGCTGTCAGATTTCCCACAGCCACATGGCAAACAAGGTTCATCTGACACACAGCCTCCCCCTCCACTACCACATGGGGCTGCAAAGCAGGAATTTGGATCTGTTGGTAGAAACATCCTTTGGAGAGGTTCACCGATCCAACCTACATTGCCCACCATTTTCTCTGCTGAACCTGGTCTCCGGTGATATGCACCAGCCTACATCCACTATGCATGGTGCAGAAACACTGGAAGCAATCTATGCCTCTATGAGTAAGGAAATTACTCAAAGAAGTAGGAATAACTCACAACCCCTCCTCCTCCCGGGAATACTCCCAGTTGACAGACACAGCAATTTCTGTAAGCTCCTGCCCTCTCTTGGAGGTACAATCTCAGCTACTACTCACTGGTAAGGCCAGTATGGGCTGTGCTGCCATGGCCAGACCTTTCAGAGGTTCACAACTGGCTGGATGCACTGCAGGTTCATGGGTTTTGGGTTTTCCTCCCTTCACTTTATAAAGCCCTTCATTTGCTTAGAGCCCAAATTCAAAGGCAGAAAGTAAAATCTCTGTTTTGAAGAGGACAGCCTCAATTTTCCCAAGAGGTGAACAGTTAGTTATCTCTCATTTCATTGGGGGGTCTGGTGCAAAACCCTGGTTTTGGCTGCTCAGCATCCAGTGGACCTGGGTTACTTTCTTCACTCTTTTTAACTGCAATTGCCTGGAATAAAAATTAGCAGTTACACAGTACCTGCTCCAGAGACCACTGATATCAACAACAAATTGTTCCTGCCTTCAGTGGGCTTTGAATCAGATCCTGAAAATGTAGCCCAGCCCATCCACATCTACAATACCACAGTCAGTTCAAACATACTAGAAATCCAGAGGGGCTGGGCGAAAAAAAGCAAGGTGACATCTAGGAAAAGAAATGTACTACAGATCAGCAGCTGCGTTAGAGCTCCAAAGGGAGGGTGTCACAAGAATCAGAGGGGATCGCTTGGCACCACCAAAGTGGAGTTTGAAGCACAATTGCCCTCTTAATATGAACATTATCCCATTCCAGCTGAGCCAGCTGAGAAATTCAGTTTATCCATGCTGACAAGTTTTACTGTCCCTGGGCTGTCAGGGCAAAGCTAGGCAATGGTTTTCCAACAGAAAGACCCTTGTCAAAGAAGTAAATGTCTTCCTAAGAACGATATGTTTATGTGAGAAAATACAGACATTTTCTTTTAAGTGCTCCCTTCCTCCACTGAATTTATAGCATTAAAATGAATTGGAGAAAAAAATAAGACAGTTGGGTTCTTAAATTACAGTCTTTATCAAAGAGCAGCTTTCATGAGACTGGGAAGAAAATCAAGTTGAGACTTTGGAAAACTTTTCCTGGAAACAACTCCCTTTTTTATATATGGTTTCTTAAGACCATTAAAACTTAAGTAAGAGCGGCATCTGCTCATCATTCCCCCTCTTTTAACATTTTAACCCACTGACCCCTTTGAAACAAATTTTGTAAAGAGCGATAGAGTTTTCTGGAGAAAGAGCTCTAAAGAAGACCTTCTGTGAAGCCCTCTCTCTCAACCAGAAAGGCTTCAATATGAGCTCAAACTCACACCAGAAAAGCCATCCCAGGGGGCATAGAGACCTGATCACAGATACCTGGCACATCAGAGTGGCACAACCATCTGGGATGGGTCCCTGATGCAAGGGACATGAGCTTGGAAGGGTTAAGAGAATTATTTGCTGGAAGCTGGGTTGCAAGGGCATCCAGCATGGTGCAGCTTGGCCACGATGAGACACATAGCCAGGATGTGATCAAGGAAAAAAGTTAAGTCTGCTTCAAGGCAGAGATGCTTCAGGTTTTCCAGGCCCGCTATTGACTCCCTGGAGGGTCATGTCTTCAGTGAATGAGGCAGGCAGTGGTTTGCAACCCATGTGCTTCCCACCCATCATGCCAGCAGCAGCATGGGTCCAGAGCTGACAAAAAAATCAGCCCTGTTCAGGATTACTGCCAATAATTACAGTAGGATAAAAATCCAGTGGGATACTGCCAGTTCCCCATTAGAGGTGCAGGGGGGCATGAGCACTGTGGCAAGAGCACTGTGGACATCTGACAAGGGATGGTCCATGAGGATGGTCCATGCCCTGTTCTCTCCATCCTTGGAAGGGGTTGGGATTTGGCCAGGTCTTTGTACAACAGAATGAAGGTCTAGGCTGGGTTGTGCAAACGGTGCAGACTCAGCCCTTCTCCAGAGGAACATCCCTCCTTTACGGTCCTCAACAGGTACCATACAGGAAAACCACAAAGCAGGTCAGTTATACATGCTTTCACCTTACAAAAGAGCCAGTCTCTCCCTGCTTGCTCATATTTGCCCATCATGGAAACTATCACTTGTCTGGTAGCAGGGAAATCCCCAGCAGTTGCACTGCCCTGGCTGGGGGTAGCCACTCCTGACTGCTGGTGCAGAAAGGATGTGGGCACAGCTGTTTTGGGGGGACAACCCCTCCTGCAAACTCATATGCCTCCTTCCCACAGTTTTTTCCCCACCACAGTTCACTTCTCATCAAATCATAGGAAGCAGATCAGATCTTTCTTACTCTGGCTAGGACTGCTTTGCAGAAGGTGGTGATTATGCACATAAAGTGAAACTCCTCTTCTCTGTGCCACCCTTTGCCTCCCAGCACCAAACTTCCTCTGAAAACCAGCCTGAATGGCAGAATGCTCAGACTTTGTTCTCACCCAAGCCAAGTGACTCTGGGGTGGTTTCTTTCTTCGTCCTTTACTGAGGCACAGTATGATCTCCTAGCATTCATCAGTGTTACAGTTCTTCTTCCTGTCAACTTCTCCATTCACAACTTGAGTTTGTGAGTCTGACAAGGAGGGTTGGGACACATATGCACAAGGGCAATTGGCGTTACAGGAGTGTCTCCCATCCTGGCCATTCCCAGAGTTAGAGATGCCCAACTTTTGCTAGAGGAAGGGCTTGAGAAGTTTATTTCCCATGCTGCCCCTTGTATTTTTTGTCCAAGGACAAGAGACATGCTGGTCAAGCCATGGAGCGAGCCTAATACTTTGGCCAAAGAAAAGCAATCCCTGATGTTTGCTAGAAGCAACTACATTGTTGCTGTTACTGTTCTGCAGACAGAATCGGGCAGAGAAATGCAAGAGGACAACGCAGAATTACAGAAAAGGGCCCAGAAGAAATAGAGAGCCATCTCTCCATCAGAAGACTGGTGAGGACCTGGTCAGAAAAGGTCCCAGGTTTGTTTCAGTATTTCCTAGTCAAAGACAGCTCTCTATCAACACAGATGCATGTCAGTAAGGCTGCTGTTAGTCTCCCATCTCAGCAGTGGCTCAGGCCAGGTGCATGCCAGAACTTCTCTGAAGGCCAAGACCAAAGGGCCCTGAAGGAGATTACTACAACTGCTTGCCAGAAGAGCTGAGCAAAGCATCTCCTCCAGTTTTCCAGGCTCATAGTGGCTTATATGAAGCTTATATTTACAGGTCTTCAGCTTTGACACTGCCCGTATCTGCATGGTGGAGTCCTGGGCTCGCTCTGTGTGAAAGTAAGGACCTGTGAGCAGGTTCTCTTTGAGTGAAAGCTTTAGTGCTCTGCAGCACATGATCCCAATGAGTACAAGTGCCCTGCAAAGACGGAGGAATGCTGTCACCCACTGTCTCAAAAATGTTTAAAAGCAAAACCAAAAGAAATCATCCTTGCACTAAAGCAACCTGACCCCAGAGAGTTAAAGCAATCCATACCTTGGAATGTTGTGGGGGTGGCAAGGATTCAAGTCTCAAGCCTAGCTCCATTAGGCTTTTGAGCCCTTGCATTTATAAGCAAGAGCTGTAATCACCAGAGAGAGAGCTCTCAGCTCTTTGTCTGATATGTACTCACCCTTTGCATCCCATCCTTCATCAAAGTGGGCTGTGCATTCCTAGGAAAAGCTTATCTGCCAGATAAAGCATCTACACACATGGTAAGGTTTTCCTATGAATCCTGTGTGCTTTCCCTGCCAGCGAGGGCTGGGTAGCAGGTCTAATGGGAAAGGGAGAGAACAACACTCTGTAGTTTCTGAGCCTTGCTTTTTGAGCACATTCCTGCCTGAAGATAAAGGTTTCCAACTCCTTGCAGCATTTCAGGGAGCTACACCAGTAGGTGCTGAAAAGCCTCGGCCCAGACCACCTGCAGCTATATCTCTGCCTCTGTAAGATGATGAGTTTCTGCTTATCCACCAGATCATCAGAGGAAGACCTGGTCTGCTCTATTTTCTTATAGTATTTCCTCCTTACCATAGTCTTTTGAAGTGTCAGGAGGTTTTTTCTCTATATAGAATAATGTTTTCCCACCATCCCTGGGCAGATCAACACCTAAGAGTAATCCCTTTTACAGAAGCCTAATGGGTTAAATTACATTGTGTTTGCTCTGTTTGTCATTAGTAACATTGGATTAGTGGCTCTGCAGGCAGACCTGTAATGAGGAGGAGGTCCCACTGTGCCTGGTGCTGTCCAGATGCGTGGGCAGACACAGGACACATTTCACTCCTTGGATAGCTGATCCAGACTGAGGGCCCACCCCACAGCAGCTGGAAACTGTTGTTAATACTGTCTAGAGCAGCAAAGCCTTTGTCCCCTCCAGCTCCAGATTTGCTTTCTCCCGCAGCTGCGTTATCATTGCTGAAGCTGCTATCTTGCAGAGACAGCACAGGCTTTGTTCACTTCCCTGCTCCTTCCAGCAATGTCAAGTAACACAGGATATCTCCCAGCATTAACACCCTGGGCAGAAGCCGCAGGGGAGAAGTACTGTGTAGGAGTCTGCTGGAGACTGAATGGTCACAGAAAGTACACTTATTTATTTTTCCAGCATAAATCTCACAATCTCTCCATCTCCTGGGGTTTTCCTGGCCAGCCTGGAAGGACTCTGTGCTGATCTGCATTAGCCAACACACGCTCTTGGGTTCAACATAGGGCAACATGTCATTGGGGCATATTAACAAGGGCCTGCCCCTCTGATGCTGCAGGCTTTTCTGGCTCCCACGGACATCCAGGATATGTAACAGCAGCCATGCCAGCTCCAGGAGTCTCCACTGCTTGGAGGGCATCAATCAGTATTTTTGGTGCCAATTTTCCCAAGAGATTTTAGGGGCTCATGCTAAGGGTGAAGGATATCACTTCCTTCCCACATGGATGGCGTGGAACAGCCATAGCTATAGCCTCGACAGAGCAAGATGGCTGCACCCCAATGGCCTCAGGATGCCAGAGGGAGCACAATGACTCATGGGCCAACTGAAAAAGAGCTAATGCCTTTCCCTGACTCTCCCTGGCAGCGCTTTTGGTAGCAAACTCGCCAGGCAGCATTGTGCTGCCTGGCTCCCCACAGCCATGGGCAGAACACCCCCTCCCCATTCCTGGCCACTTGCCATGGCTCACTCTGTCCCTGACTGGGGGCACAACTTGATCAGGGAACGGATCCAGCTGTAAAGAAATACTGGGGAGAGAGAAGAAGCAGGGATTGCTTTTGGAGGACCTTCCCCAGTAATGCCACTGTGGTGGCATTACTTCCAACCCGCCCGCAGCGATGGGAACTGGGGAAAGATAGTCTGAGTTGAGGGGAGGAGAGGGAATTTGGTGAAGCAGCTGAGTGATGCCAAATGTATGGTGAGTATGTGCACATCCTACCCCAGCCATCAGCTTTGCACCCTGCTAGCAATCTCTGTGTGGAGATTGCTCTTCCCCAGGGCTCTGCCTATCTCATATGCTCATGATTTCCTATTTGAAAAATCAAGACAGGGATGTAGAAAAGGTCTGAGGGAAATATCCTTTCCTCCTCACTGACTAGCCAAAAATGCTGGCAATAAAAGACCAGTTCTTCCTGCTCCCTGGTGCTACATTTTATTTGTCTTTCCAACATGCGGAAAGAGACTTTTGGCTGGCATGGAAGTATTTTGAACGGCTGAACTCACAGCCTTTCCTAGCTTTCCACAGAGGGGAAAACACTCCCTAGCATCAGCAGGGACCCCCCTGTGTAGATGCCCCATCCAAGGTGTCAGCCTTGCACATGATCTTTCTTCCTTGCAGCTAGAAATACTTACTCAAATACCTCCCTAAACATCACCAATCTCATTTCTACAAGCTGACACAATACCAGAAACTGCAATACTAGTCCTGAAAATGAAGCCCCATGTGCTCTATCCTGAATAAAATTCAGAGCTGAATGAGAGCAGTGCTGACCTGCAGATATGGCAGGAGACAACAGCACAGGGCTCAGGCTCAGCATGAGGACCACATTGGAGGACAGGGTCATGGTCCTGCCACAGCTAGGCCACATCGCTCAGTAGCTACCACAAATGTACAGCCAGGAGGCCTGAAGGGAACAGCAACACAATCAGGAAGGTGCAAGACCTCATGATGCTGTAGTGAGGGGCCAAATACATCCCACCACTACCTCTGCAGCCAATCTGCACTACATTGATAGAACTGCCCAGTGGTTTTGGGGATGTGGAACAGAAAGCAACACCCTGCTTAATGGAAAGTGGTAAAATGAAGCAAGACCTGACAGTGGATCACCCACATAGTGAACGGCCTCAGTCCTCACATCCTTGGACTTGATTCACATCAAGATGGACTTGATGATCCTAAAGGTTTTTTCCAACCTAAATGATTCTATGATTCTAAATGTCACCTTTCAGCAGCTCTACTGACCAGCATATTGACATGGGTATCTTTAAAAGCACAGGTTAAATGCCTATCAAGCAGGCACTGTTCAGAGTTTAAAACAAAAAAAGATCAATGGCACACAAAAGTGAGTGTCCCCAGCAGAGATGTTTCTGGACAACTCTGTCTCCAAACAAGAGATATTAGGAGACACCATATCTTCTTGGGGATTGTTACCCACTTGAATAAAAGAGTGTGGTGTACTATCAATTGAATCAACACATTGTGACCAGATTCAGCACCTGCTACATGAATACATGTACTGAGACAGCAACTAAGCTGAGCATGAAAACAGACACAGGGAATGAAAGGATGCAGAGGAAAATGGAGGTGAAGCGCCTCTGAGCAAACCAAGTGGCATGAAGAGGTTTCCTTGGTCCAGTGTGGGCACATCCAGATTCCCTGTGAGGGTGCATCCGAAACACCCCAGGCTGCAGGACAGACCTGCTGTGTAAAAACGTTGATATTAACTGCACTGCTAGGCTGTGGAACCAGGCAATTCTGCCATCCCAGTGCATAACACCCTAATAGAAAGAGTCCAGTGGAGTCAGGCTGATCACCAGGTCACATCAAAAGCATGCTAGGGGCTGCTACAGAATGCGGTTTAAAACACTGACTGATTAAAATCATCATCAGTGACAACTAATGGGATGTAGTAACCCACAAGGCCATACAAATCTGTTAGCAGGAATAGAAAAGGTGATTTTAATATCCATCTCACTTTTTTGCATATGTTTTCATGAAAATTGTCACTTTGTAGAGGGTTTCAAGTGGTTTTCTGATGGGAAAACGAAATTCCCCAAACTTATTTTGGCTAATGCTCCAAATCAGGTGGCTTCAAAACATACTGCATCAGTGACTTACAGGATGTAGTCATGAAACATTTGAATTAAAAATATTTTTGTAAAATCCTTTGGTAAGATGCTTGCACTAGCCTGGAAGATGCCTTCTGTCACTGGCAGCAGCTTACCTTAGGGCAAGAGCTGCTTCTCCCCTCCCTGCCCAGAAGAGATGGCTGAGGTCAAGCTACAGCACACACCTTAAGCAAGAGAAGGAAGAGAGGAAGAAGAGCTGTGTTTTCAAATACAGAGAATTGGTTTTCTATGGACTTCACATTGCTGTGTTAAATCATGTTAAGCTGTTGTCTGAAACAAATCACATTCAAGGGTCCTGTCACAATCAGCCCTACAGCCTGATTCATGTCCAGCCTGAGTCCAGCGTGGACACTTGTTCATGCAGGTATACCAGAAAACACTGCAGAGCACTGCTGCCCACTTCTCTGACCAGTTGCTATATTAAACATCTGGGGAAAATATGAAGCCTCCATGGTTGGTAAGGGTATTTATATGAAAGCAGCACCTCAACAGCAGAGCATAAAACCAAGCAAATTTTTGTCAACACTGCCAAAAACCTTGACCATGAGAGGTTTGTAGCACTGTTGCTGGTAATTCCCAACTGGCATATAAAGCGAGAGCCTAGATAAGGTCACATAGCCAGCCCAAATCCTGGCCTCTATCCATAGTCACTGACAGCTCAGTTATAGCAATTTGCCTTTCTGGAAAGAGGAAACAGAAGCTGCAACGTAAACTGCATTACTGCTGGTAGTCACAACCATCACCAGCTGCTTAGCTCATTCTTTTTCATGCTACAAAGGAACAGGCAAACTCAGAGTGGCCAAGAAAGACATGACTGAGTTCAGATAAGTCTGCAAGCAAGCAAGTTACCAAATCAGCAAGGCATCCTGCTGAGGAGCAAGAGCAAGCCAGGCTGGGGAAGAGAGTCCTGAGCTAGGAAGAAGAGAGGTCTACGATAAAGCAAAATTTCCTCAGAAACACAGCAAAAAATATTATCTGGAAATAGTCTAGTTAGCAATGCAGCATTGAGCTAGTGGAAAGCACATAAATGGTTCTGCCAAAATAGCTATAAACAGCTGGGGATATTGCCATAATTAATAAGAATTGCAGGTGACACTAGGTAAACACAAAACAAAACAGACACACACTGAGAATCAGTCAGCCCCTAAGAGAAGCCACTGCTGTGAAAAGTTTGTCCTGTACCTCACCACAACCTCTACAAAATGGAGCCATATGCCTGAGGTGTGAAAGCTTGAAGTTCCCTTTCTAAAAGCACAAAAATCTGTCTGAAGGGAAGCCATCTTTCAGGAGAAGGGATGCCTTTTTCCTAGGGATCAATGAGAGGACCTCTACTGTAACAGCTCCGCCCCACTGACTTCAAATTCTTCCTCAGGGGCAAATAAGATGTTTGAAAGAAAGAGGTGTTCACTTGCCCGTAAAGCCTCATGAGATGGCTTGTGCTTTTCTTGCACTGAACTGACAAAGAGGACTTTGGCCAACACATTGATTCCGTAAGGAGAGTCCACTCTTCGCTTGCTTGAAGAAAGAGGGTATCCTGAGGAGGGATAAACCACTGCTCCCCACTGCTGTTCAGAGCAACAGTCATTTCTGTCAGCTGGAAACAGGGGTGGCCAAGTCCGGTTCATGCAGGTGCAGAAGTTCCCCTGGCACCACCTTGGCTCAAGAAAAACTTTTGAAAAAAGAGTGCGGGTAAGAGCCTTGTCCCCAGGGCATGGGCGAGTTTTACCAGGGCTGGCACTGGGTACATCCGGAATTAAACCTTGTGAGAGGAACAGCACTCATGAGGAGCTCTTCTATACTGCCCTGCTCTTGTCCCATACTGAAATTCAAAGTGGCTGCCAGCACACCTGCAGCTGAAATCATCCCCAGGATGAGAAAGTCTGAAGGTCACAGATGCAAACAAATATTTGATGAGTCAATACAAGGCAGCCTTGAACGCTGCACCTCCAGCATCAGGGAGGGCCCCCGTCCACCATGCCTGTGTGAATGCCCTTCAGCATACCCCCAACACTGTGTTCAAGTTGCCCTGTGTGTTGGAGCTGCCCCGCTGTATGCACACGGCTTGCTTTGTTTAACTTTCCCCAAAAGACCTGTCGGGACTCAGTGAGCAGGAATCAGCCACATAAATTAGTGGGAGAAAAGTGTTTATCTCAAATACTGCTATCGTCCCTCTTTTCTGTAGTTGGAGGGGCCATGTTCCTCCTGGGCTTCTCTAGGTGACCTTTCCCACCACAGCTCACCTTCTCCTGGGATTGTCCAACCTATGTTCCACCCACTCTGGGGATGGCCACCAGAAACCCACCTGGCCATCTTCCTTCCAACCCTCCTTCTGAGCCTGACCAGTCACAGCCCTGCTCCTTAAAGCATTTGGAGCGCATTGAGGGGAAGATGCATATTCTAACTAGCGCTCTTGCAGCAAAGCAGAGGAACCAGCAGAGTAAGAGACTCAGGACTGAGCATCTGGGTGGAAGCCCTGGTCCCTATGGCAGCAGAACATGAGGATGCTGATGGGACAACAGCCCTGCTTTGATGGACCTGCTCTGCTGATGATCATGTGACTTTCCCCACAGGATGCATGAGACTGCTCAGGGGGAGCATGAGGGTCCAGATCAGTCTCAGGGTTGTACTTAAACTGCTGTTGCTGAAAAACATAGATTTTGTCCCTGTAAATCATGAGAGGTTTGTACAGGATGCCAGGAAACACAACTTTAACATGCTCGATAACCTGTTCAATATCTCAAACTGTCTCTCCTTGTACCCAGCTCTGTCTCTCTCCATCTTCACTTTACCTCTTCCCTACCTTGTCCCCTTCCAATTCCTGTTGGATTTCTTCCAGCCCAGGACAAGGACAACCAGCAGTCTTGGAATATCATCACTTTGAGTGTAGGTCTTTTGCTCCTTTTGCAAAATTGAGAGAATTTTCCTGCCCTCTAAATTCTATTGTGGGAGTTCCACAAATTGCATGTCACAGTGCTCTCAAGTGAGGGAAACCTCCTTCATGAAGTAAAGAAGAAGAAAGCATTTTCCTGAAACCTGAGATTTGGTGGGATGGAATTTATATCTTGTCTCCTGACTCAGCAAACTTGGGTGGACCCAGTGTGGATGTGCCTCAAGTGACTGCTTGCTCTGCTGGGAGTTTTGAGAAAAGCTAGGAGAGGGAAGTTTTAGGGTTGCTTTCCTCCCCTGCTCCTTGTAAATTTTCATGTAGAAAAATAAGCCTGGCCATCCCACAGGCCCTACAGCCAAATTTACTGTCCTGTCACAGTGTGGCAGGAAAACATGAGACCCATCAGCCCTTCCAGCTACCTACCCAGCACCTCAGTGCTGCTCACCCACCACAGATTCAGGGCTCTGCTGCAGCTATCCTGAGGAAAGTCTAGTTTAAAATTCATTTAGAGGATGTTACAGGCTTTTTACAGGATTAGTTTAACTGATACCGGTGCCACAGAGAGCAATGAACCCCAGTGCCACTGCTCAGAAAAGAGGAAGCTCTAAAGCAGACCTGCTCACAAATCTTTCTCCGAATAGTCAGCTATTTCCCCCAAATACCTTGGCAAAAGAAAGTAATTTCATAGTACCAGATTAAAACTCCCATCCTAAAACATCTAAAATTCTGCTGATAAAAATATACCTTGCCAATTTCAAGAAACTAAAAAAGTGGCTAATAGTCGTGTTAATTTAGCTGTTGCCTGGCTTTAGCATCCCCATGTCTGCAAGTGAACTATTTCCCACTTTTAAAGTGGTGTGTTATCTATTTTTTTCACTTAAAGTATTAGCTTGTAACCTGTGATGAGGGGGCCATTTAAAAAAGCATTATGCTCTTCTGCAGCAGTTTCAGGTGATCCAGCTCTTCCCAGCCATACAGCTGCATGGGTTTCTGGGCAGAGGCCCATGTATAATCACTATTTTTCTTAAAAGCTTCTCAAAAATGCCAATGGGCAGCCCAGCACCAGTATTTCCAGGCTTACAAAAGGGTGTGATCCCATCCTGCCAGGCTCAAGCACTCTAGGGCTGGTACCTCCCACCTGGGTTTGGGGGAACCCTTTCATTTATGGATCCTCTCCAGTTCAAAAACATTACTAATCTAATCAGAGAACAGGACTAACTAATTGGAGACAGGAAGAATTCCCAGGATTCCCCCTATATGTAGCAGCTTGTACATAGTGTGTGATCCAGTCAAAGCTCAACAAGCTTTATGCCTTTGGGAGGTGCTTGAGAGAAGGTTACTCATGTAAGCCTTAAAGAAGGGGAAAACCCTGTATGGTTTTGTTCCTGCCCACCTGAGCAGTGCTCTACCCATCTAGGTTTGCTCCTGAAAAGGCTTAGAATGTATAAATTTTGTAACTCAGCAGTTTAGGAAAAGAGTGGGGTGTTGTGTCCACCTGTGTGATCATAAGCACACCTGAACATCACCTGATGGATGGGTAACAGTTCCCATGCTGTTCCAAGTCCAGCAGCATGACTAGCTCTGTGCCCACATCTCCTGGGCCAACAGCAGGCCCTCAGAGTCAGATGTGATTTCGAGCCTGAAAATGCCCCTGAAGCTGCCAGTATACACACAGAGCTATCACTGGGGTAATCCAGCCCCTGCACCAAGACCCAAGCAGGCACCTCTGCTGGCATTGTCTGCCTGTCCTGACCCTCCTCTGCTGCTAATGCCATCACAAATTGCTCTTGTCTGGGATACGACAACAAGTGAAGGCTAGGAAGATGTGACTGTTCACAAAGCAGTTTGTTACTTCCTCCAGGAGTCCTGCACACAGCTTTCTCCCTTAAGTCATATCAGGATTATCTTCATTATTCATACTTGTGTAGCTTAGTGGAATTCAAGCAAAATTAGACAACAGCTGCAGAAGGCACAGTTCCCACCCCTATGCTGCAATAAACCCCATAAACAGGTGGATATCACCCTAACATGATGCAATGCAGCCTTTGAGGAAGAAGAGGAGTCCATCAGCATAAGTGTGGAATAGCTCCCTTCCTGGAGACCCTCTGGCATTACATAATGCAGGGTGCATGATGGGTCTCAGTGTTTGCCTCTTATACTACTGTGGTGGTAAGCTTAGGTCTGAGGTGGTCTTAAGAGGCAGCTTAGCAGTAGAGGCTGTCTCTCTGCTTTATCAGCCCAGTGTGACACCGTCTGGAAAAACAGCAGCAGATGTCTGCCTGGTGAGGCTGAGGGAGAGATTAATGTCCTTATGGCCAATGGAGAGGCAGCAAGGGGAACTTTGGCCATTGTTTTTCCAAGCAAGGTGCCTTGCACAAACATGTGCTACCCGGGCAGAGGCATCAGGAAGAGAAAGCTGAGAACATCTCATGTTCTCATTATTCGCTGATATTAACAGGTGAGAAAAGAGTGAGAAACCATCTCCATAAAGAATGATCCAGATACCTTTTAGTTCAAGCAAAACAAAAATTGCTATTTTGGTTTGAGAGACAAATTGCAAAGGCAATTGCTCATACCGTTGTCCCTGCAATCAAGAGAGAAGGCAGCTACAAGAGATTTGGTGATTTTTTTTAATGTGAAACCAAGCAGACGCAGTGTGAATAAGAGCCTTGTAGAGAAGAGATTTTGCTTATTCACACATAATTAGGAGACTCTTGATAAGATATGCCCTCCTAAGTATCTCCCTATCCTTTGCTGGGATCTCTGACACCAGCTTGTAAGAGTTGTGACTATGCATTCAGTGACTATGCATTCAGTGACTGAGTGACATTTAGGGACCACTATCAACTTAAGGCTGGATCAAATCCCTGGTGCACCCTTAGGGCACTTACCTCCTCTCAGGAGAATCAGAATTAAGCATCCTGGGGTCTTGCTTCCCTGCCTCTCACCCTCTCCCAGTTTCAGTCCCTTTGAGGGACTGCTTGGCTTTGCCTCCATCCCAGGGACCACGTCATCCCCCCACAAAGAGGACCCTGTGCAGAAGCTGGGGCTCATGCTGTGCTGAGAGGACTCAGAAAGCTCCTTTTAAGATGTCCAGTACAAAGCTGAGCTTGTTCGGCTGCAGGCTGGGGGCTGCCGCCTGCCCTTCCTGCCTCTGCCAGGCACTGAGTCATCACCCAGACATGGGGCTGCCAGCCCAGCACTGTCAAGAGGGCCAGGGCTGGTGGCCAAGAGGGAGAAACCTGCCCTGCTCACTGCTGCAACAGCCAAAATGTACGCCTCAAAGTACTGCTTTTTCCCAGAGATGCAAATAGGAAATATTGTGGAAAAGACCCAGGTCTGCTAGGGAAAAGGGCAGCCATGTGGAAAGGGTCTGTCATGGGGAGGAGATCATGCAAAATCTTCCTTGGTTTTGGATTTTCCACCGCAAACCCCTTTCAATGCTCTTTTTGACAAAAAGAAAGAAGCAAGGGTTTCTACCTGTTTCCTTTTACAAGACACGGGAGGGAAAGTGGAAGATATTTTCCAGCTTGCAACACTCATGACTCTTGTGATGGGAGCTTCTTCCTCAAAGACCAGAGTTGTGACTGCAAAAAAATCTCCACTGCTGTCTAAAGCAGCGCAAATACAAGAGACACACTGTCTTCTGCCCATAGAGAAAAAATTTGTTAGAAGGTAGGTCTCAGCACTCTTTCAAGTTTTTACAGCACTTTCACAATTCTGTGATTTTTGTGACACTCTCACGTAGCAGGAAAGAGATGCTCACATGTCAGGGATTGTACTGGTGCCCAAGGAATCAAGGTGTTGGTTCTTTAGATAGAAAAGTACAGTCTGGTTATCTAAGGGTAAATGGAGATGCAAGCCTCTTGCAGAGATTTGATGCACATCATGAGCAGACAGGAAGGAGAGCAATATATACACTGTGATTTCAGTCTACTGACTATTGGGACATAGAAATATAAAAATTAAATAAAAGGCAGGATAAAGCTGAGAAAAGGGTCCTGGCACAGAGCCAGGAATATGACATGAGTTGGAGAGATGTAGCCCTGATTCCTGTACCCTGACCATACCTGCCATCCAGATACATACTCCCCTAAAGGCCAGTTAGAACCAGCAGGAAAGAGCAGCAGCCAATTTAAATTGAGCAAAATACAAGACTTGTAGACTTAAAAATAAACCCCTTGAGCACTTCACCTGTGCCCAGGTGTGCAAGTTCAACAGTTGGGAGCCTTGGGCACTCGCTGTTGCAAAGACTGATTCACACTCCTAAATAAGTCCCAACTGCCTGGTTTCATTTTTCAGATTGAAGAATTAAAAACAGGGGGTGAGGGGAGAGACAGTCCAAGCATCTTAGAAGCCTGCAAGTTGAGAGAAAATAACTCTATCACAGCAAGAAAGAGACTCAGTGCAGGCAGGAGATTCATCCTCTCCACTTGCGTTTTGTCTTCCTAACTCTCCCTTTCTCTTCCAGGTTACTCAAGACAGCAGAGACTTTGCAAGCATCACCCTGGTGTTCTTCTGAGAGTCTAAGCCAAGGCAAATGTCAAGAACCAATTTACAAATTGGCATCAGTGTTGCACAAACTGATGAAAGCTTCCCACACTCTGCCCTGTGCTCCATCCAAATCCACACAATTTCTGTCTTTATAGATATCATGGGTGTTCGTTAGAGAAATGGGTTTTTTTCTGACACACTTAGCTAATCATGCCGCCATCCCATCTGGACTCAGATACAGGTCCTGTTCTTCTTACAAGTATCTGAGATTTTAGTATTGACCTCCCTCATCACAAGAGGTGGATCAGCTCCAGCTTTTACATGGATGCTGTGCTAAACAATGTGTATTTGCTCTCCAAGAAAAGCCTGTGGTCTTGACCAGCAAGCACAAGGCTTTGAAGGGATGAATGCACTTATTCAGTGTGGAATGGCTCATCTCTCAAGGCCAGGGTAGGCCAGTGAAGCACATTTCAGTCGTGCTGACCCGGATTCTACTGTTGTCAAGCAGAGAGAACAGGCTCCCTCACCCTGCTGGGACTGTCTGGTTCCCTCTGCGAAGGTGGTGAGTGTCTTGGGCACATCAGGACATCCCAGAGATGCTTGCTGGTCTGAGTCAGCTCCCAGCCAGCCTCACATGGAGCAGCAGCAGGTACTGCCTCTCCACTGCCCAGCCAGCAGCCATGTCATAGGCCTGTGCCTCTACTCACCCTCAGATCTGGGGAACCAGCCCTTCACGTACACACACACACTCCCCCCTTCTTGTATTCTCAACTGAATTAACTGATTTTGCAGGCATTTGGGCTAGACTAGGTGTCCTAGTTAGAACAGCTGGGACCAGTTCATCACTGTGTGGGTGTAATCCAAACTGCATATTCTACACCCTCTATGCCATTTCCCAGAAGCTGTAAACAATAGACCATCTGCAGCAGCTGCCCAGAGCACACCTGACCCCTCAGGCTATGAGCTGGGTGTTAAGAGGCCTGTGAGATAAGATGTTCCTGTCCTCACACCCAGCACATCCATTCAGCCATTGTGGAACTCCCCGCCCTGGGAAAGGGGCTGGGCATTGCTGCCTGAACCTGAGAATATATAATCTTGGGGTCTTGGGACTTCTGGTGCCACTCATGGGATCCAGAGGAGGACCAGAACCTCGACCAGACTGCAGCCACTGCTCTAGGTCAGACTGTGACCACTACTTCCAACTGGACTGCAACCATCACTGGCATCCGCAGGTTTTCTCCTCTCTTTTTTTGCTTTTGGACTCAGAGGGGCCCACGTGGGGTTCAGCGCGGGGGCTGATGAACACCATACTGTTCGTGCCCCAGGGTGCTGGGTTTTTGTGGGTTAAAACCAATTGTTCACTTATAAAATTGTATTTATTATATTATTGTTATTAAAATTGTCATTCTGACTTTTAATCTCCTTTGAGTTGGGTCTATTTCTCCTGCTGGTTTACCTTTAAACCAGCACACTCACCAACAAAGCTATTTTAAACCAGGCTTCCCTTTACCCTTTACTTTCCAAGGGTCAGCAATTTCCTCCTCCCAGCAGGATACTCTGCCCACACACCCCACATATGCTTGAGCACCAAGGCACCAAGGCACAAGAAAGTGCTGCAAAGCTGCTGGGCCATACGTGACTCCCACCATGGTTCTTGGCTTGGCCACCCATACCCAGCCCCCAGCTCAACTCTCTGCTCAGAGCCCTGGGGATGCTGGCCCTGGCTGGCAATCTCCGGCTGCAGGCAAGCCAACAAGTCTGCCTGAAGATCCCTTAGCCTCTCCATCTCAGCCAGCCAGGAATGGTCTCCCCTGGAATACATCTGGCAAATCCAAGCTGGACAAGGCAGACCCAACTAGGATCTGCCATTTAATAAGCTCCTTCAACAGCACTGCAAAGTCAACAGCAGAACAGCCAGATGAATCAATCCCTGACACCCTCAGTTTGCAGAGGTCCAAATTAACCTCACTGCAGATCTTCCCCCTCTACAGCTTCTGGAAGTCACTGTGTTCTGCTCCCTGAGTCCTGGCATCCCTCTCCCAAGGTTCCTCTGAAATGGCATTTCCTTGCAAGGAAAAGCCAAGGCAAACCATCTCCTTTCCCTCCCTTCAAACACACTCATGTTTAACTTCATAACCTTGTCAAGGCTGGCTGTGCTCTGACAGAAAATCCATGTGGGTATTCCCACCTCTGGACAACGCTTCACCTAATAGGAGATTTTGTGGGGTGATCTATGCTACTTAAAAGTCAGGCACTTGGTAGGAGGGAGAGAGAGGGAGAAAGGATGGTTTCTCAGTTGGTTTAAGCTTGCTTCAGGTGAGCACTTAGCAATCAAGTTTACATTAAAAGCTACTTGAATTTGGTGACAATTCTTTCCTTTCCCCGGTAATAAAAAGTGAAACCAACCCTGCTCATGGTAGAAACTTTTAACACCTTTCCTTAGAAAAAAGCTTGCATATACATTACATTCTAGGCACACGATAAACACAGAAATCAGATAGGAAACTGCTTAGGGAACCACCAGGCACTGATGTGCAGAAAGTTCTCACCCAGCTGAGCTCCCTGAGAGGACCTGATCCGTAGCCTTCACACAGCACTGGTGTGGAAGCGCTGCCAAGCGTCAGTAACTGCGCCTGACAGCCTTGCACAAAGTCCTCATCAAGATGTCAGGACCATTCAGGGAGCGTGCAGGAGCCAGGATAGAGAGCATTCCCCACATGGGATGGATGCAGTCTGCTCCTAAGGTGTCTGCAAGTCATATGCAAAGTGACCAAGAGACTGTGACCCTTGTGAGATACTCCAGTAGGAACCCTTCAGCAAGAAGACCCTGCTCTGTCAAATACCCCAAAAACCTACATTTCACCAGCAGGTAGTACAGAAGGACCTGCAGCTTGGCAGCCCCATGGTTGGCTTCCTACATAAGCAAGAAAATTTTTCAGGGTAAAAGTCACCAACAGATATAGGATCAATTTTGAGAAACTGTAACATTTCTGTCCAGGCACTGCAATGGAGAATGTGCTGCCCAGGCTTGGCATTTGCAGAAGCCACTACAATGAAGAGCTTAATCCTTACTCTACAAAGGCAGCTATCAGCTAAGAAGTGACACACTATTCCACTCCCTGCATCTCCAGTCTCTCTTACGGATACTTTCCTAAAGCTCTTTCCCAGATATAAAGGTCCAAGCAAAGGCAGCCCCGACTTCAGGGATGAGGAAACCTCGTCTTTGGCATCCCACTCACCCAAAAAGTCATTCTGCCCAAGGGAAATAAAAAAACCTGCCACCCAAAGTGACTGAAACATTCTTCCAGATCACCTCCTCCAACCCCCATACCAATTGTTCTCCTTCCTACACTTTATCCCCTAATTTTCACTCTTCACACAGTTTTAACCATGCTCACTAAGGACTCTCACACGAGTCGGAAACTCCACCTCAAACAAAACTGGAATCTGAAAAGAAGCCACCACCACCCACCTCAGAGTTGTGGAGTGGGACATGGGACAAGTGTCCAGCATCTCTCTTGTAGCAAATCCTGATGTGCTGTAGACCTCACTCTACTCTTTTCCAGAGTAGCTGATATGTGCCACCTGACAAGGTTCCTTGGCCTACAGAGACCTTCCTGCTCAACCCCTGTGACAAGGATGACCCAAGGACAAGGATAGTTCATAGCCCAGCCTCCTTGAAATTCTGCTTTTGTGCAACAAGCAGAGTGGAGCAGACCTCTCTCCAGCTCTGGTCCAGATGGGAGGGCAAGGCAGCTATTTATCCACCGTGAAAATGTGCTCTCATCTCTTGCTGGCTGGTGATAAGAGGGAAGGACCACAACACAGTACCTATCTGCCAGAGATTCTTCCCTTCCCCATCACACTGACATTGGCAATCATCTTCACCCTCCCTTTCTCCTACTTAATTTCCTTTCACATTTAAAGATTTGTCTGCCCCCCACCCCTCCTTCAGGCCCCAGGTTGCCTCTGTAACTCATTGCTGGCTGGCAGAGGTGGCTTTTCTCTGGTGGAAGTGATTTTGCAAACCAGCCCTCACACGTGTTTCGCAACAGGCAGACAGACACCAGCAAAAGTGTATTAAGTGCCTGCAATCCTGGCTCAGAAAAAACCCAATCTGTTTGGCTGCAGAAGGATCACAGAATATATTAGGAGCTCCATAAACTCACTTTGGTTGTGTTCCAAAGCATGTTGAAAGTCAGGAGAGAGTCCCCCATTGACATGAACAGGTTTTGCATCAGGGTTAACACTGTTAACTTGGGTGCTTGATAGCTGCTGAGCCCACTTGAGTCCTGGGATTATTACTGTGCATGTAAGCTATCCCTAATAAAATAAAGAAGATGAACAGGCATTTAATAATCTGTGATGTGTAATAATGTGTTTAATAATCTATGATGTGTAATAATGTGTTTAATAATCTGTGATGATTTATGAATCATCTTGTACACAGCCTTGTCTTTCTCTAGTTAGCTGCCAGCTTGTCCTTCCTTAAAGAAACCACAGCCAGCTTTCCTGCAGAAGGTGAGTTCCTTTCAGAGTTGCATTTAATTTGCTGCAAGCTAGCCCTTTAAATCTAGGCTTTTACATACAGTTACTCCAGAGAATATGAGGAATGCCTCTGCTGGTTTTTCACTGAGCCTATTTAGCCTTTTTTGGACAGAAGGAAGCATCTGAGAGGGAGAGCACATTTTTTCCTCTTTGAATCACAGAAGGAACACCACAGCTCATTTCTGAAGTCCAGACTGCTTAACCCTTCCGATATCCAAGTGGTCCTCAGCTGCTCCTCTGGTGACATTAGAGCCTCTCACTATCACTTTGCCTATTCCCTTGGACACATATTAGGTACTCTGGGAAACAAAAGTGTGGGGTTTTCCATCCTTTCAGGTCTCTAGCCAAGACAGTTGCTCCCATATTGATCCCGCGATACAAACCACAGCCTGACATGCAGCCCTACAGCTCCTTACATAGCAGGGCCCCAGGCAGAGATTCTTCTCTCTCTGAAACAAGAAAAGAGTGTTTTTCCCTTCCACTCATTTACTTGCTACCACAACAGCTGTTCTCCACGGGCTTACTGAACAGCTCTCCAGCTTAACTCGTTTTCAATTGCACTGAATTTGCATCCACACCACATGACCCAGGCTTTAAGCCTGCCCACACAGCTGGCAAGGAGCTCCCTAGGATAAGGTTTGCTGCAGAGACTGACTTTTTGATGACCATAACAATTACGAAAAGATTCCCTTGCCCTCTTCTCCTCTCACTCCCATGGGATGACGTGGCATGTCAGACTCTGGGCTGGAGAGCACAGGGAAGGTCAGAGCACCAGTTGTGGGACTCCAATTTCATGTATACACAAAAGTGTTGTATATAATTTTTTTCCTAGTGTTTGAATAGACATTAAATTGTCCATATAGGCAAAGTCAAGGATGAAAACTCAGATCACATCTTCTCTCTGCCAGAGTCTGGAGAATGACAAAAGCTGTTCAAATTTTACAGTTGTGGATGCTGGGCTTTTATATGCTGTCCTTAAGATAAAACATTCCCCAAGACGACTTCAGGTAAACTGACCTTCAGATGTAATGTTTTAGCTGAGATGGTGACTAAGATGTTTTCCTGGTAAAAGCCCCACTCTTAATAAAAAGAAAATACCACATGATAAAACACTGCAAACAAATTCTGACAGATGTGCCTATTTGAAATGCTGCAACATGAAATCATGTAGCAACAATTTTACCTTGAAAGAAACAATTGATTTCAACTGCTAAAACCTATGGGGACTTAAAGAATTATCACATCTCAGCTGAGCCACATCATCTGCACCTGCACTCCCAGCAATGTAAAAGACCCAGTGATTGGAGCAGCACTGTCTACTGAGACACGATTACAACTGGTCTCCCACCCCAGCAGGCTATGCCAAGACACAGGGAGAGCATCCAAATGGTAGGGCTAAATGCTCACCCTCAGGAACATAGCATCTGTGCACCAGACCACTCAACAGTATACATTTCATCTCAGTTTTACATGAGCAGAATATCTAATTTTTACCCAATTAGCCACGGTTGACAGAGTTTATGTTGTCTCTGTGCAGGAAAACAGGCAGTATGTTGTCCAATACGCAGTTAGCTGGACATGGAGACAGGTAGCTTTTGATGTAGCGCACAAGGCTCTCCCATCAGCCTGCCAAAAGTATTTAATTAATCTGAACCAGAAAAGTGTGTTTGCATTGGTCATTAGTGCCTTGCATCACAGTGCTGGGATATTTTTTGATGTTATTACCAGGAGCTTTGAAACTACAGCCTGCAGCCCAGGGAACAAATATTGCAAAGGACAGGAGGCGGCACAGGATTCACCATGTGACGAGCAGCACTGTTGTCCTCACTTCATTCTGGAGAGCAGGGCCTTGAAATACAGTTATGTGAGGACCACACATATGAAGAGACTAATCTCAGCTACTCCAACATGCTTCCAGAAGAGCCTAAGTGTGGCCGAGAGGGCTTGGAGTAAATGCACATGAACCAATATGGTTTTAAAGCAGATCTCGTTTATTATTCTAACAGCAGTTGTTATATACTTTTTCTGATCCAGCTGGTAGCACCGGATAGGTCTATTTCTTGCTACAAACATACATGTTACACAGTAATCGGTCAATTCATACAAACTAAATTTATTTTTGACTTGTTT
Organism: Pachyramphus minor; assembly: GCA_013397135.1. Taxonomy (NCBI): domain Eukaryota; kingdom Metazoa; phylum Chordata; class Aves; order Passeriformes; family Tyrannidae; genus Pachyramphus; species Pachyramphus minor. Next base: position 152,731 of record VYXB01001016.1, read on the forward strand.
TTCACGTAACTTGTTTTTCGGTTAACTTGTTTTTCTACTCTCTACCTTCTTTATCTATACGGTTCCCACAGACAGCTCAAGGACATCGTCCAAGACATGGCTTGTCCACAATATGTCCATTTCTCTCTAAAAATCCCACACCTAAGAACTTAAAACATGACAGTAAAAAAACAGTATGAAAAAGACCTGCATGGTTTAGCAGTACCCAAAATGGTAGGACAGCAGCTACACAAGGGAGAGCAAAACACTTCTAAACTGACTAGACATATTTCTACAACTGTGATGGTTTCTGCAGGTGGTCAAAAGGACAAGAATAGGCCATTTCCCGTGACAGCTTCATCAGCCTACAGGAGCACCAGCACTCACAGTCACTTCACGAGAAGTTTAATGTTCTCCTTGTCACCACACTCAAGGCCAGGACTCCTTTCTGCAGCACTGCTCAAGCACACAGTGCAAAGACAGCCCCTGTCTCAAGCAGCTTAGAGACTGAGAACAAATGGTTTGTGTTGTAAGAAATTAATTGGTGGCCTTTGGAGGAGAACTGAGCATGGCAGCTGTTGACACATCTTCTTTGCCCAGCAATGAAATGCTTCTGCCTCCAGGGAGGAGCACGGCAGATGCTTCTGCAGGGATCTCAGGCACAGCCACAGCTGGGGAAGGTGGTGGCAGCTTATAGCAAGACGCTACCACATCCCAAGAAACCAAGGACATTTCAGCACAAAAATCAACTGTGTTTTCATTTGTCAAAGAACACTCATTCACACATTCACCAAACACCAACTAGGGCAGAAAACACACAGCAATTTACTCCTTACTGTAACTGAGGCACATTTCTGATGGATCACTGGCTACATGCAAAATCCACAAAGGTCGGAAGTGAATTTCCACCCATGCTACCAGCCTAGTTTTCCCAATGTATCACAGACCAAATGGATGAGCTACAGAAATAGGTCAAAGGGAAGCAGACATTATGTCACTGTTGGTCAGGCTCAGGCACCTAACTCCCCTCTACTACTCAGGAAAACCCAGCTCTCTCCTCTGAAGAGACACTGAATTGTAGTAGGCTGAGGGAAGGGGTTTTCTCAGCACTTTCCCTTTCAGGAGTCCCTGTAAACACTGAAGAACTGACACACTGATGTGAGATGCAAGTACGAAGAGATTTGTACCTCACCAGTCCCCACCATTTTTCAAGGATGGGCACAGAGCAACCAAGGAGAACAAGATGAGGAAAGATTACTTCCCTCATACTCTGGACTCTCCTCTGGAAGAGGATAACCTGATAAGGAACAGCTCTTCCCAGGGGTTTCTACACTTTCTTTGGTTCTAAATAGAGAGGCTGGAGACCAATCTTTGGCTGAGGAAGAGATGTGGCTTAGCTCCACCATGTTACAGCAGGCAGAAATTCCCCTGAGCCCCACACCATGCTGTTGTAGCCCTAAATAGCCATTCTTTAAATCATATGAAGGCTACAGCCCTTCTTGCAAGCAGGTTTTACTGCCCTGGCATGGGGGTGGTTGAAGGAGCCAATGCTGCGGCAGTCACACATGTACCACTCCCCTAAGCAACCCGCTGCATGCCACCACCTTCAGCCATGGCCCAGCTGTCCCTGGGAGAGCACTGCCCAGCTTCACTAGGCTACAAACCAAACCACATGTGCATCCAGGCTACAGATGGACTGGTCTTGTCTCATTTAGCAGGACATGCAGACCAGACCTTTCTCACACAGGCCAGTTTGTCCTTACATTCAGGCAAACAAGAAGAGCTAGTTCCTTACCCAGGTTGCCCTAAGCTGAACCCACAAGGAAGGTGAGAAATGAAGAGAATTAAAAGAAAAAAAATATTTTAAAAAGTCTGCCTTCCAGTGCCCTGAGACAGGCAAAAAATATGGACAGACCATGGCTGGACTTGCCAAGACAGGGCCATCAGCTGTTCTGCACTGAGCAAAAAAAGCGACAACCCATTTCTGAAAAATCAATTATCTCTCCATTGAACCAGAACAGCCATTAATGAAACTGCTATTACACTATAAAAAAAAAAAAAAAANTTTCCTGAGGAAGTGGGAATATACCGTGTGAACACACGCAAGTGGAGAAGGCAAAAACTTACCAGTAAAAGCACCAGCTGCCTCCTTGCCTCCTCGGGGACTAATGCTGGCTAACCCCTTCTGCTGCTGTCTTCCCCTTCACTAGGTCAAAATAAGAGTTTCTGACTCTGGGACAGTGTTACACCCCTCTAACAAGGGCAAACATCTCCCCAGCAAGACAATCAGAAAATGGAACAACATTAGAATCTGCCTGGTGGATCATTCACACTCATTTGGGCCAATTCTTGTGGACTTCCTTGCCCTGAAATATGCTGTCATTACCTTCAAAAGATGACATGCCAACAGAAGCAGCCGTACATTTCTCAAAATCCTTCTGATACCAGCCTTGTAGCTTTTCAGACAAAACATGCCTGTCCTCAGAAACCTACAGCAGTTCTTGGAAAGTCCACCTAACATCTCAGACCACGGCTACTTGTGGTGTCAGCAACGATACCTAAGCCATCAATTTTACCAGGTTATTTTTAGTCTGAAACAGTTGTTTTACTCCTGGTGTTGTGGATAAAGAAGGAGGCAAGAACAGCGAGCGTTACTTAAGCTTGTGTTGCTGTAAAGAGAAACATTAGGCAAATGTTTCCCCAAAAGCTACTTTTTTTGAGCATGGAGAGGGCTGGTATTCCTGAACAGCATCAAGAAAAAGGCTGGAAATTAAATCTTGTCAAGCAGACCCTAGCAGACTTAGCAGTACATTAACATCCAGGGATGCTTCCTTTTGCTTCAGAAGGATGCAGTAACAGAGAGCCTTCCCCAGCATCAGCATGGGAACAGCCATCCTGCTTGGGGTGCTTGACATGCTCCAGGCTGCTGCAAAGGTGGTATTAGCAGTGTACACACCAATCCACAAACCAGTTTTGTCCAAAGACTGCAATGTAGATGTTCCCTAAAGGTACAAGTTACATCTTCTACAGCAGTTACAGCAGTCTAGAGATTCCTGGCTTGTCTCCCCATCCTTCTCCCTTTTACCGCCCCTAAGAGTGGGATCAAGACACTGTGACAGTTCAAAAACTATCAGCCACTTTTCTGGTATGATGGAACAAGGTACATCTGGGTTTTGGAAGGATGGTGAAGGATCCATCAGGAGAGAAGAGGGTTTTAAGCTGGAGCAGACACATGGTCCAATCCACCACACAGCCACTGATGTGACAAGGCTGGGCAAAAATCACATGGGTGACAATCCTCACACTGTGGAGCCAAGGCAGTGTTGATGAATCCATGCACATGGAGGGGAGGGTGGTATTCAGGCAGGCACTGCCAAGCTAGGCCCCAGAAAGTTAAAGCTGCTGAGATCCCAGAAGGAGGCTCAAATCAGAGCCCCACCATCTCCCTTTGCTCCACATGGCAGGAGGAATCTGCACTGGGAGAGGAATTTTGTTGATTCCATAGGAGCCATGGCTCTGCAGGAGTGCTGGCAATAGATGCCTGCCCACCTTGTCCTGCTGCTGGGAAATTGGGCTACTGCAGACTCATGTTGAGTCTTAGAAAAAAGAAATTGTAAACCTTTAACCAGCTTGATTCAGGAAAGCATTAAAAGATGAGAGATTAGAGCTGTCATTAGTTTACAAAGAGCCCTGTTCTTTGTAGCTGCCCACAAACACTAGTGCTTCAGGCTGAAAGGACCTCCTGTTTCACAGGCAGGTGCTACATAAGCTCAGTGTCCCATAAATCCCCAGAGGAACATTGCTGAGATCATGCCCCTTGGCAGCACTACATAGCAGAAGGAATCGATGCTGCTTCCTCTACTTTATTACACCACAATTCCACCAAGAAGCCTTCCTACACAGCTCCTGGAAATGAGCTGCACAGAAAATTAATTTTTCAAACATTTGTTATCTTCTCTCTGTGCAAATATCAGGCTGCTGATTGACAAGGAAAGGATACAAATATTTACAGACAAGGTGAAGGTGGGAGCTCTGCCAGACATTGTGCTTGTGGGTGCTGCTGAGCAGCAAATGAAGCTAATAGAGTAGCTGTGGCGTGTGCCTGCTACAGAGAAAGACCTGGCAAACCCAGATTCAGCAGCAAATAACTTGTTCTTGGACTGATTTCAAAACATTTGCTTTAAGGCTGAGATGTTCATCTGAACAAAGCTGAAATAGGGGTGAGAAATCAATCCTATTAACCTGCCAAGAAATCACAGGCCCTAGCAATACATGAGGTTCTCCAGCACACCAGCGTCAGCACAACACCCCACATTGGACTTTGGTGCCACAATAAGCCTGTTCCCCAGCAAGAAAGGCTGGCACTGCTGCAGGAAAGATGAGCAGCCACAGGAACCCCTTACCACCATCTCCCAGACACCACTAAATGCCCAAAAGACACTCCATTATATAAATTCAGTCTTTTCCTGTCCCGGTAGTCACAGATCTTGAATATTGCTCCTGTCCTCACGCAGATCAACTGGATCAAAGTAAGGAGGAGGCAGTTGCTGGGTTGGCTGAGAATTGGAACCATCACTGTTAGGATGGTCTTTGGTATGGCTAGACAGCACTTCCAGCAGCAGCATGGACACAGCTACCCTATTCTGGAGTTAATTTAATAATATACAGATTTGGCCAAAGCTGGCCACAAAAAAAACCTGCATACCTTTAACTTCTTTATAACAACATAGTTCCCTGGATATTCATTTCCCCATTTGGAAACCTACAGACAAGCTAGGGTGGGTGGACTTTCATTCCAGTTTTTGCAGGCTCATTTATGAATTCCTCTTTGATCTGACCTTCACAGTCATCCAAAGCATGAGGCCGGTTTCCTGGGGTTTCTCCTTTCACTTGGTTGGAAAGCAAGTTGCACTTATCAGGGCAATGTTGGCCACAGAATCGGAGCCTGACTTTGATGCTTAACAAGGAGAATTTCACTTAGACTTGCCTCAGTAAAGGAGCATATTCCTCCCAAATTTACATCAGGGCCCCTCACATTAAAAACATGCATATTATAAAAAAAACCTTCCTACTTGCTGCGGTGTCCTTGTCACAGCTCATCACCCTCTACTTCGTGCTTTTCATTTCCCAGCCTAAAGCTGCGCTACAAGAAGCACCTCACTGAAACATGCAAAGTTATTTTTCCAGTTCCTGTCCTTACTGGTTCCAGGAAATCAGCCGTGATATTGCTTTCATGTATCAGATTTCTGGACTCGCTCACTCATGGCAACAAAAACCATACGGCAAGAACACATCCTGCACAGCCCAACCAGGAGGCACAGGAGGCCTAATCAAGTGGCCTGGCAGGCATACAGGCCATGGTGAAGCCCATGGGGAGGTTCAGGACAGAGCAAAGGTTTTCTTTACTCTCTCCTCCCACCAAGCAACACAACTCGTCCTCCATATGGGAACCAAGTGGCTGCCATGTGTACACTCCTCATCGGCAAACACAACAGTCATGGAAATGGAGAGCTGAGAATGTTGAGTGAGAAACAGCTTTTTGTAAAGCAAGAGTACTCATGATGTATCCATATTATGTAGTGTATTCAGGATGACATTACAGAGACAGAAAATTTCTCTTCCATAGAGCACAGCAGGAACCTGCTCCCGAACCCACTGTGCTCCCCAGGGCATTGACTGACTTGTTAACCAACTCCCCATGGCATGCCCTAGGCAAAGTAGCTCAAACACATGTCCAACACAGCATCTTTCTCATCTCCTTGGGATAGCAAGGGACACCATCTATCAGCACTGAAAAGTCACAGTACTATGCTGCTGAAGAGTGCTGACACTGAGGGGTACTGCCACACCTCCGGCCAAATTAGTGAGGAACCAGAACCCCAAATCACGCCACTGCCATGCTGGCCCCTCCTCTGCAACTACCTGCAGCACAGACACCTGCACACCTCTACCCCTACCTGCTTTGTCACAACTTTGCAGAGCTGCAGGACAGCCACTTAAACAAGGATTGAGTAATTTCAGCCCAGAGCTCAGAGTCACTCACCCAACAAACACACCTCCTTGTAGGACTGCCTTATCTTGTGGCTTTGGTAGGCATAGGAGGTGCACACAGTGGCATATTGGGGCAGACAGAAGGCAGGAGGTGCCCTCAAGGCTCTCATTTTCTTCTCTCTGTTGTGCTTTCAAAAGAACTGGTCCCTTTTTATGCCTCCTGCAATGTCCCCAGAAGTGCCCTACCTGTTCAGCCCACAGGGCAGCTGCCAGAGGATCCCAGATCCATTGCTCCAGGACCAAGGAGATAGATGAGCTATCTGCTGTGCCTGCTCCCCAAGCCATGCTGCAGGCCCTTTCTTATTTGCACAACCTGCTCTAGAGTGGGTTACTGAACACCAAGCAGGAATATTCAATAGCACAATGCTAACACGCAATAACGTAATTCTTACATACTTCCTGCCATGGGTGAAGCTGGGGAACGAAAGAAGGGAGGAAGATGTCACCACCTCCATCTTTCACCAAAGCAATCTATCTCTCACAAGCTATCAGATAGGATGCCTGTCTTCCCAGTGTCCTTGCTCATTTTTTAGCTCCTCTGTAAGCAAACAGAGCCAGGTGATTTATTTACAAAGATTTCTCATCTAAGACACAGGGATGTTTGTCTTCCACAGAGCACTCCCTGTTTGCATTGTACCTCCCTCTGGGTGTTGTACGCACCAAGGAAGCTTTGCCAGTTTAAGGCTTGTGTACTCACACACCACATGGCTTTTATGATTAACAAGTTTCTTTAGACTAAATTATCACCTTGCATGAGAGAAGTTTTTCAGCCAAGCATCATGTTTCTTCCTTCAGTGCATATCCTCCAGCTTGTCCTTTCACTCCGGCAGATCAGCATTACACGCACGGTTCCAAAGACAGTAACTAAATGTGCGTTTTCACCTCTTCTACCTCTCTGCTGAAGGCTGAGCCACACAGCATCCAGAGGCCACATTACATTTTGCACTTCATTTAATGCAGTCCAAAGGATTTTCCAAGTCACCCTCTCCAGAGCCACTTAAAGTGTCTGACATTAAGAGATGGTGTGTGCATCCATAATGCAAAGAATGGACAGAAACACAGCCATCCAGTCCTTTTTTTGGAGCGTTGCACCTCCCACCTTTCTCCTGCAAAACACCGAGCTCTGGATGTTCTTTTTGCCAATCCTTGCCACACAGGAAGAAGACACTGTCTAATGTGAGATATTTGTTTATCCCTGAGCCATGTTCCAAGGCCTCTTCTTTTAAAGAAACAATTGCCAGGTCCTCTAAAAAAATAAAAGACAGGCTCCATGCAACATACAGTTGCCAGAATGGTTGTCATTGACAACCAAATTGAAGAACAGTGAGACCATCTTTTTTTTCATTTACTGCCTTTAACTCCTCTTTTTGCACACACATGAGGTACAGGCAGGGGTTTTCTTTTTCACATTGCCTTGTTGACATCAATAAGTGGTTACCATGTCACCTTGCATGTTTTATAGACCACAGGACTAGAAACACCATGAGAACTGGCCAGCCTTAAAGAAACCCAGCCAGGCCCTACACCAATGGGCCAAACACTGCCAGTCCAGACTAAGAATGCCAGACCCAGGGTTAGGCAGGCTTTCTGCAACAGATGGATGCGAAGTCTAAAAAGCCCAGCATCAAGAGAGGCAGAGGTGAATACAACCTCACATCAAGGTGAAGACATCTAAAACACACACTATCAGCAACTAATGGGAAAATAAAGCAATACAGAGGGTGGTACTTCACTTGTGCAAATATACCTAGGGAGGGCTGGTGATAGAAAGGAGGACGTGGCACTTTGTGGTCACTCATAAAAGGAAGACATGGATCAGATTGTTGTTGCCGCATATTGACTTCAGACAGATGTCATAATCTGCCGTATTCAGGGCTAGGCAAACACGGCCACAGAGCCCTGTCAGTGTAAATCAGCCTTGCATTCATGCAAGTCAACACAGTTATGCCAGGTTACGTCAGAAGGCGGCCTCTCAACATGAGAAGAAACAGTGCAAGAGAGTTGTTTGAACATTCTGTGCTGCATAAAGGCAAGGCTGTGGCAAGTCCAGGAACAACTGCAAGGGAAATCCTGGAGTAACTTCATGAAGGATCCAGGAGTTCTGGGATTTTGATACTGTTCCCATCATGCTGGGTGCCAAAGGTACCTTAAATTCACCCATAACACCAATATGAGCAATTCCAAGAGGTATCCCCAGAGATCTTGCTGATGATTTAACAGCACACAGCTTTAGGAACAACTCAGCTCAGTTAAACAAAGTACCACATCATGTTGAAAACAATGACTGATGTACAATTAGAAGCTGAAGACCACAACTCCCTTTTCTCTCCAGCCAGAACACCTCCCAGAACACTACTTGCAGGAATATCCTCTGGAGCCTTGAAATAAATTCAGCTTCATAAGTGCCAGCTCAAAAATTTGGCCTGGAAAACATTGCCAAGCAGAGGCTAAAGCTTGCCAAGTCTGACATAGCCTTTATACAGCTTGATGATGTCACCAGTGATGGTTTGACAAAGCTGTTTAACCCACCACCGGTTTGTCTGGTCTCAGGTCCTGGGGGAACTGGATCCTCTTGCAGAGGCAACAAACACGTCCTGAAAAATCTTCCTCAAGTCTTACTTCTTCCCCACCTCATAAGGGCAGATCAGCTCTAAGTATTAGGCATTTGCAGGAATAGTTGGCCAGCTGCTAGATCTGCACACATGGCCCGAACTGGTGTTCCCACCTCCAGCAAGAGCAGCCAGGATATAGTAAAGACTACCAGGTAGAGAACACAGACCCAGCACAGCAGAGGCCTGCTGCTCTAAGAGGCCCAAGGGAAGAAAAGGCAGAGAAGTACCTCTGCAAACAGTAGAGGGAAACAGGAATAAGAGGAGCTGTGGAGTTGAAAGAAGAGGTATATACTGAAAATTTGCAAAGTATCTTACTTCCAAATGAAAGTCACTCCCACATCTCACATTAATCAGGGCATTTGAAACTAGTTCTAACCAGATGCTTCCACTTCCTTTGTCCAGCTCTTCTTAAACCCACAAGCAGCCCACTAAGAAACAGAATAAATATGTGCAAAGATTTGCAGACAAAAATAGAGACCTTTGGAAAACACTCTGTAGAAGCAAGCTTGCTTCTCCGAGCACAGAGGCAGCTGTGCTCTTCAGTAGGACAGTTTCCAATGTTTTCTTACTCTGTGCAGACAAGGGATTTCCTGTCCTCCACGGCAACAACCTCGCATTTACTGAAGGAGGCTGTGCCAGTAATCTCCAGAGCAGAATGAAAAATTTTAAAGTGGCACTGCCTGTTAGCTTCCAGCTTTAACTTGATGTTTTCCACACACCCATGGTCCAAATCCATTCTGCTACCCTCTTTAAAAGGCTTGCCAGTGGGGGTAAATCTCCAGTGCTGCACTGCCCATGCAAGGGAAATTTCTCAAGCATTAGTGATACAAGTCTTTCTAAAGAAGTCACTAACCACCAGCACCTTTCAGCAAGAGCTGTCTATGTACCTTCCAAAGGACAAGCTTGCTGCTTTTTCCAACAAGTAACAGTTTCCAGTTCAAAGACAGTCCCTGTCATGCAGACAGCCCTGGATTTAGATGTTCCAGGTCTTCCCACTGCAGGTTTAGAAGTAATGACTGCCACTCTTTCCCAAAAGGGAAGCACTCACTAGACCAGTGCTGATCCAACAGTTCCAAACCACAGCTGAGCTAAGCTAAGCATCCCCAGCAACATGCGCCCCTCTGCATTCCCTCTGAGAGTTACCCTTGCGCAGGTCTGCATGCCTCTCAGCTCCAGGAAACACAGATTCAGTGCACTGACTTGGCAAAAAGCCTTTTTTTGTTTTGGCCCACCTCCATTTTAGCCCATCTCATGCCATTTTAGTGAGTTATATCACCTTGGCTCAAGACCACATGAATATCAGGTCCAGCCCAAGGGATGTAATAAGAACAAAATAGGAGGGGAAGTGAAGCCATCCCCTTTCAGTGGCAGAAGGCTTGTGATTAAACTACATCCACTGGTGTCTCAAATTTTACTTTACTAGAACATTTCTGCTAACCCACTCATTAACCTCTTATGCTTAAAGAGGTTTTGTTTAGCAAAGTGTTGAAGTATTTCAAAAAGAGCCGGAAGCCCCTGAATAAATTATACTAAACCCAAAGTAAATTTTAGAGCTGAGCCACATGTGCAATCTAAACCTGTGCTGTTTTAGAGTCAGGCTTTCTTCTTTCTACTTTTTTCTTTTAAAATCCCTTAGAGAGGGAGCAGAACAAAACTAACTAACTAAAGCAGACAAAATAAAACAGTACATTGTTTTCAAAGCAGGTAGTAGGCTATCATTAAACAGGAATCTTAAAGTTCTTTTTTACTCTTATTTTATATCCGTGAGTCAGACTCTCAAGGGCATTTTGCCACACAGAACAGGCTTAGGAAAGTTTCTGACCAACAGTAAAGCAAGATTAAACACAAGGAACAAAAACGGTATGAGAATCTCTTAACTGATAGGGAAGACTTCTACAGTCTTACCTAAAAGAAGTTAAGGTGCTTCATGTGATCCAGCCACTGCACTCTACCTTTGAGTGGTGACAAGAAGCCAAGGTGCCAACACAGCAGCTCTCATAATGCATTCTACCTGCCTAAGACTTCACCACCCTCTCTTACAGAAAGTGACCTTGCAATTCTATTGCCAAGTAAAACAGACGCACAGAAGAGAGCATTAAAAGTCATTTAAAACTACATGTTTTACTGCACTGGAGTGCAGGCAGAACAGTCACACTGGCAGTTACATCTCCACAGAAGTGCAGTAAACTGCAGCCAAGGGACAGCCAAACTAAAAATCACAAGCACTCATTCGATTGCTTTCAACAGCACTTGATCGAGACAGCAGGAGCCCTGGAGTGGAATTTCAGATTAAAGTTAAGTTCCTAGCTCTGAAAAAAACTCCCTGTGGAATGACGGGCAAGTCACCATTTCCACACCTGAATCCCCTGCCCTGTAAAACAGACACTTTCCTACTTGTCTATTTAAGTTACAAAGCATTCCTGTCAGGAATTAATTTTAGCATGCAAGCACAAAAACCCAGCTGAGCTGAACTCTGGTCTCAGCTGGGCCTTCTCACTAGCTTTGTAATATTAAATGTAAACAAAAAGCAAGGTATATGCTACTGGTGTCCAGATACACAAAAAGCAATTATGGTGAGCCTATACCATAATTCAGCCACTGGACAGCATTTTGATAGCAGATGAACCATAATTTGTGGGAAACAGTGATCTGCAGGTCCAAAGATGAAACCAGGCAGCAATCTGAGGGATTAAAATGGATCACCAGTGCCTACACTCCTTCACTAGTGACTAGTGATCTGCAAATGGACATATTTCAAATCCATTTCAGATATTCCACTGTCACCAAGCAATGATGCAGGTGTTTAGGAGTACAAATTAAAATAGCTCATAACTGTGCTCTCAACCATAGCATCAAGTGCAGGGAGAGCAGGAAAGTACTGCAAATTACATCCAAGAATGGGAATGCTGCAGAGCTCGCTGCTTTGCAGTTTCTCCCAATCTTTCAAAGGAGATGGCAAGTGAGAAACTAATCAATACCTGTTGAGAAAACTTTCACAATTCCACGTTTTGAGAAATTCACATTTGTTATCAGAAGCATAGCACAAGGCAGGGCCTCAGATCAGAGCTCCCCTACAGAATGTGCAGTCCAAAAGAAACAGGGTGGAATGGAGAGGAGCAGAATAAATTGGGAGCATGTGAAAAACAAAAATAAAGAAAACCCCCCAAACAACCAGTCATGTGACTTTCTAGTTAAAACATCCTTAATCATCCCAATGATTATTTAGATAGCAGCTAAATTTCTGCCCCCAGTCTGGCCAGAGTGTTAGCAGAGTTTCTCAGGCTTGTAAAGCCAGTCTTAGCTGCAGAGCCACTGCAGGAAGCACAGACCAAGCAGCAACTAGCATAAACAGTACAACCCCACAGCTCTTCCAGGCTTTCTGTATCTCAAAGGCACACAAAATGCTCTTTGTTTTGCATCAGTGATGTGTTTTCCTAGAACCAAGTACTTGCATAAAGTAGGGCAAACCAGTTCTTTCTTGAAGCACACTCGATCCTTAATCATTCCCTTTCTATGGCTACAGACCTGATTTATTCCACTGGCTGGAATCATAGTTTTGTGCAACAGGACACGTTTATGAGCCTCTCTCATGTGATTGGGTTGGTTTCCCATCTGCAGTTTTTCAATATCCAGATACTGCCAACTCCCTAAGTACAATCAACACCTGTTTTACTCACCCCAAAAATGCTCTCATTTTAGTACACCTGACCCACTACAAGCATCATAGCAAGACTGTAGCCTTCTGCATCCAGCTATCCTGCTGCTACTCTCTGCTGGGTTTGCACTCTGACCCTGATCTACTGCTCTATGCCCATCTTAACTGCTAGCTCTGCTCCACTAGAGACAGGCAGCCAGATACCTGCAGCACGCAAGGACTTGGTTCTAGCCTATCTTGCCTGAACCATCATAACAATCATTGCTTCTCTGAAAGTCGATACATGCTACTGCTATCCAGAGACACAAAACATCTCCTTACTCTCTAATGCTGAGCACAGAAATGATGCCTCAAGATCCATGCTTCTGTTGGGAGGACAAAAAGTATCTCCTCCTCCCCAGGATGGAAGAGAAAACACTAGACTCCAAACTTATCCTGTGGAGAAGGGAGCAATGCATGCTCTAACACCCTCTACAGCCCAGCAGCTGCATGCTAACAGGAACATTCTCCCTTGGAGGGCAGTTCGTCTATGCCATTTCCTGTAACACAGGCCCCAAACATAGCACCAAAGTGCAATAGGATGCACCTCTGCTACCAGATGTGTTAAACATAGTATATTCTTGTCTCCAGGATGGAGATTTGTACCTTGTGTGCTGCTACTGGGAGAACCCCTAACCCATTTCAGGCACAGCAAACTGGCTTAGCAGAGACCTGATACTTATTGGAGGGAACATGGCTGGAATGGATTGCATAAACTAACACAAGTACTTGTGCTGCAGGCCATGGCATGCTGACCTCTAGACAGTAGCTGCATCTGCCTTCATCACCAACACCAGAATGGATGTCTAACAAACCTTAGTAAACTAAACCAAATAGTAGATTTTCCTCTGACCTCATTCAAACAGAGGAAGAACTGACATCTGTGGTGTGTGGCTCTTCACAGCAGTTACCATCAGAGCAACAAAGCTTATGCCTGTTCTCAGAAGTCAACTTGCAACCCCTAAATTAGAGCAACAAGCTTGTAAAGGTATGCTGTAGAGATGGGATCAGTAAATTTACACTAGTCAGCCTTTGTTTGGGACATCTGTGAAACTCTGCTCTCATCCACCCCAACCAGCCTTTTAAACTAAATCTCAGCAATATTTATAAAAAAACCCCAAACTTACTTTCATATTGATGATAACCTGTCTTATCACAGTGATCTACCCATGCTGATTTTTGTTCTGCTATGGCTTTATTCAAGGCCCTGCTATAAGAAAAGTCAGATCCAGTGATATTACATTAGTTAAAGGAAAAGTTCTGTCCTTCCTTATGAGCAGACTGCCCATATAGGCAGCTAATTTGTCTTAAGTATAACATATGTCCAGCTACCAGTCAAGAAACACTCATGCAGCAGCCTTTCCAGGACTTGCTTACAACTCAGCCTGAGGGTAAACATTGAGAGTAGGTTACCAGTGGCTGTTGCAGCCTGCCACCCACTGGCCTCCAGAAGTGTGATCTGTGCTGACTTATTTTCCAAATCAACACGTTGAAGCTGACTGCAATGCACTCTGCTAGCAATAGCTAGCAACAGCTTCCTTCAGATCAACAGTGGTATTGTCACAGATTGCTTTGTAGCTACTGTTTCTTGCAGTTATTGTAAATTACGTATAACTACAATAACTACAACATGAGTATAAAGCCATAATTACATGCATTCAAAGTATTTTACATACTTTCAATCTGTTCAGACTAATTAAGTTATGTCAAGAATTTAGAGTACAAACCACACAAGAACAAACATCTCATGAAGAAGCTCTAAAAGGATATTTGAAAGGGAAAAAGGTATCTCACTTAGCTTCAAACACACTGTTAATGGCAGTGCATGAAACCCACCATAACCTTGGACTGCTTCTGGAATAGGGACAAAGTGTTGCTTGCCATGTCAAAATCAGCTGCAGCCTTTCTCTGGGAGTAGTAAGAAAAGCCTTTGAACCAAGTTGAAGTAGTTTAGGATAAACTTAGAGCTCAGCCTCTTCAGTTGAAGACAATTAGGTGCATAGGCTAGTGACAGATTCACAAAGACCACCCAACTACTGGAGCTGGTTCAGAAAGATCCAGCACAAAACAATATTTTACTGAAAAGCAGCATAAGCAAGGTGTTACTTCTCCCATGTAATAGGCAATAAGTGCAAGAGGACATGAAGCAACCATGACTCCCAACACTCACAGCACACTAGGAGAAACTCATCCTGGCACAACTGGCATACCAGGAGAGCCTAGGGTGAAGCAGCCAGAAGTGAGAGTGTGAGGCACAGCCTGCCTCTTTAGGAAAGGCCAAAGTTTTGCCAGCATAAATTGTTCAGTTTGGGACCAGTAATTGCCCCGGGACAAGTGGCTAGGAGCTCATAAGAGATCTGTCAGCTATATAGAGATCACATATGCACAAGCAATGTGCTTATGGCAAGCAACCACAAGTTGAAACTGTTCGTGTCAAAGAAAGGTAAAAGGAGACATTTCAGACATTTTTCAGCTAGACTGCTGCAGGATGGTGTGGCTGGTAAGAGCTGCTCAGTTTTTATGGGATACCAAGCAGAAAAAGCAATAGGTCAGAAGAAAGTAAACTATTGAACAGTTTTTAGATACTGCCACTGAGGAGCCCATTCTCAGAGCTTCTCTGGTTGAAACTGCTTCAGGCAGTCTGCCCAGAGCACAAGCACAGAGCCTACTTTCAGCATGATTAAAAGTTAGTCACATGAAATTAAGCAAGGCTGAGACACTCATCTAACTCAAAAAGTTGCCCTTAGAAGGATATAACTCACTGACCTATATCCACATATAAAAATGATAGTAAACTGTCAAAAGATGACCCTGGGGTTTACAGCCTGAGCTGCCTCAGTTATGGCAGCGTGCACCCATTTGGCCATACAACATTTCAAGAGATTTATCTTACAGATGACTATCTAGGGCTATGCTTCCGAAGTCCTGAAGGTTTAAAGAGCCTCTTGGTGCTAGCAGGAGGTGTAAAGATTACTATACAATACTTCATCTTTTGTCAATGTGAAGGAGTTCAAGCTATCCATACATATCAGTACTTTTGAAAGGCTTGGTTTCCTCATGTGCAGCATATTGGAAGTAAAAGCTGCAGACACCCAATCAAACAGTAACATAACTGGAAGTCCACATATTTCATGTCAACATTCATTCGAAGAACAATCTTATTGTGTCAAATATTTATCTCTAGTTACCTGAAGAGGTCCAATTGATGAGTAATTTCTGATAGTTCTGTGTCTGAAGCCTGTTTTATCATTTTAGAACCCACACAAATTCTTGCCATACAACAACAGTTTGTTGTATCAGACATCTTTATTTGCTGTATTGCCCAAGTGTACAAATAGTAAATGTAGTTATAGAAATATATTGTAGTAGAAATCTGTCTGGGAAGTGGAATGTTAAGATATTTACTTTATAAAATTACTACACTGAAGTCACTTCCACTTGTAAGTTTTAAATATATCAGGGCCATGAAGAGGCAGATAGTGACCCTTAAAAAAAAAGTTCACAGTACACTTTTTCTGCTAGATGAAGTCAGTCAACAGCAAATTAATTTCTTACATTTGACTCATTTTGAGTTATCAGCCAACAGGATGTTAGCTACATCCAGACAATTCATACGTAATTCAGCTCTCATTTATACCAATAAAGTCAATGTATCACTGTCAACATATTTAAGTATTAGTCGAACAGAATCTCAGTGACAATATTTATTTTACTCTAATGAAGTCAAGCCAATAAGTTGCCCCTGGCCATTGAGTGCAATTGATGCTTTTGTCACATTTGCAGAATAAGGCGCCTTAGCTCTTGAACAAGTCAATACAGCTTTGCAGGAGAGAAACATTATTCTGGAAAGGAAGAGAATTAGTTTCAGATGAGTATAATTAATAATTTAAATCCTGCCTTTCATAATGAAGTTGCTTCCAAAATATTGGGTCCTTCCCAGGATTCTGTAGCCTGTGCCAATGCTAAAGATCTTCTACTGCAAAGACAAGCATTCAAGCAGTAAAAAAAAAAATCAAAACCAGATGATAGCCTGCAATCTACCTCTTCCTGCAGGTCTTCAACCATGACTCAGTTTGTGATAAGGAGAGGGGCAAGAAGCAGCAGTAAGCTTTAAAAGTGGGCCAAACTGAGCATATGTCAAGCTGTTCATGTCACATTCCAGTTCAGCACTGCAGTAGCTACCTGTGGCAAAGTCCAGTACTCTTAGGGAGTGAGACATTAGACTTTCATTCTTCATAAGAAGCTGAGGATGCACAGTTACCTCTCCCTGCTTTGTTCCCTACACTAAGTTAACAAACCCTATAACTTGTTTATATTTTCCTAGATTAAGTTGGCAGTACACAGTGTAGTCCCCGCAGCAAACTTTAAGTCTGCTCAGTGAAGCTTGGTAGAGGTTACTACAAAGTCACTGTCTCCTTTCAGTGACAAGCCAAGTGAGAAACACTGACAGCTGGATTGCAAGCTGCAGGATGTGCTCTCACAGCACTCAGGAGCACTGGAAGCAGCAGCTGCCTCCAGACACAGTCAAACTCACAGACAAGGCTGCCTGATGGGAAGTCAGGTGACCTGTTGTGTACTACCAGCAAAACTGAGACTTCTCACTTACAGCAGTAGGCTGGTGTCCTAGGAGTGACAGATTGAATGCAGACTTTCTGCATGGGACAGATAAGACTGTCAGCATTTGTTCTTTCTACGCACTATGCCTACAGCTTCTCAAGATATGAAGAGCCTAGCTGTTCTATTTCACACTTCCTAGTTTTAGAGGGAACCCAGCAAATTGTCCAAGTTACACCGTACTTACTGTTCTAAACCAACGCCTGTCAAATTCCAAAAAGAACACACCTTTGCATGTTTTATTTCCAGTTCTGCCATTTCAATTAAGTTTTTGCGGAATGCTGCTATTCTCTTCTGCTTGAAGCTCATCAGTTCTGTAGAGAAGAACAGAGGTAAGACATATAGAAGGTGTGATGAGTTTCAGTAATGCCCCTTATGTTTCATGAATTCTGTTATGCAGCTCTAGTACAGTATTTGACAAAAGAAAAAAAAAAAAATGTTCAAGGGAGAGTCTTGCTGTTTTCTAGACAGAGATGCATTCATCACATGACGCCAGCATCTTGGTGAGGAAACAGGCAGCCTAAGAGAGGAAAGCTCTGTAGGAAGACAACCGGAGTAAAATGGTAATAAGCCACACAAGCTCTGTGAGAACAAAGAGCATTTAAAAGCCAGATACACCAAAGGAAAAGCACGCGTACCATGAAAGCATGTTTCCTCTGCTTTATATTGTCCATATATATATTCTTCTATGAATAACCATGTTTGAAACTCTGTGTAAATCACTCAGCTGTACTATGACAGAGCAAAACCCCGTTTGCACAATACTAACTGAGACAATTAGAAGCCTGAGTAGTTACCTTCAGGTGGAGGTCGAGATCAAGAATTCAACCTAGAAAGCAAATACTAGGGGCTTATAAATGAGGTTGGTCTAGTACTGACACCGTTCTGCTACAAAGAATGGTTTTAAAAAATGTTTCACTGTGTTAGTTTTACAGGCATCTATACTGCCTTGCAAAGTACTACTCGCTTCAGGAGAGTGTTGAGAAGCCTGTAGTAGTTGAAGATCAGATGGAGACCCAGACTGCACTAAGATCTCCTTTTAAGCATAAATACAGCAAAGCCTGTTTTACCTTGTTTTGCAGATTCTGAAATCTTTTCAAACTTCTGACAACAATCCTGTTGATGTGCCTCGGCCAGCCCAACATCCTTGCTCTTTAGTCTGGCTTTATCTAGAGCTTTGTTCGAGTTTTCATAGTCAACAAGAGCCCTTGTTCGTCTGTATAGAAGATCCTGAATGTAGACAGAAATAGCACACCAAAGCCTTAAGAGGACTACTTCCCAAACTGAGGTTACAACTACCCTAGCAGCAGGAGGTTTCATTTCTTTCAGCACCAGATTCTGCTTCCTTCAATAAGCTATTATAGCCTGCCACACTCTTGGCATAGCAATAGGAGCCTTTCACCAGTACAGCAATAAATTTTGAGGACAGCCACTTATGCCTTAGTCAAGGAATTCTGAGGGCTACTGTAGGCACAGGTTTTTTCCTGAAAGTAGTTTATCCTGCTACAAGGTGAGTTTCTCCACTAAGGAGGAACAGCATTTTCTGAATTCCCTCAGTCTGCTTCTGGTAGACATTTAATTTGTTGGACATCTAACAATTTGACTGAAGTACTATACTAACAGGTCTGAGTCAATTAATTTCTAATCTAGCAGCAGTGTAGTCTTGATATCTAAATAACAGGACACCACACAGGAGGAGACTGTAGTGAATGTTCTCGGATTTCTGACATTTAGGATAAGACACTAGATGAAGAAGCCCAGTAGGTTATACCTAGATACCTTTTTTCAGAAAAGAGTTGCTGGCAAGGCTTTTGCAGTCAATCAATCCACCAAACCCCTCTTGGAAGTCCAGGTTCCAATAGCCTTCAAATGTTACAGCATATTTGTGCTAAAGTACTTTAAAAGTCCTGAAGGACATCCCAACTACTAATTAGTCATCATTAATTTTATGACAAGTCCATGAGTATTCAGGCAGGGGATGGGAAAGAATGCTGCTGCAGACTTAAATTCAGTTTGCTCTAACTTACAAAAATTTAAAAAGAGTTCTTCCACTACATGCCAAAGAAAAATTGGTCCAAGATCTTCTGCAAGTTGCTGGACTCCAGCTAATATACAGCTTCTATATTCTGCTGTGGTTCAAGATTGTCAGGTTTCTTAGGCAAAACAAGGGTCCACCTTCTTGTCTTCTTAAAGCACAAAGAATACCATGCATGAGTCATGATGCCTATAACAATACTAACCTTCAAAAAGAAAACTGTTCTCACCTTAGCAGCTTCTATATTGAGCATGTAGTATCTCAACAGTTCAGAGAGCTTTAAGTCTTCGTCAGAGGAAACTCTGCTCTCTACCTTCTGCAGAAGAGATAAAAATAGTTAGTATGGAAGAGGTAACAGCAACATATATATTCTTTCCCCCTACCCCACCCTCTGGCAAAGCTTCCCTTACCCTGAGTTTCTCAAAGAGCTCTGCAACTTTCAACAAGTACCTGGGAGGGGGGGGAAAAGAAAGGCATAAGTAAGGCTTAGATACTTCTCAGTCTGAAAAATACCAGCATCAATTGGCAGGAGACCAAAAAGCTGAAGGCTGGAGTTTTCTCCTGCATACAGATCCAGACAAGTGCTTGAAAAGAACTTGGCTCTAGGCAAAGACCTGGACAAAAGGTTCAACGTGCTGGATTCTAGCCTAACAGCTGAGCAGCTAGATACCATTTAAAGTAACAATGGTGATCTTCAGAGCATAAAAGTCTTGTAAAGAATTTCCCTGCTGCTATCCTCCAAAAGGGATGAACCAGCTTGTTTCTTCAGCTATACACTCTGTTTTAAAAAGGTCTTGGTAAATTGACAGCAAAGTTGAGAGGTGGAAGAATTCACCTCAGAAAAGGTAACGAGGTTTCTATAGCTTAAAAATTCCCAACTATTCTGGAACTGCAAAGGTCCAGAAAATAGTACAGATTTAGTGTAAGCTGTGGTTATATTTAACAGCACATCAGAACACACACGCATAAACCCTTCCTCCAATAGTCTTTGGGAGTCTGCGACCTGAAAAAATCCAAGGAAATTTCTACTAAGAAGGAGCTTTGACTACCAGTACAATTCCGTTCTAAGGCACAACGGGCAAGAGATCAACTACTTAAGTTGCAACTGATAGCATTAGGTCTGCCGCACCAGGAGTGCCAGAGGAAAGAGTTTTATGGCTGCTTGTTGCAATTCAAGAAACTCAAACCAGCTATGACTCAATCCTCTGGATTTTACAGAAGAAACTTGGTATTTTCAGACTCAGGATATGCTTATGAACAGTCAGAATTGCTTACTTTTTGATAACTGTAGGTTCTTCCAATGCCAGGCTGTTCAAGCAAGCTGAAGTATAAATATAATCATCTGCAACATCTGCAAGAACAAGACAAAGTTTTCAGGCTGAAATCAGCAAAACTGCATGATTTCTCAAAGGTCTTTGAAAAGATTCACTTTTATGAGATCTTGTCATCTTATCTGCTTTTGCACATGCATCCTTGATTCTGTTGTAGTAGTTCACAAGAAAAGTCTTCTCTTGCTCAAAAAAATCTTCTACTTCCTGAAAAAGAGTATGCCCTGTTAAGTCAGTTCCTGCAGAATACAAATTCTTCCCTATTTTGGTAAGGGCCAAAGAAACAACCATAGCCTGGACCTGAGCATAGCTGACACTCAAGTATTCACTGATGCAGACTGTCTGAAGCAACCAGTAAGCTGCTATCAGACAGCCCTCAGGACTACCAACTGTTGGAAATTTTATTTCCTAGGCCTGCTGCAACACAGCAGCTCAGGAATGGCAGTTTATAAGCTTGCCTGCATCCGCATCAAACAAGATACATATTGTAATATTTGTTGAGGACAGCAAGCCTATTGGGAAGAGCTACCATGGCAATGTGACAGAAAAAGCTGAAACTGGACCAGTTACAGGAGTCTTTAGTATTTGATCTTGTCTAGTGCAAGCAGAAACCCATAAATTCAGAGCTCCAAAGTAGACAAAAGCCACAAGCATGTTTGCTTCCTCCCCACCAGAATAAGGTATTAAAGCAACTCTTTTGCATCCACCAGGAACCTGAAGTATATACTGAAATTTAACAGCCTATAGCTCCAATGTCTTATTTTTAGAGAAGTCAAAATTAATATAGGCTAGGACAGCAGTAACAAGGCAGGCTGACACTAGTAACTGAGCCTCATGCACATCAATCCTGAAGCACACACGAGTAACTTCCCTGGACCAGAAAGCACAAAATAAGACTGGGGTAAGTAAGAAGTAAACCAACAATCTTACCTTGACTCCAGAGAAAAGGACCTCATCGGCACTCTTTACCACACTTTTTAGAAAACCACCAAACATCTCTTTAGTGTTTTTCCTCCGAACACTCAGCTGTAACAGAGAGGCAAAAAACAGCTTTAAAGTTATCCCCAGTAGTGAAAAAAGTGATTATTTTGACCCTTGAAACATAGTTACATCATTTATATCTAGCATATGTCAGAGCAGATTGATTTCCAAGCACTCCACAATAACAGCATAACAAATGTAACATGTAACAAAAAGCTTGTCTAGTAGTTCAATTATCCTGTGCCACAGAGTTGCTCCCATTCCCAGAAACAGCTCGGTTTCTCCTTACATATTGTGCTGGTTTTAAAAAACAGCTAGAAGATTAAATCCCAGTCAAGCTGCTCCCTTTCCACCCCCCAAAACCTCTCCTGGTGAGAGGAAGATTAAAACCAGGGATTTTTTTGAGTTGAGATAGGAAAAATTTCCTTGAAAAGCAGCAGTGAAAACCAAACAGTAACAGTAACAATATTAATAACAAAAAGGTACACAAAAAAAGATATATATACAAACAAAGCGCTCACTGACCGAGGCCCTGTGTGGCCCAAGACAGACAGAAATGGCCAAGGACCCTCCACACAGACCCCTTTTTCTACCAACCCCAAGCCAATGCAACCTAGGTGCCCCATGCAGACCTCCACCAGCCCAGCCCCTTTCCTGCTCTCCCCCACTGCTACCATAAGAAAATTAACTCTGTCCTTGCCAAAACTAGGACATTATCCATCCCTTATTTTATACAATCTATGTCATGCCCAGATCTGACACCTTCCAACTATATACATATGTATAAATATACACAAGCACAGATATTATTCCCATAGTCAATGGCCA
This sequence comes from Pachyramphus minor, assembly GCA_013397135.1. Lineage (NCBI taxonomy): Eukaryota > Metazoa > Chordata > Aves > Passeriformes > Tyrannidae > Pachyramphus > Pachyramphus minor. Next base: position 174,853 of record VYXB01001016.1, read on the forward strand.
TCCCTGCAAGATATCTGTTGAGTTCATTTAGTCTATGACTGTGGGTTCTATCTATCCTATTTGTCTTCCAAGTCAGGAGAGCTGGTGTGTTGTCATGTGGTTGTAAGCTGCATCAGGAGCTCCCAGCTGGTGTACTGGGGGCAGTCCATCCTCACTGTCCATGGTAGTTAGGGCACACAGTGGCACTGTCATTCAGCAGCAAATATAACATACACAACTCAACAATATAGATGGGTCTGCAAAAATCAAATCCCCTTGAGGTATACAAAGTGCTTCCCTGTCTCTCTGCATTATTTACCAAGTGCATCCAAGTCCTTGAGCAAATACAAGCCCTTGCTTGAGGCAGGACTAATCCAAGCTGTCTTCCCTAACACATTTCTCATATGCATCACAAGGACTTTATCTCCTTATACAGTACATAGCAGTTGTGACTGGGCAGAGTCAGCTAGACTGGTGGAGCCTTGGGTGTTAACCAACGAGGTGGCCTCTGCTAAATGTAGATCCCCATGTTTGAAGGTCCCATCACCCATTGCTTTCAATGTGGTTTGTAACAGTCCATTGTACCCTTCTATTTTCCCAGAGGCTCGTGCATGATAAGAGAATACAATATACCCACCCAATACCATGTTCTCTGTCCCAGGTGTCTATGAGACTATTTCTGCAATGAGACCCATTGTCTGACTCATTTCTTTCTGGAGTGCCATGTTGCCATAGGACTTGTTTTTCAAGGCCCAAGATGGTGTCACAGGCAGCAGTGTAAGGCACAGCGTAAGTCTCCAGCATTCTAAGCAAGTAGCACTTGCCTTGGCAGGTTTGCAGGAGCGTGATGTAATCGATCTACCAGGCCTCCCCGTATTTATATTTCAACTGTTGTTCCCCATACCACAGAGGCTTCACCTGCTTGGCAGCAGCACATTTCACAGTTACGGATAACCTGGGAGGTAGTGCCCATGGTTAAGTCCACCCCTTGATCATGAGCACATCTGTATGTACTATCTCTCCCCTGAGGCAACATGGGCCCAATGCACCAGAAATAATTTACCCTTGTGTTGCCAGTCTTGATCTACCTCAGACACTTTAATCTCGGCAGCTTGATCTACCCGACCATTGTTGCAATGCTCCTCAGTAACCTGACTCTCAGGTACATGTGCATCTACATGATGGACTTTCACAGTCAACTTCACTACCCAGGCAGCAAAGTCTTGTCACAGTTCAGCAGCCCAGATGGGTTTAACTCTGTGCTGCCAACTGGTCTTTTTCCATCGGTCTAGCCATTCCCCGAGAGCATTTGCTACCATCCATGAGAGTGTAGAGTGTCGGCCATTTCTCCAGCGATATCTAAAGCCAGTTGGACAGCTTTCAGCTCTGCAACCTGACTCGATCCACCATGTCCCTTGATATCTTCTGCAACTCACTGCATAGGACTCCATACAGCAGCTTCCCATTTTTTACTTGTCCCTACGCTATGGCAGGAACCATCAGTGAAGAGAGTGTGTCACTTTTCATTTTTGGGTAGCTGATTATATGGTGGGGCCTCCTCAGCAAGTGCCACCTGCTCCTCTTCTGATGATAGTCTGAAATTTTCACCTTCAGGCAAATTTCTGATGATCACCAAGATCATTGTTATAATGTTAATAACAAAAGGTATGCAAAAAGAGGGTTCATATGTAAATTTCGCATACCAACAAGGTGCTCAGTGGAAGCCCCGTATGGCCCAAGACAGATGAAAATGGCCACGGACCCTCCACAGGGCCCTTTTTGCTACCAGGCCCAAGCCAATGCCCCCTTTTTTCACTAAGTGAGAATCCCTTACTTCCACCCCCCAATAATGATGTGGGGTGGTATGGAATACAACCTAGGTGCCCTGTGTGCAGTCTCTCCCAGCCCAGCCCTTTTCTCGCTCTCCCTCACTGCTATCACAAGAATATTAAGTCTGTCCTAGCTGAAACCAGGATATACATCTTGGATAAGCATCCAGCATGCATAATTAGGTGTGATAAAACAGATGCAGGACTAACTTTAATACACCTCCGTTCTTCAATTTTAGGACTACGCAACACAGCACAGGTACACCTGAACCATGCTTTTTCCCCAAGGTAAAGACATACAAAGTTGGCTTGTCAACCAATTTGACAAGGATTTAGGAACACTGAGATTTATAACATAAAAAGGTCTAAAGGTCAGGCTTTCATCCTGTCATCTCACAGAACTACTTGCAATATCTACTTGTTGATGTTGCATATAGATTAACATAACATTTTGACTGTGCCCAGAAAAAAACAACAGTACTCCTAACAATTTGCCTCACTTGGACAGCAGGGCGATAAAAATAAAGAAGTCTTACATCCTGGTCATACTCCAGGAAAACATGAAAATTGCGATCTTTGCTGAGCACAGGATGAGAAGAAATCCGCTGAAGAAAAATTTCATGTGACGATACAGTCTTCTTGAAGACAGCCAGGTATTCACTGAAAGGAAAGAACAGATTGAGATCCTCTCTTGTACCGCCTTCTTCAATATACAAAGAATTAGTTTAAGTTATCCAGTGAAAATAGTCAACAGCAGGGTTCTGAAATAGCTAGCTAGTGATAGTGAAACTATTTTCAATCTCTTTAGCCAGGAAGTTTTCCAGTTGAAAGAAACTTTTGTCAAGTCCTCAGCTCCATTTTCAAGACACTCTTCAAATCAGTCATACTCGAGATCAGTATCACCAAATAAAATAAAGTTGCCCTCCTAGGAGGCTTCTCTAAGTGCAGCTTTTGGCAGTAGAGTCATTTTACTTACGCTTCTAGTTCTTGCTTCATTTTGGCAAATTCTTCTTTTGTCATAGACACTTCTCCTTCCCCTAGCTTCTGCATCTTCTCTCTGGGACCATCGAAGTCAGGCTTTGAAGGTGCTGGAGGTATCTAGCCAAGGAAATGGTTAGTGATAAATATTAGCAAATAAAGTTTTCCAAACTTTACTTCTAGTCTTCTCTGGCAGGAGGCTCTTTTGCCTCATCATGGAAAACTGTGGTAAAAGAGTGCATCAACCAGGAATTGTAGAGGCATATTGACATCTAAGTCCCTGTTTGCCCCTCCCAGTTCTGTGCTACCCCTGCCCCAGGAGGGAAACCAGCCCAGAAGAACAGCCTCTGTAATCCACGCCATAGCCAGCCATCTTCTGTGGCCCTAAACGGCCTCCTAAAGAATCATGATAGGAAAGACAGTTGTTTGGGAATTAAGGAAACAGGAAGCACTGGGAATACCCAAGCCATGACACATTACTAGCATTGATAAAACATACTTCACACCTTTACTAGTGTGCACTTTAGATTGCTATAGTTTTTCAGTTAGAATTAGGAAGTACTTACAATGAGACCTGCATACTCTTCAGTTTCAGTGAGCGTATCATGCAACCACACAAAGTCTTCATGCTGCCGTGTAACTGAAAACTCAGGGCTTTGAAAAGCTGGCAGTGTAGTCTGGAAGAGAAGATATAGAAGACTCTACTGTTTTATAAATCAGTGCTTTTAGAAACAGCTCTGTCCATTTCCAAAGGAAGTTTTCTGCCTAGTAAGAGCCTTGCCTTTAGCTCCCTTTTAGCTGAGCTGGCACACACTCAAGAGCCATACCACTAAGCCGACTGTTAGATAAAAGGCACTGTTGTGGGACAGCATTAATGCAGTTTATTTTGTGACATTTCCCAGTAGCTGCTTTTTTATCCTCAACCTTCTGGTGTCTAGCTAGGATTCCTTAGCAAAGCCAACCAAATGATCAGCTAACCTTGTCTCTGTTTAGAGTGTTCAAGTCTTAGGGAATCTGAAGTTTTATATATACACCTTCAAGCCACCTTTAAGTGGAAAATCTCCATCTAATTAGATTTCATTGCCAAGCCCATCTTTACAGGTAGGTGTACTGCAAATACACATATTACTTGCATTACCTCTTTTTCCCCATGACCTTACCTTAGTATGCACAGTGAACTTCACTCTGTCCTTTTCACTTAGGGCATCAGGTATATCAATTTGAAGAGAAGGATCAACATGCAGGTCTACAGATACAGACCTCAGCTGCAACAGAATTCATAGTATAAGCCTTGATCAAGCATCAGGTAGGTTTAATGAAGCTAGACTGACCATAGCTATTAACAAGAACCACATTGCACTACACCACATTGGAGAGGTCCATCAAGGGCTGTCTCCCATGGGAGGGACCCCACAGAAGCAGGGGAAGGACTCAGAGCTATGGCCCCCCTGTAGCCTATGGTGAAGACCATGGTGAAGCAGGTTTGTCACCCTGCAGCCCATGGAGGACCATCAGGGTGCAGAGATCCGATTGCACCCCATGGAAAACAACAATTGACAGCAACCCCCCTTCCCCGTCCCCCTGCACCACTGCGGGGGAGGAGGGAGAACATGGGAGGAAGGGGGGGGAGTGTTTTAAGACTGTTTTATTTCTCACTCTATAAGTCTTATCCTGTTAGTAATAAATTTAAGTTCCTATCCCCACTTTGAGTCTGTTTTGCCAGTGAAGGTTAATCAGTAAGTAACCTCTCCGAGCCCTTATCTCTACTGCATGAATCCTTAGCTGGTTTTTTTTTCCTCTCTCCTCTGCCTAGTCACAGAGGGAGGGTGATAGAGTGGTTTTTAGTGGGTATCCTGGAATCAGGCCAGGGACAAACCACTACGCATGTGTAAATGAGGGATACCCCAGTCACTGTACCCTCATATCTCCAGCCATGTTAGAAAGACTTCTATCTGCTGCATCCATGCTGTTAGCTAGAATTAAAAGAAGGTAGATGAGATAAACCTTTTAAACCTTATGACTATGGAATGACCTTGTATGCATTCTGACTTCTGTATGACAGGAGACTTTTAGCCATCCTGGGTATTGCCCTGTCCAGAAGCACGTTTACAGAGCATGCCTTGGAACACAGTTCCTAGCAGTCCCAGGCACTGCTCACATCCAAACGGACGTGGTGGGACTCCAAATTCTACAGGGATTCCAACAGTACAATCACACCTTGGGACAGACTATTATGTTCCCATACAGGCATGCAATTCTAAAACTTTCTAGAAAGGCACAGGCCAAACAGCACACTGGTTTGGGCAGAAGTCACCCTGTTCAAGCACTACAGGAAAGATAGGTAGTCAGGCATTAATATTTCACTGGGAGCACAGTTCACTGTCTGTTGCCAAACAAACAAAAGGCAAGTTGGTGTTTCCCAGCTAGATAACACTAGAAGGCAAAGCAGGGAGGTACAGACCTCAGTGTTTTACATCCTGCTTACTTATCTTTAGTGTCCAAACAGGATCAGCAGCGCTAACAACATAAACTGCTGAGTCGGTAAAGTATTATAAGCCAAAGGAAATGGTTTTCTCTCAGCTAAACTAAGGAAAGGATTACACAAATCAGCCAGTCCTGAATTTGCAAGCTTTCTTATTGTCTTGTGGAGAAAGTAACCTGTGATTAGATGCTGTCTTCACACCCTACTACCCAAGTAGTTGCTTACACAAGAGATGGACAGGTATGGACAGAAGCTGGCACTGCTTTGTCAGGTTAAAGCAGTTTGCATATTACAGGTATGTCTCGCCATCACTCCACACAAGCTGCAGAGACAATGGGGCAAGAACATGTAACTTGAAGCTTCAACAATTTCCAGGAATAATACTGCGGGTGAGTTTATGCTCACAGCAGGGTTTTATTTACACAGAATCAATTTGGAGTCAGCAGCAGGGTTCAGCTGTACACTCCAGAGCAGTATGTACTACACATGGGGCCCAAAGCAAGAGACCAGCTCAAATACAGAACAGGCATCAAGAACACTCCTATATACATTGGGATTCTGCCCCTCAGAGCTGCATGAAGCCACTCACTAAAAAACTCCTGTACTTCTACTGCCCTAAACATCTGCTGTAAATGTACACGACAGAGCCTTAAAGGCCATTGCAGTCTCAAACATATGAAGACAGCACAGGATTATTGACCTCTACCCTTCAGGAGCTGGTCTTCAGTAAAGAAACTGGAGCTATATGAAGCCGAGGATCATAAGACCACTGGTCTACTCTAGTCCTGTGAAGGTCCTCTGAGCTCCTAACTCCAGGCCAGAGACTTTTAAGATTACACAATCCTAAGCAAGGCTCAGACTACAAAGGGAGCATTCACACTGCCTGACTTCAGGAAGAGTGAGTGCTTGTTTCCCTACAAAAAGTGCTGGAGTAGCACTTATGCACTGAACAGAAAGCAAGAGACCCCCCTCCTGTCACCACAGCTCTAACTCAGTGAGCACCTAAAGCAGATGTTCCACACCAACCCCTGATCAACACAAACATCTGCTTCTGCTGCATTAACAGCTTCACATTCAGGACCTTTCCTGAATCTCTCCAACACCCATCCTACGAGTAGGAATGAGGACGAACTTGCTTATGGTCATGTGAAGGCTATGCAGAGAATTAAACTGTCATCTCCAGGCCCCAGGCTTGTTCTTTTACCCAGCAGTTATCCAACCCAAGGCCTTCCCAGGATATCACACCACCTGAGCTCTCTAGCCTACTATGTTTGGCAGCTCCTTTGTAATCAGAGGCATTTCTCTGGTAGGACATCATTTCTTCCATGCATTCCAGGCAGTGGGCAAGAGAAATTAAGTTTCCCCATCCCAGTTATCAGAAACCAGTCTGTCACTTCACACTCTTGAGGGGATATAATCCAAGCTCAGCAGCTTGGAAGGGGTTATTCCTTACTTGCAGCATATGACCAAATAGGTACAGAGGACACACAGAGGGGAAACAGCTCAGCTGGGCTGCAAACTGAAATGCTCACCCAAACCCAGCACAATAGTCCCACTTTCATTTCTCTTTCTCAGAAACCACTTCTGATTTGCAGTGACAGCAGACGATGTCTCCCACTACTAGGCTCAGCCTTGTTAGTGAATTGTTTCAGGATCCCTGGGCTTTCTTGAGGATTCAAGAAAAACTTCACCCTGTTCAGTACAGATACTGTCCACCACAACTGTCTAACCTGGAAATTAAAACAAGACATTAAGCAGAGCCCTCCAGAAGAACATGCAGTCATCATACTGATTATTAACATTTCTAGGTTTCAGGACCAGAAGACTAAAAGTAGATATTATGATACTAATTCGGACACCATGATAAACACCTGATCTAGAAGTCCAGGAAACAGCAGAGAGCATTACTGTGCTCAATCCAGGTAGAATTTTATACCACTTACTTCTTTTTCTATTGGTTAGAAATGCTAGGAAGGGGGAAACAAACAAACAACAAAAACCCAAACAAACAAAACCACACAAAAACCCCACCACAAAACAAAAAACCCCCCAAAACCATCCAAACAAAAAAGAGCTGCATCATTTAAGTACAACTCAGTGACAACCATCAGCTACCCAGGCTTCTATGTGACAGACGTGAAGTTTCTGATTAGGCCTCACGCAAATGCAAACACATCTTGATGCTTGCAGGCATCCCTGGGAAATGCCCTCAGCTACTGAAGCCACTTAGTTCTGCTGAGTGGCCTGAACTGCTGCTTTTTAAGTTACACCCTTTGCAGTTCTAGCATTGGCTCTGGATGACTAGTGTTACTTCTGCATTCTAACAAAAGAATTTGCCAGTGCAAGCAACTGGGTACAACATTCCACTGCTGGTGAAATAAGAATATGAATTTGTTCTCAAAGACAGATTAATGCAGGGCTTTTCCACATAGCTAGGCTCCTGGAAAGAGCAAGGAGGCCTTCTACAAGGGTTCCCGTGTCAGAGCTTTCTGCTTATTGTCAGCTACCTTTTAAAAGCTCTCTTCCCTTACTGATCATCTCCGTGTTGTTATTCAAGCAATAGCCCACAAACAAAACTTCAGTAGTAATTACATCTGCCACTACCCAGAACTCATTACTTTTTACAGAACAGTCTTTTTAATTAAACCAGTTTAAGTACTTTCCAGAAAGCACTAAGAGATCACAATGTTTTCTGGCAGTTTATGCCAAGCAACCAGTTCCAGAGGGCCTTTAGCACCAATAAATAGTGAACAGTTCAATTTAGTCACAGTGAAATGGCATTCCTCACCAAGTACAGTACTTGCCAAGGAAGCAGAAGGCAGCCTCTATAGTCAGAGCACCTGTTACCTCTGGCTGTGCAATGAGCTGGCCTGATCACTTGGCTCTCCTGTCAGCAGGATCTCTGCATCACCCTCTACAGAAACCAAACGGTCACATGCCTCCTTACAGAAGGAAGAACATAGAGGGAATAATGTTTATAAACATTCAAGGATCCCATATTCCAGACAAAAGCCTTGCTAGCTCACCCTGCTCCACCCAGCAGCACATAGGACACCTCCACCCAATCCACTGATTCATCAGCTTGAGTGTTCAAGCAACAGCTTTGGCCGTGCAGGACAAATCCACCATGCTGCAGTAGTGTGTCTGTAGAGCATGGCCTGTGGCTGAGCACTTAGCCCATATGCCATCTGTAACACAAAGCACACCAGACTAAAATGGAAGTTGTGCAAAGGCAGCAACCTCCTAAGCCACAGTCAGCATCCACAAGCTTGTTTTGCTGCCCTCCAACAGTGAGGCCAGAGCTGGCCGTCAGAGTCTCAGAAATACTGCCTCACCACGCTGGATTCGCCTTCCACAAACTTAAACTTGTGTCATCAGCCGAAACAAAAGGGCCAGCTTCACGGAGGCTGTATGTTCTTGACAGTACATTATCCTTATCCAGTAGCTTTCACCTTGCTAGCAGTTCATCTCCCTACTTCATTTTGGGTCCAGCAGCATGCAGAAGCAGTTGTTTTGCTAAGCATAGACAAGACCTAGTATGTCCTTACTTCTTTCAGAACAGGTAGCAGAATTTGTCCAGCATGGAGAATCACCATTTGTGAGTTATAACAGCAAGTCTCAGCCTATGACACAACATTTTGTCTTCCACTGACTGCATTGAAAAGGAGGGTTTACAATATTTGCTCTCAGTATTTTGATCTAGAACATTTTAACTGCAGACTGAAGCCTTAAAATACTATCAAGCCAGCAACACTAGGAAATACCAGGGTATTTACTCAAACTTAGCTTGGCAGTCCCACTACTTGCCTCACATTCTGAAGTGCCTTTTCCTCCCCCATGACAGATTACACCTTCTTTCCCATTGCACTTCTAATCACCCTTATTCTACCCTCCCTTCCTCTTCCTACATATCCTGATCCTCTCCTGCTTTGCCACCTCAGGGTCGGTTTTTAGTTTATACTTACCAGTGGTTCTTATTCAAGGTTAATACCTAACAAAGCTTTCTTTACAGGCAAAGGCTTTATCTATTGGCCACACACCAGTTCCCTGTTACTGTTTCTTTACCTAAACAGGAACAGACAAGATAAGAGTATTTCTATCCTCCCTCCTGCCGCTGGAATCCCAAGACAGCCCTAAAACCTGAAACAAACTAGTTAATATATGTCCATTGAACATCAGAGTTTAGAGCTACTCCAATCCTCACCATGGCAACTTTTCCCCCTCCCTCAATACTCCTGCCCACTAAGTTAAAAAGGTACATAAACACTCAAAAGTTGACGTTCCCCTCCACCCAGCACCCGCAGATCCTGCAAGACTATACTCATACTCAGTATTTTCAAAGGGTAGACATTTTAATACAAGTAGTTTCACATGCAGCAGAAAACAATTAAAGCACCCGTCAGTTCACAGTAAACTACTAGAGAACACTTGATCTATAAACTTTTACCTGTTCTACTGGATCAGGATTGTTTCAAAACAAGATTCAAATGGAAGGGAAAGACAAGAAAAGAAACTATCTGTAGTAAGTTACTAAACTGGTAAACAAGCCTGGCGTATTTCTAGCCCTTAAGTCAGCTAGTATACATGTTCCAAAAAGCTGGAGAAAACACAGACTGAAGAGACTTAAGCACACCCGACAGTTCAAAAAAAAGTCAGCTTCCTGCAAGTGAATTAAGCTTAATCACAGTGCAAAACTACATTAAGATGCAACATTAAAGGCAAATAAGCAATTCACTGCCTGTTACAGGACTGCCTTACCTTCTATTCAAGGTGTGTTGAGGATAGTTATTAAATCGGGTAGTTTATGTAGATTAAGCCAGGCAACAGAAATAGTTTCAATCACTGTCTACATTGCATACACATTAATTCACAAAGTTCCTGTTTTAGCTTTAACTTGCATTTGCTTTGAGAAGTTGGGAGTCTTAGAACATTAGGTAACACCCCACGCTGCTTTAAAGGCCCCTTGGCACTTAAAGCTTCAATCACTACTACAGAGAAAGGAAAACTAAAGTCAGACGCTGATGTGACAGCCAAGGGAAAGAGGCACCGCAGCTGATGTGACATCTGACCCAGAGCACACAACCAGGAAAGCTGGTCACAGACACACTAGGCAGCTGACCCACTGAGAAAAAGCAAGTTGAACCCTCCGCAGTACAATTGCATACAGCACTTCGCCGCTAGTGCCCACAGACAGGTCCTGCTCCTGCACCCCTTGCCAGGCCCAATTCCTGCAGCTCCAGAGCCCTGGCTCCTGCCACAGCCCAGGAGTGCAGCCCGCACTGCCTCACGGCAGCTGCACAATCCTTCCCTGCTCCTCCTCGTCCTTCCCACTCCGGCTTTAATCCTGCCCCATCCTCTTATCTCTCCCTGGGCCTCTTCCTTCAGGAGCTACACCTCATGTTCACCCTGGGCACCCTCGCCCTACCTGGCCTCGGGAGAGCTTAGTGCGACTAAGGCAACTAATATTTTAAAAACAAACTTTAAACGGAGCAGAAATAAAACCCTGTCACTGTCCCAGGGCTGCCGGGGGCAAAGGAGCAGGGAGCTCCCTCTTACCCCGCGGGGCCAGCTTACCTTGTCTTGCGCGTCCCCACCGTACATAGCCATGTCTCTGATCACGAGCAACCACTAGCCGTCCTCCTCCCCGCCGCCGCATCGTCATATACCCCGGGGCGGAGCCACCACCTCCTCCCGCCACCGCCACACCCCCCGCGGGGCGGCCGCCATCTGGGGTGAGGGCAGAGTGCTTCTTGCCTTCATCCAAGATGGTGGCACAACACTATATTTTTTTCCTTGCATTTAAAGATTTGGGTTGTTTTCCTCAGAGCCTTTCACATAACACCCAAAGAGAGCGAGACAGAGCAGGCATGCCCCTCTCGCAGCTTTCGGGGAGCTCCAGCGAAGGGGAAGGGGCCGGGGGCCCTGGAGAACTACAATTCCCATGAGGCGGAGGGCGGCGCAGTGCGCGGTGAGCGCGGCGGCGGCGGCGGCGAGCGAGCGAGCGCGCCTGCGTGCTGGTACCCGCGGCGGTGGCGGGAAGTGTGTCTGAGGTAACGAGAGGCCTTAGGTCGTGAGGGCCTTGGGGCCGGGCCGGGGATCATGAGGACGAGCGGAAGGGAGGCGAGCCAGGCCAACCTGCCCCCCTGGGGTCACCGAACGGGCCGCATGGCCGGGCTGGGTGGGTATGCCCGCGTCTAGCGGGGATTGTTCAAAGTGACATCCGAGAGGGAACCCCTGCAGAAGAGGGGGCTGTCCGGCACTGTCGCATTTCCAGGCGCCTGGTGCCCATGTAGAAACGTTGTCTGTCTGCTAGAGAGCACTTGGTGGTCACCGGTGTTAGCCCAACTCTCACAGATCGCCAAAAAGGCTGACTGTGCTATAGCCCTGTTTCCCACTAATTTCATTCCCAGTGCTCAGCTGGGAATGAAGCTTGGACTTTTTCCAGGGTGACTCTGTGGGCTTATGCTTTAAACTAGGTTGCTAAATTTTCTCTCTCCATGCTCTAAACTTCCCAAAAGAGGGAGATGTATTTTTAACCTGGATAGGTTCAATAATTTACTTTACAAGCTGCAGGGAACCAAGGAGGAGAGGTTGGGGGCAGGGACTGGTCAAGTGTATAAAGTTCTAAAAGTAATACAGCTGTCAAAGCCCTTCCTTATTAAGTTGTAGCCAGAAAAAAAGAGAATATAGGGTACTGTTGCCTTTCTACATCACTTAGTAATACTTCTTCAAGAGAAAAGCCTTTGATGTTAACTTAAAGTTATACCTTCATCAGTGCATTTGTTCTGGAGTTAGGGACACAGGGTGACAGATCCGTAGCTGTGTTTAGTGGGGCTCTTTCTTATTATCTCTGAGGTAAGCTAGTGCTTTTGTTTGCTGGACAGGTGGCTGTGGAGAAAAGGCCATGCTAGTTATTGTCCGAAACCATAACTAGAGGTAGGTTTTTATAGATGTGAACTTCTTCTTAAGTAATTCTTTTGATTTCCTTCTGTTAAGCCACTCATTCCCATCCAGGAAAAAATTTCCTCATTTTTGTTAGCTCAGTTATTGTTGGAGCTGCAAAGTCAACTTGCTTGGGAAAGTTAAGTCCTCCTTTTTTCCCCCCCTTTTCTTTCCTTCAGATTATTTTCTGTGTGTTCAGTTCTCCAATGTGGCTCATCATGCAACACTTGAAGCAATTCTGCCAGTCTTCAACCACAAATCCTTTCAGAGAGAAGGGAGACACTTCCCTCGTGGGAAATATCAATTAAATTCTCTTCTTTGGGGGCAAGAGTGCATCCAAACCACTCCAACTCCACTTCTTTCTTGTAAATGTAAGTTATTTGCACAGAAATGCCACTGTGATTTATTGAAAGGCACATGATTCTTTTTTTAGCTGGACACAAGTATTTCTTATTTCTTAGCATTCCCAGAACCTCTTTCTTTTTGTAGAACAGGACAGCAGTGGACAAACTCTCCTGGTGGTTCAATTCATAGCATGCACAAACATTTCCACGGGTATTACTCCAGCGTAATATATGCTGTTAAATCAAAATTTATGCTAGTCACTGAAACACTGCATCAGTGTTGGTAATTAGCTCTAGGACTCATAATATTCTGTATTTAAATAGCTCCATGGTTCAAAACACTGATCTGGTATAAATTTATTCCTTAAAAAATGTTGAGGGAGTAGCTTACTATAAATGAACTTTATGCTGAATCAGGTATCATCTTGCTTTCTGCAGCTGACAAAAAGCCAGAATAAACTTTTCCTTTTGTGCTGTGGCTGGTGTAACTAATACACAGTTACTGGCCCAACATTTATTCTGTTCTGATTAGTGCGCATACGCAATGACAATTAATGCACATGTTAATGGTCTTCAAACGATAGCCCAAGAAACTACAAGCTTGGACACTATTACATTGGAAAAAGAATATATTTTTCCTAGTTTCATTTAAATCACAGCTTTATTTAGAGGTAAATCCCAAGAGAGGAGAGATTAATTTTTTTGCACTGCTTTTTATGATGAAAAAATAGAGTGAAGCAATTTTCTTACACTATTAAAGCCTCACCTTAATGTATCTCTTTGCTGCTTCTACTGGTTTTTGTTACCTCCTACAGCAAACTGACACCTGTTGAAATGTGATACCATTGTTCATTATTTCTTTTTTAGCAAAGGGCAGATTCTGCCAGGTAACCAATCCCATTCCAACACATCTATTAAAAATGTGATAGTCTCTGAGAAGAATGAATTGCTGCAAATCCTGGTGTAGCAGGTTTGCATAAGAGAGCTGCTTCGTGATAGTGAAATGACAAAACATGGGGAACTTCTTATATTTATTGAAACAATTGGCAGTAATAGTGAAGACATGCAAAATTCACTGACTGAAAACCCAAGGTGAACTGAAGAATTGAAACATGTATAATGTAAAAACTACCTCTTTATGCTGTTAAAAATTTCTAGCAAGCTGAGCTATAGAAACAGCTTACAACATCATTTAAGAAATTAGAGGAAACATAACAATTGGTTATGTTTCACAAAAATTTGTAAAACTTCCTGACATGTCCATGAAATGAAGCAGGGCAGGACTTAAGTTACAAAACACACAGTCCAATTTCTTGCTGCTGTGCAAACTGTCTAAAGCAGGTAGATATATTTTTTGCAGAACTTGCATACTTTTGTGGCAATAAAATGGCTTTAATTGTCTGATTTGTCCTTTCTTAGCACGCCTAACTATGCTTTCCTCTTGTGCAGGCAGGAGGGTAGTTTTTACAGGAATCTGAAGGTCAGAGGATGCTCAGCTGATCATGTCCATTCTTGCTTTTGAATATTGAAAAATGAGATAACAAGTGCAATTCCATCCAGCCCAGTTCTGCTGGATAAGAAAAGCAGTTTTAGAATTGCTTTGATATTAACTATAATGTAATGATTAAAAAAGGGAAGTGACACATTCAAAGTATCTTAACTGATGAGGTTTCCCTTGTGAGATGGCTTGCTTGATGTCTAATCAGACTGTAAAAAAACAGTAGCAGAACTAACCAGTTGGTACTTTCATTATCTTCCTCTATTATTCTCTTATGACCTTGAAGCAGTTTTAAAAAGTTTTTTTTTCAACTGTTTTGATTGATATGCATTGTAATTACAGGCAACCCTTACTAAAGACTGAGTGAGACCATCTGACAACAGGATGGCAAATCTGGCTGCAGGGCACCTGGTACTGAGTCACAAATGCTACGGCTAGGTGACACAAAGTTCGTATTGTGTTTTCCTGGTTTGGATTTGCTTTTGAGAGGTTACTTTTGTATCAAGTTGCATGCCATCGGGTTACAGAACAGTTTTTATTTGCCTGAATCATACAAAATCAGTGTGAAAATGTAAAGCCAGTCAAAAAAAAAATCAGTGTATCTGCCTACTCCTGATTAAATTTGTACAGCTGGATGGTTTTGTCCTTTACAGATGAACAAAATATTTATGGAACCCAAGTCCCAGGTCTCAGCCTCTTGCTATGAGATGCTTTGATCTAATCAGCTGCAGCCAGTACAAACCCATTTTTGGAAACTGTTCTGTGTGACAAATGCCTGCAACCCCACAGCAGCTGTGCATGAGAATGGGATCTGTCCATACAAAATAACTCCCCATAGTACATTTTTGTTTCCTGTGGCGTGCATAGCTCAGGCAGTGTGTGAAGTGCTGTGTAAGGAGTGTGGGGAAGGAAAAGAATAACATGAAAGTATTGTCTGGAGCGGAATGCTGGTGGTAGCTGGCAGATTCTTTCTTTGCAGTGAGTGGAGGGAACTTTCTAATGGTAAGCAGATAACTTTCAGTAGGAGAGTAGGGCCTCAATTCTGCATGTATTTAATGTTGAGTGGAATGTCACTATGCAGGTATTACATTTTATCCATGTATAAAAACTTTCCTAGGACTTATCACTGCAGTTACAATGCAGTACAGTATTGCTAGTTCTTGCTTTTGAATTTCCTAAGTGTCTTAAAACACAACTATGTTTGAAACTCAGTTTAGAAAAATACTTTTATATTTTTTTTCTGAACTTTAAAAGATTTCTTTGAGTCTGAAGATATTTGAAGTACCTATGGTTTCTCTTTTGGCTTTCTGAGTCTCAAGTCTCACAATTGTATATATTGCTGCTGTCTGCTTTCTCCTACAAAAGAAAAACATGGTTTTATTCTCCATAAGGTACCTTGTCCCCATAGCAGTCCCCTTTAAGTTGGGTATTCACTATAAACTTAAAAGTTTTACGATAGATGTGCTTCATTCTCTTCTGCATAGCTTTTTTTTATTTCACCCTCCCTCATTTGAGGGGTTGTTTGTGGCAGATCTGGTTTTTGTATCTACTTTCATGGCAGTTATGATACAGTTCCTGTAGGAATGTCCTCTGCTGCAGCTTTCGCTACTTGTAACATTCTTCTGTGCTTGCCCTGTTTCGGATTTTGCCCACCTGCACCTCTTTTCAGGACCATTTCCTCTTTTCCTTGCTTATTGGTTCTTTCTTTTATTTATCTGAAGATGTTTTGGTGGCATGAAGTATATGAGGACACATTGACTATAGCAATTCTTTGCCAAGGGCAAAAATAAGATGGTGGTAAAGTTTTATGACTCTGAAAATCACATATGTCTTTTTCCACAGGGGGAAAATATTGTAACCTCCAGATGTTCCTAACAGAAGAAAGAAAACTTTAACCATTCACAAACACTTCTTGTCAGAATGCAATTCCTACAGATACTGTCCAGGAAACCAGGGAAACTGGAAATGCTTTTTCAAATACCGTTTTGTCAAAAGCAATTCCCATTTACATGTCTAGCTACTTCTGCATGTATTTATAGTAAAAAGAAAAAAGCAAACAGTTATGAACAGGTTGACCAAGAAAAGTACAAGAACTTGGTCTACTCTGTTACATCTTACAAAACCAGCGCCCAAACACCAGAGACAATATTTGAAGAAGACAATTTGTTATATGGGCCACCGGATAAACACAGACATCCAGTTAAAGCTGGGACAAAGACTCCCAAGAAATGGGTTCCTTTAATAAACCCCAACAAGAGAATTCCCCCTCTCAACAGTGATTCAAACCTCCCCAGGAAAATTACGTTACAAAAAACGAAAATGCCCAGTGTTACCCATATTCTTCAGCAAACTCTTTCTCCACAGCAAGTCTTTTATCTAGAAAGATGGAAGCAGAAAATGATAGTGGAACTTGGAAAAGATGGTTTCGAAAAGTATACTAAAAGTAAGTCTAACCACAGTGCAATTGCAAAGTAGAAGCAGTAGAATATAACTGGCAGGTATATTCTAACACAGCGGCAGTATCAGGCCCTACAGGTCAAGCATTTTGGAAGTCCTTTAAGTTTCCATTTCATGAGAGCATGTTGTGAGTGTACCTGTTATCAATGAGCCTAAGCTCTGGTCTTTGTTCTGGAACCATTAAAATGGATTTAGAAATCTGTGGGAAATGAGAATTAGACTGTAGACATCCTTTACTCCATCTTGTCTGCCTCTATTTCTCTATTTTCCAGTACCTATTTACAAGTAGATACTTTCCAGCTGATGTTACTGAGCCTCTTTGCAGATACAAAGGTACTTTGTAACAAAATGGAAATGGGCTTTTTGAAATCATATCTTGAGTGTTTAAAAACCAGTATGTCCTGCTATTTATGGTGAAGTTTTTCAGTACCTGTTTAGTTTATCCAGTGTATGCAGCCTCTTCCATGAAATTGCCATGCCTTTAGAGGTTTTCCTTTCAGAAAGGTTTTCCTTTCCTTTAAGACGTACAAAGGTGACTTCCTCCAAGCTGCAGGGGTGAAAGGGATCTGGGAGGACCTAGGGGATAGTAAGTAGCCAGGTTGATAAATACTCAAGTGCTCCTTACGTGAATATTATGCTTTTAAAAACTAATATCCTGTAATTATACTTTTTTAATTATTAAGCACTTCAGTGGATAAGGTGGCATATGTACAAACCATGTATAACAGTTGAAAATTTATCTTTCTTGGAATAATTTCTGAGATAAGCCCTTACTCCTAGAACTATGCCCACTCATTCAGGAGATGCGTTCCATTCAAATGAACCGATACAGCAGAATAAGCAAGTGCAGCAAAAGCAGCAAAGAATAATGTTTTTAATTCCTAGAAGTTCACAAATGCTTTTGAATACAATAAATTAAAGCTCATATTTTGTTTCTGAGTGATTAGTGAGACCAAAAAAAATAAAGTAATATTAATAGATACTAATTTCACTGTTGACAATTTATTTTCTGTCTCCCTTCTCCCTACATCCTCAAGCTTTCAGTATGAAAAACAGGGTTTCGGTTTAAGAGCTGCATTGTGTAATATGTAGAATATAAATCTAAAGTAGTGTCTAAAATGTGTTTTTCCTATTTTTCTCAGATCTTTTCCTCCAAGGAGAGCTCTTTCATTCAGCTTTGGAATCTATATTCCTGTCTGAAGAGAAGGCTAAGGAGAAGGGCAAAGATGGTGTTATTTCTGGTTACTTATCAAGTGTGGAACATGTCTTAGAAGATATCAGTGAAGTGCAAGCTCTGGAAAGTGGAGTTCATCACGAGACCCTTCAGTATCTGGGCCTGGTAGACTGCGTGGCAAAGTATCGGTGAGGTTCCTCTACCCTAAGGCACCTGTAATGTCTGTGGTGTACGTGAAGCCATGTTCCAGGCTGCAGCTGGTATGTTGTTGAGTGGCTGGGGGGAAGCTGGACAGATCTCCAGGACCAGCAAAACAGATTAACTCCCCTGGATGAACCTGATGACTGAAGTGCTATTTTTTTCTTATAGAATCATAGAATCAGCCGGGTTGGAAAGGACCTCTGAGATCATCAAGTCCAACCCTTGATCCAACACCACTGCGGTTACTAGACTACGGCACTAAGTGCCACATCCAGTCTCTTCTTAAATACCTCCAGGGATAGAGAATCCACCACCTCTATGGGCAGCCCATTCCAATGCCTCTCTTGTGGAAAGTTCCTTACTGGAGTGGGTTATGATTGGGACAGGGTTAATTGATTGTCAGCACTTGCCAGGAACTGCAGCAGGTATTAGTAAGTGTTGGTTTTTGAGATCTTAAACTGCCAGTGGGAAAGAGGAATGTTTAGACATAAGAATGAGCAGTATGACATCAGGGTGAAACTGGCTTAGGGTGATAAGTCTTTATGTGCTGTCTCACCCCTTATTTCTTACTTGTGACTACTTAAGTTTAAAACATTATCCTATCTTGTTCTCTTACGCAGAGGCCAGTTGTGTGTGATTGACTGGAAGACTTCAGAGAAACCAAAGCCATTTCTGAAAAATACATATGACAACCCATTACAGGTTGCAGCATATATTGGAGCCATAAACCATGATGCCAACTATGACTTCCAGGTCAGTAGGCCTGCTACCTGCCAAGACAAGCAGTAGCACTTCATTTCTCCCTGCATACTGCCTTTAGAACCTGCTATCTATCATGGAACTGTTGGTAGGATTTGTAACAAAGGAGCTCAGTCTTAGATCAGGTTCAGCTGACATACTGTGAAATAATTCTGCTACTCCTGCTAATGCTGCTGCCTTTGGCAGTCAGCAGCATATTTTCAGTGATTTTAAGGACCTGCTCAGTGGGACCAAGGGAAGCTCAGTCTTAGGAGGTCAGATGAACTCACAGTGGCTTGGCTTTGTTCTGTGTGGTTTATACCTGTGTCAAGAATAGAAAAGGGCAGGAGAAGTAATAAAGCAAAAGAGCCTGCAAACAGGAAATCTATGTGGGAGGGCCTTGCTTGCCTCATGTGTTGCTATATCCCACTAACAAATGAGGGACTAAGTGATGGACTTGGTGTTCGGAAGCTGTACTGTGTTTCATCTGGAGAAAGCAGTGTGTTGTGAATCACTTAATCAGAAGACAGTGAAATAATGTTTTTAAAGACTCCAAATGCAATTCTAGCCTGCCTGCTTGGCCTGAAGAATTTTTAGTTCAATACAAACATTGAAGGGGGAAAATATGAAGCAGAAGGACTTTCTAGAATAGTGTAGAGGTCAGTAAACACAAGCACTTAAGATATGTGATCCTTGCAGAGGGAAATGTGGGCAGTAATTCTGAAATTCTGCTATTAGCCTCCTGCCCCCCACTACCGCTGGCTGTTTGGGGTTTGGGATTTGGGATTTTGGATTTGTCAGGTATGAAAAATGTCCAAATATACCTAAGTAACTGTTTCCATTCAGGCTGATGCTGGAGAGTGCATCAATCTGGTGATATGGGCCCAGGCAAAACCCCATCAGTCACTGGGAATTTTACCACCATCTGCAAGGATTAAATATCACTCATAGTCAAAGTTCATGTCCTCTGGTTGGAGCTTTGGAAGTCTGGGTTTTTGGAGCATTTGAATGTTAGTCTCCAAGTATTTTATGGTGAATTATTGCCCTTTTTTATTCCCCATTTCTTATTTAAGAAACATATGTGTTATTATGATGTTTTGTAGTGAGGTGTAGTTCTTAGAATTCTGTCTGAATGCTGACTTTCTGACAACCCTCTGTTTTTGAGTGTAGGTTCACTGTGGACTTATCGTGGTTGCCTATAAGAACGGCTCCCCTGCACATCCACATTTCATGGATCCTGATCTGTGCTCACAGTACTGGAATAAGTGGCTTTTGCGCCTTGAAGAGTACATGGACAGAAACTGAGAAGAATCTATGAAGAAGCAAGTCGTCTGAGCACAGAGACAAAGGAAGAATCTTTTAAATATACCACTTTAATTATTCTTTTTAATAACTTTGACTAATTTCTTACCATCAGGGGTATTTTTTCTACTGTAAAAAGAACCAAAACCCAAAAAAACCCTACATGTGAATTTCAAATGGAGAATATGTATTTGCTTATGTTGTAGGTGACTTCAATGGTCCATGCAGGACAAAGTCAACTTACTTAGCCTGTGTTTTTCCCCTCCACCGTTTATGCAATCCGAGGTTTATAGAAAAGTTTTTCTTATCAAGTAAAATTCTTCAATCAAGTCATCCTTCTTTGGTAGTTTTTGAGAAAAAAAATTGTTGCAGAACTAAGACTTTGAAAATTGTTGGTGAACTAAAGCAAAGGAACATCTGCATTGTCTGAGCTGAGAGAAATGCAAATGATAAAGAAATTGATATAGTAGACTGGGTTTCAGTCAGTTTAGCTCTTGCCCATGTCAAAGTTCTCTATTAACATCTACTATTTGTGGATTTTCTTACAGTAACAACTGGAAAACCTGTGCTAAGAATTATAATGAAAGTTCTCATTAAGTCTTGTTTAAAATACTACAGAAAAGTTATAATTTAACAGAAGTGGCTCAGTAAGAGAAGAGCAGAATTATAAATGATACTCTTAGAAATTTCCAGCAAGTTTTTGAAAGGTGGGGAGTTTGCCTACTAGTAGTGGCTCCTCCTGCAGGTTTCTTAACACACAGCCTGTGCAGCCCGCAGAAGAGCACTGGGAAATGGGCTCTGTACCTTGGATTGTGAGCTCTGTGCAGGCTGAGGCTGCAACTGCCTTGAGCTCTCCTAACTTCATGCAGGTCTGAGCCAACAATGAGCCCACCCAGGTAGAAGGATCTCCAGCATCAAGTGAGAGTATATACCAGTGCAGCTGAGTTTTTGTATAAAAGCAGGCTTGTGGCTGTGAAGCCAGGAGTTCTGAGGAATGAGGAGCTGCTGGTTGGTTTTTGGGGAGTGGTTTTTGTGGGTTTGTGTTTGTTTTGGTTTTCTTTTTTCCAAGTAAGTTTGTGAATAAATGTTTTGAAACAGAAGTTAATTTTTAAGCAGTATTGCTTTGTGTGTTGCACACCCGGAAAGCTTTTTCCCTCATGCTCTTTTTGTTTTCTCCAAATTATGAGTTTTCACAATAACACTGTAGATTACAAATAAAAATATGACCAACCTATAAGCTTCAAAAAAATCAGCCAGAATGATACCTAAAAAAAAAAATGGTCAGGCTTCCTGCTGAAGAAACTTAAATAGCTATAGTGCTTAATCTGGTGTTCCTCCATATTACTGATCCATGGAAACGTGTCAATGAAACTTATAGTGGTACTTACTTATTCAAACCTGGTCTAGTGATGTTGTGATTACTCTGTGCTTAATTAGATTTCTATCTAAAAAGTCAAACCATGAAGATGGAAAAATGGGTTCAGAGATGACTAACCAGGAAGGCACAGCAGAAGCTCTCAGAAGTTCTACCTGTTTTACAAGTGTCTTCCCACATCACAGAATTTTAGCAAGTGGATGGTTCAGTGTCATTGAATACTGCCAGTTTTCTGCGAAAGATAGCTCCATGGATACAAAGAGGGTGAGCATAAGCAAGAGGTAAGATCTATGGGCAGAAGCAGGAGGTGATAAAATGGGCTGAAATCCCTGTGTTGATTGGGATTTGACAGATCATGCTAATGGGGAACAGTTGGGCAATGTTTGGGTGGGATTGCTTTCTCCATCATACAGCCATTAGATGTCTCTGAACCATGTAAATGTTCAACCTCATCCTACCCCCTAACAAATAAGGACAAATCTGGAGCCTGGGCAGCATGGGCACCTGTTGGCTTCATTTGTGTTTGTTTGTTTAACAAAAGCATTGTCTGTGGAAGGCTGCCAGCAATGTTGGTTTGTAAACCTATCAAGTCTTGGCTGACTCTGTACCCTCAGAGAGCCAGGAGAACATAGACAGCCTTCAAAGACAGCAGTGGTGGAAGTCACTCATGTCTGACACTTCTGAAAGCCTGGCTGCTTTGGGCATCCCTGGGTGAGCTCTAGAGCGTTTCTGTAGTGGCACAGGCTAGCACTGGTTTGTCCTGTAACAGAACTGGCAGGTGACCATTGCCAGTGTCATGCAAACCCAAACCCACTTTGTGTCCAGTTTAACTGACTTGCCAGACTGTTCAATTGATGTGCCCAGGGCATTATCTTCTGCAGAAAAACCTGCCAGGTAATCAGGGCAGTTCCTTCAGCTACAACATCCAGCTTCTCAGAGCTTTGCTCTCCATCTAGAGGGTTTTTTACAGTGCACTGTTAATTGCTCCCTTTCTCTGTTCCTGCAAGTGCTTTCTGTGACCACCTCAACATGCATATGGTTCTTTGAACAGGGATGTGCTCTGGCAGTGATACAGGAGGGAGATCAAAACCAGTATGTGCTACAGGAGGGGTTAAAAAGCAGCCTATGCACACATGTGCGAACACAAAATGTGTCTCTAGTTGGAGAGGGAGGGTTTCAGCCCTGGCTCCACCGCATCAGCGTAAGGACTGAGGTTTCAGCAGAGCTGAGCACAAATCCTGTGCAGTTAGGTGAACACTAGTCTCTTTGCTCAGATGGACTGTCCTAAACAGTCCCACCCTGGAGCAGAACTCAACAGTTTCATGACTGAGGCCTCACTGAGCAGCTTATGGAGGAGTCTCAGCAGTACAACTGGCTGAACCAGCTGTTAATGCTTTCCTTAGCCCAGCAGTTTTGTGACTATTTGCCAGCAAGCAAGCTTCGCTCAGAGCAAGCAACCTTCTCTTTATACTGTTCAGTTATAATGGCATGATATCTGAAGAACTGGGGATCAGTGCATAAGTTTTAGCTCTTTTTGCCAAGCCAGGATCTTCTAATTTACCTCAGATGGTTTTTTCCCAGCAACTTCCCATTTATTGTTCTGCAGACTTTCCTGTTACATAGAATGACAAGTTTGTTCTTAACACAGTAGCATCATTTTATTATTATCCTTGCCTTCAAGGTCCCAAGCACCGACAGTTGTGCTGAGTAAAGTATTAATATCATTAGGAATGCTTTAAAACCCTTAGAATCTTTTCCCCACAAAAACCCAAGCAGATGCCTGTAGAAAACTGAAGGCAATTGAAAAGATATTTTACAATTCTTGCAAAATTGCTCAGAATCTCTCATTTTACTACTAATGGCAATGAAAATCCTGGCTATGCTGGACTCTGTATCTTAGGTGGCTTAATTTCAGCTGTTGTTTCAACATATATAGAATACAGCATATCCTCCCCAAATGTACAGCTTTATTTTTTTTAAATCTCTAAATTCACACGCAGTAGTCCCCACAGGCTACCCTCTTAACTGTCCTGGGTCAATAGGAGCCAGACTGGGAATACAGAAATCCAAAAGCACAGAGAGGTAGTACCAGTCCCTCCTCCTCATCATCATCGTCAAATCATTCCCCAGTTGCATCATTTCACTAGGAGCCTTCTAAACTGACAGTGGACACAGATGAGCAGCCAGATTTGTGCCTGCAGTTTTGCACTGATCTCATGAAGCAGACACAAGCTAAGTCCCCTTTTTCACTGCAATGCACTGCTCTGTTGTATTAGTGAAGAAGCATTTGATTATAAAACAAAAAAAATCCCCAAACATCCCCCCCATAAAAAACAGACAAAATTGCATTGCATCCTGAGAGAAAACACTTATCTTCAAGTTTTCTTTGGGTTTCTGGGTTGATATTGATGTATGTTAAAAGAATCTGGTAATAATCCTCAAAGCATGACAAGTCCAGGAACATCAGAGTTAAGGTTCCACTTGCATCTAAACATAAGAGTAAGTTCACGGCTTAAAATACCTAAATCAAAACCAAAACTCTAGCCTGGAATAATGTAATTTGCTAGTAAAGAAAGTTTGGGAGGAAAAAGTTCTGCATCCTTTCAGAAGAGTTTCAACTCACCTTGAATCACACTTCCATAAATTGCTAGCCTACTGCATAGGGGGCAGAGTTAAGGTTATTTGCACATTTTAACTTATTTACCAATACAATGTACTCCAGTTCTTAAGACACTTAAATTAAATTTGCATAGAACAATGTACTAGTAGCTGTTCTTACCCGGCACTTTTCACTCAAACCTCTCAAAAGTAATTTGTACAGGAGATAACAGAAATTAACTTTACAAATACACGGGGAAAGGTGAAATGATTTGTCAGTGGCAGCTGATGTGTGGTAGAGCTGAAACAGAAAACAGATTGCCCAAATGTCAGTTCAGTAAATACTCCATTTGAGAGGTGACAGCCTCTTCCAAGCTTTCCATTTTTATTGGCCAGATAAAAAAAGTCTGATGTTTCCATCATAAATGGGAATATTTCTTTCCAGTTGAGGTTCTACCAAAAAGAAGAGAGTCACATTAACTAAAGCAGCCTGTCGTGGGTTACCAGCCCCCCTGGCTGAAATGGTCAGGCCCAGGTATATTTCTAGAAAAAAAGCCAATCAAAAGTTTTAGTAACGCCTCTGCTAATGACATATTTAAGAAAACGGAAGAGAAGGTGTGTGTGGCAGTAAGAAACTCAGCTGCCATGTGAGGAGAGGGGCAGCAGACCCCAAGTTGGGGGGCCAGGCCCTCTCCCCCGGCCTTGGGCCGGCGGCAGGTATGAAGTCTCTCCAGCAGGGATGTGTAGCAGTGGAGAAACAAGCTCCAGACAGTAACTGCTCAGCTGAAACATGCTGCGAGACGGATTCCGGCCCAGCGGAGAGCAGGGAGGACGATTTGAGATAACCAGCAGCTCCAAGGTCAGTCCTAGCAAGAGAAGAGTTGAGACGAGGCAGGAGAGCCCCCCCCCCCCTGCAGCAGGGGAAAAGGACTAAAAATTGCAAACCCCTGCTGCCTTTAGAAGATAACTGGGGTGCAGAGAGACCCCCAGCAGTTAATGAGGGAATTTGTCCTGGAACAGATGAATGCCTACAGAGGCTGTGACCCTTGTGAGAGGTCTGAATTGAAGCAGAGTCCTGCTAGAGACCTGTGGCCTATGGAGACAGAGTTTTATGCTGGATCAAGTTGTCTCAAGTAGAACCTGTAGTCCCAGTGAGAGATCCATGCTGGTGCAGCTCACTTGTGACCCAAAGGGACAGCAGAGAAAGGAAGAACTGCTGTCCTGGGTGGACCCAGAAAGAGAGGTCTATTTAGGACTATCTTCAGTGGCGATGGGACCCCCAC
>VYXB01001016.1:200216-220389 GCA_013397135.1 Pachyramphus minor
AACCTTTCTTTCTCTTTGGACTAATACAGAAGGGAAAGAAATACTTTTGTAAATATTTTACCAAAAGAAGATACCTTTCTCTTAGACTGAAAGGAAAAGCTAGGAGAAATGCTTTTGTTACATCTGGCACCTGGCCAACCGTCCAACTCCACGGAACAGGGAAACCTTCCCCCCTTACTTTGCTTTCTCGATGTTTTCCCAAGGCAATAGACTGAAACTCCCGGAACGTATGACCAAATTTGTATATAGCAACCTGATATTCTTTTCATTAATAAGATAAGTTAGGTTAAGTGTACTGTTGTAGTATATGTTATTCATAAGATAAACTAGTTTAATTAGTACTGGTGTAGTGCATGTGATTTCTTAGTTTTTATCTTTCTAGAAATAAATCATAGTACTATATCCCTTAAGTGAAGCCTCTGTTTTGTCTGGATAAAACCTCTCTCAACTGATAGTAATTGTGTGAAGGGGGGAGCTAGAGGAAAAAAGGTTTGATCTCCTGGGTAACCCACGACACAGCCCTTTAATTTCAGGTACTTTTTTCAAAATCGTTTTTAAAAAAATATGTATATATATATATATATATGTGTGTGTATATATATATCATCCTACATGTAAACTTCATTCCTGTAGACCACTGTGATCCACTTCATTACTCATCTTTGTCATCATTCTTGGAGTTCCTCTGCAGGACAGGGCTCAGTTTGTTTTGCAAAACTGTTGCAAGTTTTTTTGAGTTTTTTTTCAGGAAAGCACTTCCAGGGTGAACATTACTGACGTGCAAGTACAGGTCCTCTTGCGTGGGGCCTGTGTAGCCACAGTCTTCGCACACGTAAAGTTTATCTCGCCTCTGTTTGTAGGCATATTGCTGCTGCACACCATGAATCTTCTTGAGGTGGGACTCCAGGGAACAGCGCTGGGTAAAGGCTTTGTTGCAAACCTCACATTTGTAAGGACGAATTCCTGCAACATTAAAAGACCATTCTGATTTACATTTCTTACAGCTGGCTTAGGAGCAAAGCTTTGGCAGCTACTGAGCACGTATCTAGCAGCGGGAGGCTACTAGCCCAAGGAACTACCTATCTAAATAAAACATCCTGCTTTCAGGCTAAGATTTGCAGGAATGGGTTGACACATTTAGGCATAGCAAACCTAGAAATGTTTCCAAAAGGTATAGACAGACAGTGAGGATAACAGTGGCCCAAATGTGCTTTGGTCCTAAGGAAGCCATTACAGCTCTTGCAAAACTTACTCTTAGACCCCTGATTTTTTGAAGTCTTGTGATTAGGTAAAAATTTCAACTAACCTGTCATTTTGGGTTTTATAATGAATGAAAACTATCTCAGTAAGATTTTGATTTTTCTCTTTTAGTGTGCAAAACTTAGGCTTTAGTGAATAGCAGCCCAGTGTGAAGGTCCAGCTATTGCAGTGCTTCAAAGGAGCAAGAGCACTTTTGTACAATACAGAATTGATGACTGAGACTACAAGCTCAAATTCTAGAAGAGAAACACAGTGAGATGAAAGAAGGGTTGGACTCATCCTTGTGGGTCCCTTCCAACCCAGCATGTTCTGTCATTCTATGAAATAAATCTGTGTGTTTCCAGAGGAGGGAGAAGGAGCTGGCTTGTGATTGAATGCCGGGCAATTTCATTCAGTACAGACAACCAACACTACAGAAATACTGAGCAGTAAAGGACACCCATTTTACCACCAATTAACACTGATTTAACAACAACACTCCAGTACTTAAATAGCTGAGGATTAAGCAACACTTGAAAGAACCTAAACCAGTTGGAGTTTTACTTACTAGACTAGATCAGTAAGTTTTCAAGCAAAGACCAGCCTTAAAACTGATATAAGGAGTTACATAACCTCTTTTTCCCACAGAAGGTGAAAGATGAGGGTCTGGAGAATCAGACCTATGGGGAGCCAGACAGAAATGGACAAAGCAGACAAAGACAGATGTAACTTTGTGATTGCATTGTGCAGAAGTTCCAATAAGCAGCATCTCGACTGCGTTTTTGCAAGTCTTGTAAAAAGATGTTATCCCAGTGCACCAGATTTAACTACCAACACTGAAGTTTCCTAATGCCTCCTGCTGTGAGTCTGCTTCAGTTCCATTAAACCAACTGGAAAGAAACTCATCAGGCACCATCCTTGGCACCTGCTCCAGTGCTCCACAGGCATACATACAAGCATAAAAAGGATAGTACCAGGATGGCAAGCCCATCAGGGCTGTGGGAACCTCTTCATCAATCAGGAATCATTTTAAAATTTTCTTTTACCATGTATCTTAGATACTTTTTAATGTTTAGGTCTGCTCATACCCTGAAGCTAGACTGGGATGCTTTTACTCTCTCTGACACTACTGTTGCACAGTCTCATTTCAAACGCTGCATGACAGTTTCCACTGAAACACCCACACCCAGTAAAGCACAGGTAGATGATCACCTGTAGCTACAAAACAAAGCCCGCACTACCATTTCCAGCCCATTTGCCTTCTTTTTAATATTCAAATATAGCCCAGCTTTCCTGAACAAAAACCAACTTTGATATAAAGAAGGTCACTGCTTTCAGAGATGCCATATCTCATCCTGGAAAAGATACACACCAATACATTGTTGGTACCACTGCTGCAGCCAGCCCTCATCCCTGCCATCACCCAAGGCACCAAGCAAATACAATGTATGTGTGTGTTCACCCTGGTTTTAAAATGCAGAGGAGAAATAGTGACAGCAGATTTCTTTTGGTAAATTTGGGGACAATCTAACCATAAGATTCACATTTCCAGGGTTTTCACTCCTGTCCAGTAAAAAGATCCTTCTCCCCTTCCAGTGTTTGACAAAATTGGTTCCACTCCAGCAACGAGATTTTAACCCTACATGCCACAGCTTCTGAACAGAGACTGTCCTGGATTTAGTTTCTTAGTCTCAAAGGATGAGGGTACAGATTGAAAAATCACTGCTTTTAGAAGCACTGACTCCCCACTTCAGCCATATCCCAGTGGCAGTCCCCTGCTCACAGCCAGCAACTTTACTTTCCACATGAAAGCTTTGCAAACAAACTAAACCAGCCCAAAACATTGGCTCCAGCCAATGCCTTCCCATTGAAACGGGCATAGTTTTTGTGAGTTCTATTGCTCTACTGCTAAGAAACAGCTCCTTCCTACTAACTATACTTGTGTCACCTCTACCAGTTTGCCAGGTTAATGGTGCCTAAGCCAAAGAAAGGGCACTGCAGAGCAAGCCCATATAGTCTCCAGCTCCCATTGGGTAACCACACATTTGGAAAGATGGAATGTGCCTGTGAGATGTGGTGGATGCGTCTTCTGGGTGCCCAACAGTACAAAGTCAAACCCTGCTGAGCACAGCCAACGTGACCTGCCAACCAAGGATTGCACTTGGTGAGAATGGGGGTTGATATTTATTTAAGACATTGCTTCCATCAAGAAAAAGGAAGCAAATCAAAATGGCAGCCCTCTCCCTGCTCCAGGCTGGGATAAGCACTTCTGCGTCAGTGAGCTGGATTTGATGATAGACCCGGTTCAAAGAAACAACTGCCACTATTTGGGATTGACTTGGGAACTCGATCCACAGCAGACTGGCCACAGAAAGCATACCCCTCCAGCCTGAGAGAGTGATACAAAAAGCAAGAGCAGAAACCGTTGTCAGGTGATTTTCAACCCACTGCTCCTGATCTTCAGTGCATGCTGTAATCCCACATGACATGTGAATAAAAATGGTTTAGGCCAGTGGCTGAAGTGATCTGGATGGCTGGACGTGCAGAAGGAAACAGCTCCAAAAGACAGTTGGAGGAGCTGGTAGCCCAAATCAGGAAGGGATGCAGCATGCAGGGTTAGCAGAAGTCAGGTGTGTTGTCTAGTTTCCCTAAAGAAGCTGCAGGCACAGCATGAACAACACTCTGGTTTCTCCAGACAGTGCCAAAATCAAGCCACAACCCCATCCTGTGGAATAGCCAGCGGGGAAGGTTCTCAACAGCAAAAAAAACCAACCAGGACACTGCTGCTCACTGCCTCTAGAGGGAAAACCACTTTCATCCACCTCTAGCCTCTGCTTGTCCCTGTGCACTGGTCTCACAATAATGTGCAGTGATTTGCTATCCCAGGTGGGTTATCCCAATCTTGCTGACCCAGGCATTGCAGCATGTGGCTGTGTACACTGGGTCTCGATGTCAGTCAATGCACCCACACTACTTCACACAGATATCACTAGTTCTTCTCAGATTTCATCATTCCCAGGATTTTTCTTTGTCCACACTCATGTCTTCTCCTTTCTTCCACTGCAACCCTGCTATTTTTTGCAAACGTTGTTAACTTGGCCTTTGTATTATGGCTTTGCCAGGTTACCCTCACCCTCTCCTTGTCCTTGTTCCATCTCACCCCTCCTCCCACCTCCTACTCCTCAGAACCTCCCATGAGTCCCCAGAGAACACATTCTCACCAGTATGGGTCCGGACATGTCTTTTCAGATCAAAGGTGTCATTGAAGCCTTTTCCACAGAAGGTGCACAAGTGTCTCTTCACTTGGCTGTGGCACTTGATGTGACGGTTGAGCATTCGCTGCAAGCGAAAGCCTTTGCCACACAGCTCACAGCTATGCAATGCAGCATCATTACAGGTGCCAGTGGTAAACTGAGGAATGGAAGATGACTGGGTGAGTGGGCATCAAGATGAACAACAGAAGAAAAAAAACCAAAATAAGGAGGGTTGGCTTATTATGGTATTAAAAAAAATCTTGAGATATATTAAAAATGAAAAGTTAAAGCATTCAGGAGATTTCCTGCTGGGTGAAACATTCCCATTTTCCTTGCAATCAAGTGGGGTATTTAATGTGCAGTGGGACTGATGCAACACTCACCAGCTTGGAATCAGTCATCAAAACAAAGCCTGTGTAGTGGATACCTTCCAGAGGCAACAACCTTTGTCCAGTCACATCCATAAGCACAAGAGCTTAGGCTACAAGCATCTTTCTGTGTGGCTGCCTGTGTGTTTGCTCCTGCACTCAGCTAATATCCTGGATGGAGATGGGAAAGTCCTCCAAGGCATGAGAAAGTTGTATTATGCAATGCCTTCGCTAATCACACTTCCAACTGCTATGGGTCCCAGCAGTTAAAAGGGTGGGTTGGGACAGTTAAACTTAAGGCACCTTGTGCTAACTCAAGAGAGACTGAAAGAGTGGTACTAATCTCCTCCCGTTTGTCTCCCTGGCTCGTTAATTAACAGCAAAGTGACATTAAGGGGTAATCTAGCACCAAAAAGTACTAGCACCAAAAGTATTGTGCCAACACCATAACCTTACTTGACTAAGGGAGACATTGATGCTCTTGGGAAGATCATTCCTCAGAGGGAAAGCTCAATGTCTGGAAGTTGCAAATGCTTCACTGCTAGTTTACCCATTCATGTGAGAACATAGGGACATGCTCACTGATAGACACTCAGGATGTGAGAAAGCCAGCGGAGCAGGCAGCACCATGTGCACACATCCATCAGCCCTCATGATGCTTTTGGGGAGTTTCTGTGGCATGCTGAGAAAACCCAACTCTGTTGAAATGAGGTTTTTCTGTGACAGTTTATAGTAGTCTAGGTTAAATTATACAGAGTAGGTTAAAATCATCAGCAGCAGGGTAAGCTCTTCACAAAGACAGGAATAGGTTTGGGGGTTTTTTTCCTGAAGAGCCAGTTATTTTTCCTGGTCCTCCTCCTTTGCTTACTACTGAAGCAGTGCTACTTGAAATTGTAAAAAAACGGCAGCTGTGAAACCATGAGGTGTGAAACTAGAGGAGGAGCCATCTGGGAAGAATCTGTTGGGCAACAGTGGTATGACTCCTCCTCAAGCAGCTGCATATAACCAGGGTGAAAACCTAATGTTAATTATGAGAATAAGATGACTGAAAGTCTGTCATCCTACAGGGACAATGGGAATTTTTACAGCTCTATCCAGCAAAGCAATAGCCAGGGAGGTGTTAACTAACACTGAACACATCTCCTTCCTAGGCTGGGTTGGCCTGTCTCTACTTCTGCTGAGGGAACCCTGGATGTTCAGTGCTCTTTGAAAGGTCAGTGTTAAGTTCTCAGGTACCACAGGGTACCTGAGGCACCATGAGCAATTTGCCTTCTAAGCCTTGGAAGGGAAATCACTGCTCTGTTCTGCTCGTTCTGTCCAAGGGACACCCAGAGCTCCTGCCCTTGCAGCAGAGAGGCTCTTCAACAAAGTCAGTGGACAGATAATTGCTTCATTTCACCCAAGCCTGCCAGTCGACCTCAAGGTGGCAATGGCCTTTCACAGCTTCAGAGGAGACCCTTTAACCAGCTGCTATCTTGATAAGTCCAAGAGGGTAGAGGGGCAGTGTAAAGCTTCACCCCAGCCCCCCTTGGTGAAGGCTTGACTACAACCTAGAAGGCAGTTTTTAAGGAGGCCCCACGTTAAGGAATGAGATCCACCCACACATCATGGGGCATGACTTCTAGCTGCCAGGGCTGGTCCTTCCTGGCTGGGTTCAGAGCTCCTGCGGGACCTGAGCCAAGCAGGTCAGGGGCAGCATGTCCTAGGCAAGGATAAGAGAAGGCAAAGGGCACTGGAAGATTACAGTACATCATTTACAAAGCTTGTCCTGCAGCTGCCATCCTATGGCCAGCATGTTCACAGGCTTCTTGCTGTCACCTCTTGCAGAGAGAGCCCAAGGGACTGCTGGCACCCGGTGTCCCCGACTAGCAGCCAGGCCTTGACCTCGAAATGTGGTCACCCCATCACGGGTGGTAAGACGGTTGGGGTGTGGGAGGTTACCTTGATTTTCGACCTGACCACGGGGTGCTTGACAGCCAGGTCCAGCAGCATCCCTCCAGCCATGCCCAGGTCGCCGCGGGCAGGCTGGGACGTTGGGGAGTCGCTGGGCTCAGCATCCCGGGTCTCACTGCTGCCGCTGCTCTCCAGGCTGCAGCTGTCTTCATAGCCCAGCAGCACGCAGCCGATCCCCCCTGCAGGGGGGTGGGGATGCGATAAAGAGGGGGGACTACGGAGTCGAAGGCAGGGGAGGGGAGGCAGCAGGCGGGAGCCGCCGGGCCCCGGTGTTTAACCTGCGGGCGGGCCTGCGGCCGGCGGGGGAGGATCCCCTGCTCACGCTGCAATCGGAAACTCAAACACGAACGGTCCCAAAGTTCAAACAAGCCAGCTCCACCGCCTTCCCGTTATATCCCGGACAAGGGCAGGAGGAGGAGGAGGCCTAGAGTACATCATCCCCGTCGCCCTGGGTCCTTCCTTCTCCTCCCCCCACCACCTTTCTCATGCAAACGAAGTTTCCCACCTTCCCGGACACGCACATTCCCCTCGCCCCGCCATCCCCGGGGTTGGAGACGGTGCCAGTCACAGGGGCGGCATCTCCCGGCGGGGCAAGTACCCCTGCCGCTGGGAGGGGAGTTTTCCCCCAGGTGTTGCCCATGTCCCCCCCTCCCCGCGTTTAGTACAGTTCTCTCCAAGCCACCGCCTGCCCGCCCACTCCCTCGGGACTCCCTCGGGGCTCCCTCGGGGCTCCCTCGGCCCGGCAAAGTCCTCTTCCCAGCTCTCCCCGTCCGCAGCCCGCGGGGACCCGGGGGCTGGCGGGGACCCCGCTCCCTCCGTCCCTCCCAGTGGCCATGGGTGCGGGCAGGCAGCCCGCCGGCGCCGTACCTGGGATGTAGGTGTCGGCTCTCTCCTCATCGGGCAGCCCATCCCAGCTGCGCACGGTCGGCTGCGGGCTCCGGCGCTTCACCAAGAAGGCTCTGGGCATGGCGAGGGCAGGCGGCACGGCTGGGCACGGATCGAAGCGGCGGCTTCACCTCGCCGCCCGCCCGCAGCCCAATGGGGCGCGGGCGCTGCGCTGCCGTCCGGGGGAGCGGGACCGCACGCACCGGGCAGAGCCGCCGAGGCAGGGGAGGGGAAGAGGAGGGGAGGAGAGGGGAGAGGGTGGGGGGGAAGGAAAGTTTCATAAGGTGGAATAGAAAAACGCACCAGGAAACTTGGGAAAGAGCATGCGTGCTGCAAACATAACGGTGTCAACAAGTCTGCTTACCTGTCCGACCGGTTGGAGCAGCTGAGCTTTGTTCCAGCCCTTCCTAAGGCATGAATGTTTGCAAAAGAATTTAACGTCTGAAAATTAAAAAAAAAAAAACAAACAAAAAAACACAAAAAAAAACCCAACCATTGGTTTTCAGACAACAGCCAACAACCCACCCACGAGGAGGGGAGTCCCGCCGGTGCCGCCTGCCCGTCGCTCCAGCGGCAGGGACCCCATGGGGCCTGACCCACTGCCCGCCCCCCGCAGCGGGCGGCCTGGGGAGCTCACCACTATCGGGTGCGGGTCCCGCCGCCCACGGGGGGCTGCGCTGAGAGCCCGCCGGGACAGGCCGTCGAGGGGAAGACTCCCGAGGGCGCCGGGAAAGAGGCCCTCGGGGCAGCATGCGGAAGAGAAAGTTGTTACTGTTTTTCTCAATGACAAGCCCTTCTTCTGTTAAAAAAAAAAAATTGGTTTTCAGTCATTTATTTAAAATTAAAAATGTGTCACAGCCTTTCCTCTCCCCCCACTCCTTGTTTTTTTATTTGTTTCTTGTCCTCTGCCCCTCTTCCTGAAGTGGAAATGAAATAAAGACAGGAGGTTGGGGGGGTAAGGGAAGGAAGCAAAAGAAGCAGAAGAAAACCCACAAAACTGCACTGAAAAGTCTGCGAGCATAGCAAATACCATGCCTGGCGTGGCCTTGGGTATTTAACAGGAGTACCTTCTCCTGCCTAATATTCAATCTGCTTTTTAATTAAATGCAGTGGAAACATACTTGGTGCCTTCCTCCCCAAGCACATCTTTACAACAAAGCCAGCAGAGGGATGGAGCAGTTGAGGCTGGTGGGACTGAGCCCCAAGAGCTGTTTCCCCACATGAAGAAAGAGATCTTTCAAACTTTGTCACTCTTCTCTAAGGCTTCAGCTCTCCTCCCTAAGGGCAAAGCGCAGGCCAGGGGGAATTGATGAGAGTTTCACTGTTTGTTTCATTGAGACAAAAGTTTAACTTCAGGCGCTGGACCTGAAGCCTCTGGAAAGGACACACCTTCAAATGTTGCAGCCAAATGAAAGAGTTCTGCTTGACTCAAGTTCCCATTACTCTTTTGGGCTCTTGAGGTCTTTATCCAGGAGCAAAGAGGTGTGAGCTCTTATATGGGTCTAAGACATGATGGGGTGGGACTGGCTGGACCCCCAGAAATGGAGAAGCCCTGGCTCCAGTCCCAAGTGCCGCATCAGCTGACACATTGTCAGAGAGCTCCTCCAACAATCGGCATTTCTAGACAGGAAATCCCAGCCATGAGCCACAGCAGCCCTGCCCACTGTTTTGATAAGGTCTAATTGAGCAACACACAGGCACAGACACCTTTACTCCAGCAGAGGAGTTACCCCACTGCTCAGCACTTTGTCCTCCAGAAAGGCTTTTAAGCCCTGACTGCTGACCCCTGAGATAGGCCCTGGTAGTGAAAGCAAGGACTGGGGGCATTTATTTGCTCCCCCTACTCCTGCTGGGAGTTAACAGTCTCCGCAGGTAGCAGGTAAGAAGCCACCTCAGCATGCCTTCAGGCAATACCTCAGCAATACCACAGGTAAAACCTTCTCTTTCTTTCCCTTTAAGGCTATGTAATTTCTCTGTTATGTCTGAGATTTTGCTCCAGGACAAAATGCAGCTATGTGGGGTTTAATTGATTTTTTGCACTGCTTTCAACTTGAGGTTTCTTTTATTTTTATGATTCCTTGTCTTTTAAGCCAAAAGAGGTAGTAAATTACATTAATCACAATGCTTCCAAACCAAGAGACAAATTCACTGTCATCTGGGCTTTCTCAAATCCTGCTTTGAGGTTCCTGTTTAATAAGGTCCTGGAGGACACAGTTCACTTACATTGGGTGCTCCAATTCAGATGTGCACTCACAAGCACAGCTGAATCAGGAACTAAATTATTATTATCAGCTCTGGAGCCTTGACACGAGTGGTCAGGGCTGAGGTGTGCCCATCACCACTGTGGACACAGAGTGGAGAGAAAGTCCTGCAGCCTCTGGCAAGTCAAGAAGAGCTGGATGGAGAGGCATCAGCTACATGACATAGAGCATCTCAGTGGTGGATGGGCTGCCTCAACCCTGAGCTAGCAGGTGGAAATACAAACTGTTGACCAAGCCTTGGTGTTGCTTTGCCAGAGCCCATAAGAAAACCATATTGCCTTCCCTAAAAATAACAGTCCTTGATGTTAACCTGGAAGAGCCTGGGGAGCATGCTCACAGCATGACCCCACCAAAACCATTACAGGGAACCACATGCAGCACCATGAAGCGGAATCCTTGGGGCCACAATATCTTCAGCAAGGCAGATATATCACTGGGCAGCTGATGTCCTTCTCCATATGCCTACTGGAGCAATATTACATATGCAGCCCAAGCACTGTAATTACTCAATAAATAATGACACTCATGAGATAATGGCACACAAACGTTTCTATAGGATCTTGTTTCATTTTAACCGTTACTTGGGTGCGGGAGAAAATTCAGCACATTAAATTAACATTTTGGGTGTAAAACAAATTAAAAGTACAAAATGTCCTGTATGGTCAAAGCACAATGGGACCCCCCTCTTACAGATTTGACTACTTAAATGTATTTCATTTCACTCAAATCATTTGTGAGTGAGGAGGGAGAGATGGAATCAAACAATGAATCAGCCATGTGTTGCTGTCACAATCACACCCTGCTCCTTCCCAAGCTAACCCTGTGCGGGGGTTGGCTTGATGGCCATGTGTGAGGGGCAGGGGGACTTGTCCCTTGGAGGACTCCATCTCATTGCCGAACTCACCTCTGTTGATATGGCACCTAGAAAGGAGTAGGAAAAGTATGCTTGGGGGCAAGGACCTGGGTGTAGGGAGCAAGGGAATGAGGCTTGAGAAGAGCAGAGGAGAGATGCTCAGTAAAAGAGGTATAAGTAATATTTTAGCTGTGATCCTGGGAAGCCCTGTCCTTTCTTCTTTTTGCCTGGGCTACTTTTCACCATGATCAGCATGATGCAGCTGCAGAGGGACATGGCCTGGGCAGGGACAAGTTTGATTGCACAGCCCAGCAGAGACGAACACTATTGAAAGGCACAGTCCCTCAGCAATGGCAATGTCTTAGAGCTGGGCCTTTAGCATGGAATCCAGCAAAGGGACCTTAACACTCAGTCCCAGTGGGATCTTGCCCCCAACCATCACTCCTCCTGTGCAGAAGTTTAGGGACTCCAGCAGGTACACTTGCAAGGGATGGGGATATTCTGCCCAAAAGGCTGAGAGCAGTCACCCAGGGCCCTATTTCTGTTGGTTTCTTATGATTTTGATCCAAACCAGGCTGGACAGAGATGAGACCCTGGCTGGTACAATAGCCTGGCAACCTGGCAACACAAACAGTGCAACCTTTGGTTTCTGGCTCCCACCAGAGCTCAGGTGGGGGGATTTTTACAAGTTTACTGACCAGAAAGAAAGGCAACAGATTCATATCCTTAGGACGATCAATCTCCATTGTCTGTGTTCCATGGTGTTCTTGAAACACCAGGGCTGGGACACCTGGGCTGCTGCAAGTCACTCAAACATCCAGGTGACACCCCCGCAGCTGGTGAACCCTCATGCTGCTCTCAAGAGACATTTTGTGAGAGATGATGAGGAGGCTGGTTTTCAAAACTTTGTCCAGTTCTCTGCAGGAAACACCTTGGTGTGACACCCCTTCCTTGAAATGCTCTGCATTTCTCCATCCAAGGTGGGATGTTGAGCATGGAGCCCCTTGCATTACCCAGGAATGGGTGCCACAAGTCCACCAGGAGCCCAGGGTTCACATCCCAGCCACATTACAGAGAGAGGGTTCACAGAAGGAAGATGCTGTCATTGTAGCCCAGGCAAGACTGGAGAAAGGGAAAGAATCTCTTTCCCAGCCTTTCCCAACCTGCTGCCTCCCTGGATTGTCCAGTGGTGGTCCAGTATGCCATATGGTCTTTCAAGCAGGATTGTGGGGACCTCTGAGGACCATGTCTTAAAAGCCCACAGAAAACCACAGAGGAAATGTCCCCCTGCTGTAGAAGAAACCTTCGCCTAGGGTACATGCTATTTCCAGCCCCTGCTGTCCTTCCACCTGCATGGCTGCCCTTGATGCTGCAGCTCAGCATCTGTCCATGAAGAGCCAACACGCTCCTGCAGATGCTCCTCTCCAGCCCGCCCTGCACCCCATTGCATGCCTGCAGCACAAGGGTGACTCAGATGGGTTTCAGCAGACACCCATCATGTCTTGCTGGAGGGGTTGCCTTTGTCTCTGAGAGCAGGTTCCCACCCAAAGCACAACATCTCCAGGAGGTCTGGGCAATGTGAGCATTGCTGCGGGTGGCACAGGCTGACAGAGCAAAGCTACTGCCCTGGTCATGCCTGCGCAACACCTCTGTGCTGCCGCCTTGGGGCTAAGCCTGACCACTGGAAAGCTCTGCTTCCAAGCCAGGTTTTGGCAGCTCTCCTTCTTGGATGAGGAACTACTTCACCACAACGGATGGAGACTGAGTGACTTGGTACCAGCATTATCCTGGAAGGACAGAATAGTGGCTCCACAAGCTGCCCCAGTTTGGAGGATAATCTGCTTTCCTTGACTGAGCAGCGAAAGATGGAGCAGGTGCCAGCTGGGGGAAGACAGGATGCAGCCGAACCTGTGTTGCCTGTGCTTTCCTGCTGGGTTTAAAAGCACCCCACCAGGCTCAGTCACCGGGCTCCTGTTTGCCTGTCTCCCACAGCCCCTGCCACTCCCAGCACCTCCCTGTCTTTTTCCACCTATACCTCCTTTTCCTTCCCACTCCCCGCCACCAGCTCAGCACTGTCTCTCTGGCTGCCCGCTCACTGTGGTTCTGCTCCCCTGGGGCATCCAGCATCACCCCAGGTTGCCTGGCTGCTCCCCAGTGAACCTCTGAGCCCTGTGGAAATGGCACCCAGCCACCTTTGTAAAGTACTTGTGGAGTGTCAGACTCCAGCAGCAACCCCTGAGCATCCTCCCCATGGTATCCATAGCCTTGATGAGGCTGCTGGAGGATCCTATGTGCCCCTTATTCCCTGCACACGGTTTTGCACAACTCTGTGAGGATCATGACCCCCTTGGAGAGATGTCCACTCTCACAAGGTCATCAGCAGAGCCCTGAGCTCTCAGACTCTGACACAGACACCTGACTGAGTGAGCATCTGTCTCTGGATGTCTCTGAAGCCCCTTCCCAGCTTTGACTGCACTGTCTAATGTTTTTTGGTTGCTTGGTTCCCTGCAATCTCACTTCCCAGTGTTTCATCCCTGGGAACTTCAGTGTGTTCCTACCAAGCCTAATAGAGCAGCAAGGGTTGCAAAGGTAGTGAAATCTCAGGAGTTTTCTGCAAATTGGTAGCTAAATAGAGGACAGAAAGCTACTCCCTCTGAAAGTGCCTGTTGTACCTAAAAATACGCTGCCTTTACTAGACACCAACCAATCCACACGGGCTCTAACTTCCCAAAGCTGCAATCCATGTAAGTCGGAGCCCCACCAGGTTTTCCATTAACCAGTTGCTGCTGCTGGTGGCCCTCAATCCCCAGGGTTTCTCTGATGTTTTCACAAGAGACATCTCTCTATGCACCAAACTCAACAGCTGTGTGAACAGCGAAGAAATGGGACAGCAGCTTCTTGCTCTTTTTGTCCAGTGGTTTGGATTTTGGATTCTCTCTGGCAGGTCACAGAAAGATTCAGCCAGAGGTGGATTCAGCCAGATGACCAGCTTCCCCATCTGAGCCCAATTCCATCTCTGTAGGGGGCCAGAGCTGCTGCTCAAATGCAGTGGAAAGATTACCACAGGTGGTCTGCTGACATCCCACTCTCTGGCTTTATCCTTGAGAGAGATGTTTTCCCTCATTACATTTGACTCATCATCACCAGATCTCCATACTCCCATTTTGCTGCCCAGCTGGAGTCTGCTTCAGCAGGGTGACCAAGCAGATGAGAGGCATTGCCCTAGAAAAGACACATTTTCCCTGATACTGGCATGCACTCTACATTGGGATGTGGTGTTGCCAGGATGACACGTCAGGATGCGCTGTTGGCATGTGTTGCCATCAGCATGTCTTGCACCTTGGGCTGTGCGGCTGTCGGGATGTCATGTTGCAGAGATGCACACCACATCAGGATGCACTGTCATCAGTGTGCACTGTTTTTGGGAGGCACTGCACACCAGGATGTGCTTGCAGAGGCTGAGAGTTCAAGCAAGCAATGTGAAGCCTGGCTGCTGGCTCAGGCAGTCACCTGG
Source organism: Pachyramphus minor (assembly GCA_013397135.1). Taxonomy (NCBI): domain Eukaryota; kingdom Metazoa; phylum Chordata; class Aves; order Passeriformes; family Tyrannidae; genus Pachyramphus; species Pachyramphus minor. The sequence continues at coordinate 214,544 of VYXB01001016.1, forward strand.
CTCACTTGGGAAAGCTCTCCCTGAAAAGGCGGGTGTTGGCTGGTGCTGGTGAAAAAAAAGCTAAATGAGCCACAACTGGGGTCTGACCCAGTCAGTCCCTTTCCAGGTTCCTAAAAATAAAGACTGTGTGAAACACCTTTAAACCCCCAACTTCCCACAGCTGCCGCAACACCTGGGGGGGGCTGTAGGGGGTTGTGCTTTCCCCCTTTCACAAGTCCTGCCAACTCTGCCCATCCCCCTCCAAGCTCCCACCTCGGTGGTAAAAAATCTCCTGTTTCCTCCCCAAGGACAAATGGCACCTCTGGGCCCCCCCAAGGCTTCATCATTCCTGCCAGATGACAGCTGCCATAAACCCCATTGTATGCATATAGAGTTGGAGCATTTCTTTACCATTTCAAAAATCTCCAGGAGAGATTTTTGACAGGTGCTTTTGAGAGAGAACAGAAAGATTAATAGAGTGAGGGTGCAGTGACCAGGGCAGAGAGGGTCAGTGATGAGCTAGAGGAAAGAATAACTCTTTCCAGTTGGGTGCTGAGGATGTTCCAATCGCTGCCACTCCTGGCCAAGCAGAGCAAATCCCTGGGGGTTTTGGCAGCCCTAGAGAGAGAACATCAGGTTCCTCTAGGCTCCACTCAGCTCCTCTCCATCAAGGAGGACCACCAGGATAGCCTTCGCTACTGGCAGTGCTGATGGCAGCCTGAGCAAAAAACTGCTCTAGGCAGAGCCAGGGAACAGGACAGGATGTCCCATCCCCTGCTGGAAGCGTCTCTAACACTGCTGTGTTAGAGACGGACCTTTCTTTCTCCTTGTCCTTGTGCCACATGTACATGTGGAGGGCTGGGTCCTTGCAAGGATCCAGTGCTGCTGCTGGAGAGTCCTTGCCTGTCCTATCTGTGCTACAGCAGAGCATCTGCTCCAACAAGCCCAGGGTGAGTTAAACACCATGATATACCCCCGCTGCCTATGAAATCACTCAGGGAACTCAGTGGTGCTACCTCCAGCTGGGTTCCTTTCCCTACAGCTGTGGTTTGACAGCTGGAGGGACATAGCCCTGGCTGCAGCACCTATGGGTGCCTCTGCCCCCTCCACGCCCACCCAGATGAGGCCAAAACCTGACTTTAGGCCTCCTCTCCCTGCTCCCTGCACAGCAGCACCACTGCAGCCCAAGAAGCCCTCTTTCTCCTGGGGGAACCCTGGGAGGGTATGAGCTGTAAGGGCTCACCTTGCTTTGGGGGCAAGAGACTCTCACACCTCCCTGCCTCACAGCGGCCCTGGTGCTGAGGCAGGGTAACCTTTGCCATGCAAGCTGATGGTGAAAGCAGAATTACTCTGGCACTGCTTTGGGGTTCTATAAGGTTTTTTATCTTCTGGTGCCTTTTACAATGATTTCCAGGAAAAAATACCCAACCCCACGCCTGTAAGCATCTCTGCCCTCAATTCCCAATGGCACTGCCACAACATCTGCCTCCCGCCATCCATGGGCAAGGGTCTGTGCAATCGCCACCAATATAATTATAACGTGCTCGGTTTACCTCCTCTCTCTGCTGCTAAGCAGATAGACTTTGGCCTCTGCCTGCATTTCAACTGCCCCTCCTCTATCAGAGGAAGCACATGCAGGAGGGAGCCAGGGTGCATTCCTGAGTTAGATACCCTCCACAGTGTCCCAAAACGAAGGGCACAGACAAGCCATACCATGGGGAAAGCAGGGAGAGATGTGGTAGGGAAGCACCATTCAGACTGCTCTCCCCACTTCCCCCGTCATGGTAGTGCGGGGCATCTGGGGCCATGGGGTACCACTTGTCACCCTGCGGCCAGGGCAATATGACGTGGCAGCAGTGGCAGCCAAGCCCACATCTTAGTTTATTTACCTGGAGGTGACCCACTGGTGTCCCCAGGGCCGGCTGGCTAACACGTAATCACACACGATTGACTATAAAATCAGCAAGACTCCAGGAGTGGCTGACCTCACCACTGAAAGGAGGAAGTGTACAGGGAATTCAAAATCAAAAGTAACTGTTTTGCAGGCTGCTCTGCAAATGGAAGGAAAGTTTTAATGCTTCCTTCATCATAATCTTGCTCGTAATCCTGGTGTCATCTTCTCCACTAGTTTTATCTTTCCTCCATCATTAAAATCTCAGGACAATCAAACTTACTTCCCTCCAGCTCCCTGGGAAGAACTATCAGGGCCCTGGGGTCTGCATGGGAGGAGCAACAAAATTAATCCAAATTGCTGGTGAGAATGCATCAGAGGCTGGTGGAGCTTCCATAGAAGTGCTGAGGGGATGAATTTGGATGACTTTCACTTCATTCATGCCCACCAGAAAATAAAACTTGCCCAAGCCAGCCATACCTCCACCTGCCTGGAGAGGAAGCTAACCTGGTCACAACAAGGCATTTTTAATACATACATTTCATTAATTTAAACTAGCTTTTTAGTTTCTGTATATAGAGTGACCATGCCTCTGAATTATAGAGGAGGGACACAAAAACTACCACATTACATTTTTTTCCTCTGCATAATGCACTTTTCAATACCAACAACACAACCCCCCCCCCCAGCAAATCCGATAGAAACATTTACTGCCGGGCCAGAGTGGCTGCACCTAGATGATAGATGCCTACACTGTCATAACCAGGTCTGTAAACTGTTGTGGGGGGACAGGAATAATTCTGTTTCTCAAAGTAAAAAACACATCACGGTGAGATAAAAGTGTTTACAATATAGCAATTCTATATTTTTTGCTGCTATTATTAGTGCTGCCATAGGGAGAAAATCAATGCTAATAACAGCAGGCACAGCATGCTCTTCTCTTCAGTAGGCTGTCCTGTGTGCTCAGCTCTGTAGACTCTTGTGCAGGCACCTGCATGCATACCTTCATTCATCGGCCACATGTGGCTTCCCAGAGAAAATGGAAACTTGGTTTAGGTTGAATTTCAGTTTAGTTTTTTTGTCTTCTTTGCCACTGAGGTAGCTGAGCCACTGTGTCCTGGTGGAGTGTTCCAGGTGTGTGCAAAGTCTCCTGTGTGAGCACACATGCACTCGTGTATGCCTGCCCGGGAGGGAGAGCTGCCTCTGCAAAGAGGGAAGGACAGGTAGCTCACCAGAACCCTGGGGAAAAATCCTACAAGCTTTGCGAAAACATACCTTTAGGATTATTTTTATTATTTTTGTTTTCAGTTTGATAAGTGAGAGTGGTTCCTCACATTCCATGGGAGAAATGGAGCAGGATGGTGCCATGGTTCAGTACATGAACCTGGAAATGGGTTCTGTTCAAATTTTATCTCCCTTTCTGCACTATCTTGCAGGCTTTTCCTTAGGCTATTTCCTTCTTTTTTGCTGCTAAGGCAAGCCACAACTGAGCACCCTGTTTTCTGGATTCTCTGGTGGTTAATAGGGTTGAGCTGACACTGCCACCTCTTCCCTTCATGGGATGTTACACTGCTCAGTATAACCACCATCACACAAAGCTCAGGCTGAACTCTTCCACATCAGTCAAAATAGTTGGAACAGGGAAATAAACATGGAAATCTTAATGAGACCAGGTCTGCAATGCAGAATTATCAAGGAGGGTTCAAATGCCTGTGTAAGACCACAGAGGCAAGGGAAGGAGTGGATGAGGCAACAAAGGCTGCACAAGCTTAATTTTCTTTTAAAATCTCTAAGGACAGACTGAAGACGTTATCCAAGACCACTAAACAGATCTGAGCTCTTTGCCCAGGGGAAAAATGGCCTTCAGCTTTTCAGAGTCTCCTTTAGACTTTGCCAGTCACACACACCCCATCAGCCCCTCGAGATGTCTCTACAACAGGCCTGGGGTCACCAAGCTTGTGTTCATTGGGGTAACTCTGAAATCTTCTCTCTTGTCCTTCTCCCAGCCACCTCCTAAAACAGTTGGTATCACCACTGAGCACTCCTGCCCTCTCTCCTCCACCACCCCCACCTCCATACCTCTGCAGTATGCCTCTGGTGGGCTTACCCAACCCAGCTGGAAAGTGTCTCAGAAAAAGGAAAATGAACTTTTCCACACTGTTGCTGCTGCAGGGTTTTAAACTAGACCATCTGGTCCATGGCTGGGTTTGGAAAAGGTCCCCTCTCTGAATGAGCTTACCCTAAGCATGGAAAGGGGGTACCCCCCAAAACAGAAGAGCAGTGCCATGGCAGGGAAGGCAAGCCCTTCAGCAAGGTCCAGCCGTTGGGAGGAAGGGAGAAGAGCAGCAACATCTGACCTACCATGGAAAAACTCAGGCACCTGCTGAGGTTGAGATTCCTTGCGCCCCACCATCCTGCCTGGCAGTGAGCTGTGGCAGACACTTGGAGAAAAAAAGCACAGGAAGGAGTCAGGAATAAGCCTACACCTTTCAAAACAAACCTCCCACATTCTCGTTCATTTGTGGTTTAAGGCACTTGTGAGACAAAAACAGCATCCAGACATCAAGGGTGCTCCAGGAATTTGTACAGTTCCTTTCTGAATTCATAGGTTCAATTTCTGGAGTACCAGGTCGGTGACTTCCACAGCTCAGTCCCACATGGTGCCACCTTCTTCTTTTGGTTTAAGCGTGTTACCCACTGGCTGTGGGAAACAGTGAGTGGTTGTTCCCTGACTTCTATCAGGGTTTTAGAGACCTCGTGGTATATCCCACCTCCCTACCAGACATCCTTTTGTTTGATACATTCCTAAGAGTCACTCTTGTGCACGTCTGATATGCTCATTTGGGTGGCAAGGAGCAGATAGTGAGTGCTGACAGGTTGTCTGCTGCATGGCTGAGCATCTGTGTGCTCCACAGAAGCCAGGGGGAAGTTCAATTTTGAGTGTTACGTGGCAAAAGTGCTCTGAAAGGCTGAAGTCATCCAGCTGAAGACTGGATCACCTCTGAACACGGTGGATCAGCATCATTCATGACAGCCATCTGCTGCTCTCACACAGGAGCACTGGAAACATAACTTTTTCTCTGTCTGTGAAGCACTCAGACACTTCAGTGAGGAGGTGTCAGGGAAAAGCCCCCAGGGAGAGGAATAATTCTGTCTTCGGAGCACGAAATAGTGTCAAACACGAGGCTTTAGGGCCACACGCTGAACAATGAGAAGAAACCAAACAGCTGAAGAGTGTCTTTCTCTAGCTGCTTGTCCTACGCAATTTGGGTTTTCTGGGCAAGGACAGCGCAGAACTGGAGGTCTTCACACAGTAAGACCAAAAATCCTTCTTGCACTCAGAAGAAACCTCCTTCCGTTTCAGAACTGCGACCGCACTGGAAACGCAAGCGAACGCCGGCAGAAAGCTCCAGCCAACAGCTTCTCCGGAACGGCAACAGGAGGCACAGGCACAACCGGGCACAGCAGCGCAGAGTCGGGCACAGCCGGGCACCCCCTCTCCAGCAGGGTCGTTGATGAAAAAAAGGGCCGTTTTTAGCATCCCAGGTCAGACTTTTTAGCCAGAAGGGTGCAAGTGCCCAGGCTCAGCAGACCAACAAGCCCCCCGTGACCCGAGGAGCCCCAGCTCCGCTCGCCGCGCGGCGCCGACAGTCAGGAGCGGTTACATCCCGCAACCCACCCCCTTGCGCTCAGCCCCGCCCCGCATCGGCACTCGGTTGTTCCGGCCTAGCTCGAGGCGCTCGGCGCTCGGCCAGGGGCGGGGCGCTTCCCCTGGCCCTGTCCCGCACCCCCGCTCGCCCGGCGCTGCCCCTGCGCCGCCCGCCCGCCCCGCCGGCGATGTCGCGGAGCTCCCGGCTGGCGCTGGCCGCCTCCGCGCTGCTCTCCGCTGCCACCGTAGTGGCCGTGCACGTCCAGCAGCACTGGGAGCTGCAGGTGAGTGAGCGCCGCGGGGCGCGGGGGGGGGGGGGCGGGGGGG
>VYXB01001016.1:220411-249891 GCA_013397135.1 Pachyramphus minor
CCGGAGCCCCGCCCTCTCACCGGGGTCTGACCTGCCCTCCCACGGCCAAGCTCCGCCCTGCCCCGTGCCCGCCGTGGGCTCGCAACCTCAGCTCCACGTGTCCCTGCTGCTGCCCGCCTTCATCCCTCCATCCATCCCTTCATCCTTCCATCCATCCTTCCATCCCTCCCTCCCTCCCTGTAGTGCCCTGCTGCACCTGAGGGCAGCCCAGGCCTCTTGTGCCCGGTGGGGATCCAGTGCCCCAGCGTCGTGCCACCCTCAGTGCCCCACAGTGGGCTGTGGGCACTCGGTATGCCCAGGCTGGCATCCAGGGTCCAGAGCTCCACCTGCACTGCCCCCTATGTTTCTCTTTTCCATGAACTTTTAACCAAAAATTCTAGAAAATGCACACAAAAAAAGCCTATGTTAAATGGTGCTGAAACAGTCAGAAGTTACAAAACACCAGAGGTGAAGTTCCTAGTCCATAGTCCAGCTCAGTTGGCTGTTGTGTGGGCCTTAGAACGCAATCTGTAATTACAGGATTATATTTTTTCCTCTCAAGAAGTTGTCTCTGTCAGTGCTTGAGAACAGTGGATCTTGGAAGATGAGACTGATCTGGGTAAGGAAAGAGGCAATTTTATTTGTTCAGGAGTTGGGAAACACAGTGAATGACACAGGCAGTAGCAAAGAGAGGAAGTCTGGCCTCTTGGAGTGGCAACCAGTTATGGCTCTACATTTGCCAGAGCTGACATACATGTTGGGTAGATCACTAAAGGTCCCATTTTTTTAGGTCATTGCTCTCTAATTTCGCTTTGAGCCACTGAGGATCTGACAGAATATGTGCTAAATACTCATAAACTAAACTACAAATTTAACTCAAAACTCTGAAATTAATCAGAGCCATATTTTGAGCATGTGCTGCAGGACAACACATGCTCTGATGAACATAACCTTTGGGTGTCTCAGTGAGACACCTAAGCTTAATGGATGTTTTGACCTTGGCTAATACCTCTCCTTCATCTCATAGAGAGACTGTGAAAATAAATGAAGGTTTTCAAATTGTTCCTATTCTGTTGGGATAACATAAAAGACTCTACAGGTAAATAAGTAATGCTACTGTCAGGCCAGGATCTATGTGTCATGCAGCAAGTAACACCTCGGGCAACAGACTGAATGAGTAACCTGCTCAGGCCCCGTGCTGAGCACTGAGCAAGACAGCAGTGCCCTGGGTATGAGACCACATTGTGACTCGTGCTAAACACAGATAAGCTAAGGGCACAACTGCAAGTTTATGGTTTGCATTCTACTAGTGTGTGAAATATGCCTCTGGTAAAGGAGTGGTGGGTCAGCCAGTGAGTTGACTTGCTAATACTCTCTGGTTGCTTCATACATTTCTGATACCAGGAAGATGGGAGGGACTTGCTGCCTTTTGCCTGTGCCTGCTGTTCTGGGCTGTAGCTGTTGCTTGGTTTGCAAAATAACATTAAATTGCTGTGGTTGTTACAATTGTGGAGGCTGCTGCAAGCTTCTACCTAGGGAGATCCTCTGCTTCCCAGACAAGTGAGTAGCTTTCTCCCCATGGTTTTGGTTTAACTTACTTTTCCAGATCTGGAAGCAGCCATTGCTTTGCAGGGTATCAGTGTTACTGCTGCCAGGCTGCTGGCAGATCAGCAGTTTTGCTGAGTGTCCTAGAGATGGATGGGTCAAAAGATCAAGTTGGTCAGTGACAAAACATTTGGGAGGTTTTGGGCAACAGATCCAGTGTCTATTCTTTGCCATTCTTCCATACACCCAGGCATGGGCAAACAGATACAGTTCACAACCCTGAACTCTGTGTAGAGAACTCATGACTTCAGAAGTGCCTGGCCTGTACATATGGGGATGGGTTCACAAACCATTTCTCTAAAAGTGGAAGTGATGTGCTGAAAAGTTCTAAACTGTATATGTTTGCAGGATATTAACATTCCTTAGTATCCTGCTGCAGCAGAAGTGAATCCAAAATAATTCTTTTTTTTTTCCCCCGGCCATCAGTTTAACTTAATCTTAAATCGCTATTCAGAAGCGCCAAGACCCAAAGCTTATCTTTTATAAATGAAATCTCAGATTTTCTTTTTATAATTCTTCGTGGTCAAGTCAGACAATAATGGCTTCATGTTTTAGAGATCCAGTTATTAAGATAATATAAAGAAAATAATGTGGATATTTTACAGTCCTGATGGGGGGATTATTTCAGATTTATCTTTATGCAGATTAATAAAGTTTTGACTTCTATAAATTGATGTGCCAGGCCCAAAGTGATTTGAGCTTGCACACAGTTTTCTAAGCTGAGGCAGAAGACAAGCAGGCCTAACTTCCAAGAATAGAGGAATGTGAGAAAATTAAATTTTTCACAACTCTTTGTCTCTTGTGATACTCAAATTATACAGGTGTCCTTTAAAAACTGCATTTTCAAAGTAAATACATTCATCAGCTCAAAGATTGCAGAATAGCTGTGTTTTGTGAAGATTACATTCTTGATGTAATTGTTCCATTACATTGTATCTCTCTACTTCTTTGTTGTTATTAGCTAACAGTAATGTGATAATGAGTTGATGAACTTTGTCTTCAGCAATTACTAATTTATAACCTGAGTATAGCTGATAGAAACTGATGGGAAGATGGATGATGTATTTTTCAAGAGCTTGGCATAAGCAGCCTGTGGGTATTTTTTAAGATTAAGACATGAGCACAAAGAGGCAGGTGAAGACACATGGCAGTTTTTCTCAAAATAATTTCCAATTTGTCACAAAATTCTCTCCAAGCAGAGAAGTTTTGAGGAGATTATTCCAATTTGGTAAAGATTTAGGTCAGAGATAACAGGGTGTTATAGATCACATCCATTCTGCATGGCATGGGAATTACAGGTGCATAGCATTTATTTACTCAATAACTTTACTATTTAGTAGAACTAGTGATCTGAAGTGAGTGCAAGTAAAGCACTTTTAGGTGTAGTGCTGTTGGCTTATTGATATTGGATATTGACTCCTGAAGATTCATACCAATTAATTGGCTGTGGCAAAGGCAGCCTGGTGAACAGCCCTGCAGGAGGGATTGGAGCCTGGGTGGGGGTTAATCACATTCAGCATCACAGAGCTGTGATAAATCCTGAACCTTGTGTTTTCAGAGGCTGCGAAGTGGAGTTCTCAGAGATCTTGAGCGTCAAAATCAGAAAAAGGAGAATATTCGCCTGTTAGAAGAGCAGATTGCTTTGACAAAGCAGCTTATGGAAGAAAGAAACAAGGCACTAATGGAAAAAGGTTCTCAGCAGTCCTAGGCACAGGCCTGGGTACTTAGAGGCTTGATTAAAAGCGTTTGGAGATCATTCATATCTCACAAGTTGCAAGTATTTTAGCAAACGGAGATAATTGAGATAATCTGTGAAAGACTTATTTTGCATAGGTTATAATCCACTCCCTAAAGCTGTAGGGCGGACAAAAATATTTCCTCTGATACCGTGGAGACTTGGTTGGCACATCCAGTGTGGATGGACTTATCAATGTGGGGAGGAATAGCTCATTATTGCAAACACAATCTAGGATGGCTAATAATGTTCACATGAGTGGGCTGCTCAGCCGCCACGATGATGAAGCCACCAGGACCTCCACCTCAGAGGGCCTGGAGGAGGGTGAGGTGGAAGGGGAGACTCTCCTGATTGTCGAGTCTGAGGACCAGGCTTCGGTGGATTTATCACACGACCAAAGTGGTGACTCTCTGAACAGTGATGAAGGTGAAGCATCCTGGATGGAGGAGATGTCCTATTACTGCGAGAAATGCCAGAAGTGGATCCCAGCAAGTAAGCCTGTCAGTTGTGTTGTGCCTCACTTGCATTCCTGTGGTGGTTGTTTGCAAGCTGCTTGTGCTGTCCTGCATACTTGTTTTATGGGGCAGCCCTTGTTTAGCTGCTGGAGAAAGGTTGTCTTGGCATTGCATGGAGCCCTGCGGCCCAGTAGCATTGGGCTTTGATCCATGAGCTCTGTGTATGTCCAAAGCTGGCAGTCTCTGTATGGAAGTCTTCTTTAATTAGCAGAGAACAAGGGTATGACTTCAAAAACACAAACCCCCTCCCAAGTCTTGCAGCTGTTTAGGGAACTTTGGCCAAGCGATTTGGCCTCTCTGCTCTATCAGATAAAAATAATGACCCCTGTAAAGCTCTGTGAAAGAAAAGGACTTTGTGATGGTGTTGCTTTTACATTTTTTTTTCTGTTGATTTGTCACATCTGCAGAGCAAATGCCTAAATCTCAACCTTAAAGGTTTCCTCTTAATGTGAATTTGAGTTGGCTTTCACAGAAACATGTCCAGCCTGAAGCAGCCAGCTCTGGAAGGTGGTTTTGGAGCAAGCTGCAAAACTTGATTCCTTTTGCTCTGGCGCTTGACTTAAGATATATGCTGTTAGCAGTGTAACAGATTACTTTACTTATTAAATTCTGGATTATCTGATCTGTTATTAGAGCCGAAAGTCAGATATTGCTAAGCACTGGTTGTTTTTGGTTTTGGTGTGAGGTTTTCTGTTGGTTTGATTTGGCGTTTTTGTTTGTTTCTGGATAGAAATACTGAACTCTTCAGGTGGCAACTGCCTTCCAGATGTCAGAGCTGCACTTTTTGCCTTCTTAAAATTTGCAAAAAGTTACAGCTTAGAAATCTCTTGAGGCATGTTAGTATTTAGATGTTAGCATAATGGAACGAGGACTGTACTATTAAGTTAATGTGCAATAAAAGGGAAATATTAACTTTAAATATATTCATAAAAGGAGCAGAGTTAAAGGTAGCATGAGTTACATTGGAGTGCTTGATTTAACACTCTATTTGTTTTATTTTACAAAGATGTTTCTCTCTGCAGTTGCTGTGGAACAAATTCAAAGAGCAAAAGAAGCCAGTTGCAAAGCAACAGTAACTAGATACAAATGTGCAACATAAATGTGAAAGGGAAATACTGTGCTCTTCCTAATCGCTCAGTTATATGGAGTTCAGTTGTCACTTGTGAAAATTGCCAACATGCTCACACAAATAATCACTTTTTTACATTAAATTGCCATTTAGAAATTCTGTTAATCTACGAAGTGTGGGGGGGGGTTTCCCCCTCTCTCACACAGGTGCAACTTTAATAGTTAAATTCTGCAATTCACTATGGAAACAGAGCACCCATATATTAAAAATGCTTGATCTGGTGTTGTTATACAGTAAAAGAGATGACATACTTGCAGTGAAATACCTTTTGTGTGCAAGCTTCCAGAAACACTGTAGTCTTAACTGTTTCCCTGTCCTGTGATGTCATTTTTCATACTTGTGTAAATTAACTCTGGGTGAGTTTAGAAACCCTGGGAGATTCATATGATTAATTATTTTTTTTCTCTTCTGCAGAAACACAGATTAGAGCCTGTCACTTTGGATGTGTGGGGTTTTACAGGTGGTTCTATTGCTTTTGTTCAGACAAATTTTTATGCAGGGTTAGCTTTACAGAGCAAAGTGTATGCTGTAGGGCTTTGCTGATTTGGGCTCTGATGCATCAACTGCACAAAGTGTTTTTTGATAGTGCTGGGCTGTTCCTTTGGCTCTCAGTCTCAAAAAAGGTGTTCTCCTGATAGGAGAAACAAACACCTTAAAGCTTCATTCCATGTCCACTGCAGTGCATCATGGAGGCTGCTGGCAACAGGGACTGGCAATCTGACTTCAGTAATAGTTTGTGGACAGGGAAGAGAGAGCTGTAAAGGCACATAGCAGTGAGTGGAAAGATGACATGGAAGAGAACAAATATATATACTTGTAGCTTTTGCAGTGGCATACCTTTTCTACCAGGTCAGCCTTTTTTTTTTTTTTTTTTTAGTAGGTGGAAAAACAGTTACATATTGAAGTCTATAAGTTATCTGGGGTAAGTAAGGAGGAATGAGAAATGCTGCAGAAACAAGGAAATCCTTGGCTTTGTACCTACATTCAGATGTTATGTAGAACACCCTTTTCTGATGCCTGTGCTTTTCAGTTGGTCACCACTGGCTGCTACAACAGTCAAATGAATCTGTGCCTTCCATGACAGCAAGATCCATTGCTTCCTAGGAACTGCCTGGGTCTTTGAACTCTGGGGAGAAGGCACAAAAAGTACTTTTCTGCCTGATGTTGGAGGAAATCCAAATTTCCTTTGCAGCACTTTTTCTTATAAAAGGACAAAGAAATTGCTTTTTGCTTTTTCATTTTAGGTCAACTGAGAGAACAGCTCAGCTACCTCAAAGGAGATAACTTTTTCAGATTTACTTGCTCTGATTGCTCAGAAGATGGGAAGGAGCAATTTGAACGTCTGAGATTAACATGGCAACAGGTAAGTAAAATGTTTGTGCCAGCAAATACCAACAACTGTAGGACTTTCTAAAATTGTTTGTTGTGTATTTACTATGTAGAAAAGGAGAATTGGTATCAGTAAGAAAGAAGCATATGCATGAACTTCAGAAATGAATTAGCTGAAGATTGCCTGCATATAAGAACTTGAGCATTTGGCAGGTAAATTGGAAGATAATCATACAAACCACTCTGCTTATTTTTCTTTTTTTTTTTCCCCTCCTTATGTTGCTCATGAATTCATAGCTTCAAGCAGATTTTAGCTGCCAGGCATGAGCGGGTTTTTCATATATAAGAAAATGTAAAATGACTGAGGCAGCAACATAGAAACAAAAAGCTTTCCAGCTCCCTGAATACAAAGCTCCAAACTGGCTGCTTATGCACTAATAAGAGTCCTTGGTGTAATTCACTATTACAATGACTTGCACACCTGAGCAATCAAAATAATCTGCATTATACAGCAGTGACCAGATACTAGACTGATGCACATTATGCGTGGGGCACTGGAGGGACAGGCAGGCAGTGCCAGCTGCCTCTGCTCAAAATGCATTTGATCAGGCAGTAGCTGTTGCTCTGCAGTGAATGTGTCCACATCCGGCGGTATGTGCGAGACATCTGTTTGCATCCTTTAGGACAGTAGTGGTGTGTTGTCCCATAAAAGATAATTTAAAACATCAGTTATATCTCCTACAGTGCTTTCTCGTTGTGGCCAGTGCAGGGGAAAAGACTGGTGTAGCAATATGTGGCTGGCAGACCAGCAGAGTTTCACCAAGTTTCTAATTTGGACAGCAAAGGCTTCTAGCATTATGCCCAGGACTCTTCAGAGTGGCATGGGGAGGGGGCACTCAAAATCAGAATGGGTGAGGAAGAAAGCTGACTACCTCCCTGGACTTTCAGCAGCCACACCTGCTGCTGCTTCTTGATAAGTTGAATTGAGGGAAGGGGTTAAATTAACTTATCTGAAACAGGAAAAAATGGGGACAGTGATTTCTGTATTTTTTTCAGCATATGTGGCCTCAACAGATCCTTGTCTTTAACCAGTTGAAAAGAGAATTGTTTTTGAAGTCCTGAGACACTGTCCCACGTGATTTAAAGGACCACAAAATCCTAAATAGTTACCAAACTTAGAGAGGTTGTGAGGCAGGGGACATGAAAGCTGTCCATATTTCCTCATTTTGACATGTTCGGCAATGCATTCCAGAAAGCTAAGGTCCACTGTGAAGACACCGATCTGCCTAAGAAAAACACATTTCAGATCCTCTAAGGGTGAAGTCCTTGTTGGAAGTAGTGTTAAACTGTGTGGTTGTTGAAAGATGATCCCAGCCCAGCAGATTGTAGTTGTATTCAAATGAATTAAATAAATGTAATTAACAGTTGGTCACCTGGGATTTACTTTAAAGAGGTGCAATAGTTTTCACACCTGCACTTTAGTTAAGGTATGTAACAGGTCAGAATGAATTTGGTTGTGAAGTGTGTGTAAACAGTTTCTATTTAATGAAGATCACCTGGAGACAAACTTGATTCTTGCATATCCGGAACAATTAGGAGATATTTTATTTTACAGAGCATTTACAGTCTGTTCTGTTTGGAAGGTAATAGTGTCTAGAAAGACCACTGTCTGATGGATTAGATCATTATATATCTGATGGATTAGATAGTGGGATTACTGGTGACCATTTTTTTTTTTAAAGACTATTTCCCTACCATTACTTTGAGACCAGAGTTGTACTGTAATTCATTTATACAACAGCTGCAAAATTTCTGTCTCGGCATAAACTGGCACAACCAGGCAGCTTGTTATTCCCTTGGGATGGAGAAATCTCTGGGAAATGTGCATCTAACAATAGAAAGACAAGAACAGGCAGCACGAAACCAAGAAAAAGATGGATTGCAGAAGTTGCCTATGAGATGTTGCAAAAATAAGATATTTATGAGGGAGCACAGATTTGTGTGTGTGGCAACTGTGGGGGACAGTTCAGCAAAGAAAGCTGAAAAGATTCACTTTATGCAACACTTTTCTGTTCCAGGTTGTCATGTTGGCAATGTACAATTTGTCTCTGGAGGGAACGGGCCGTCAGGGGTACTTCAGATGGAAAGAAGATATTTGTGCTTTTATTGAGAAACACTGGACTTTCTTATTAGGGAACAGGTAAAGATGTAATGTTTGCCTGAAGGTCTGGTTGGTGAGCCAGAGGAATGAAAACTGGTTAATTTGGCAACATCTCTGTTGAGCTTCCCTAGTGAGAAAATTGGAGCATTTCATATTGAGAATCTGAGTATTAGGGGTACTCTTGGGAAAAAATGAGCATTTCTTACTGGGGATAAACAGCCCCAAGAATGTCAAAAAAAGCAGTAAAAATGCCTGTATTTTGGATTATTTCTTATCTTCCTTTAGGTAGCAGGTGAACCTGCAAAGGCTTTGAGTTTTTCTAAATAGTCACAATGGATGGGCTAGCCCTGGTATCATAAAGCTTTAAGGACAAAACTGTGGTCCAGCAAAGTACCCCATTACTTGGCTGTAAGAGCTTGCAAGGACCAAATTCTTCCAGAAGAACTGAGGTTCCCCTTTTAGATTCTTTTGGATCTTTGCTTTTACACAGAAGGTGTTACAAACCAATGAAACATTTTTGATTGTGTGTAAAGAAGCTGTCGGAGTAGGATCTCCTTGTGTAAAGGACAGCCTTTGCTGTATGGGTGAACCACACCCTTTTTCTGAGCATGCTGAAGCTGTCAAACCCAAGTGTCATTGTTAATGCATGTGCTATGAAGCCAGGAAAGGAACTGAGCAAGCCTTCCAAGTTGTAGATTTGATTGACTTCACAGCTTCTTTTCTTAAGCAGGGATTTCTCTGTTGTAAAGATCTGGCCTTTCTCCCTAACCAGATTTGCTCTTTTTGGCTTTGCTTTCATTGCTTGTCTCTGCCTCCTTGCTTTGTTCTCAGAAATGTTATCATTTGTCCTCTCTGGAAATCACAGGGACCCTGACAGGCTGATGGCCACTTGTCCCTCATTAAGGGAGCCATCACCTCCCAGGGTTTGCTGCTCCCTTTTAAGACTTTCCCTGGGAACTGGGCACTCCTTGCTCTGATTAAAATTCCAACAAGTGTTTACTGGCCTCAGACACAGTCTCCCCACTTGTCTGGACAAGCCACTGGTGGAACAGAGACAGCTGCATTGGATGTGTAGCGGTTCAAGGCACGCAGTGCTTTTCATCCTTGGCATATTAAAGTACGGCTTATCCAGGTTTACTGTAAGACTCCAGACTTTGCACTAGGGCACCGGAGTTTAATCCCCCACCTTTGCAGTTGAGTACCCCAAGGTGTGTGAGTGCAACACTTGGACAGCAGCAAATACCTGCTCAGCCAATTCTTGCCTGAGTATGGAAGTTTTTGCCAGTGGAGGTGTGCAAAGGCAAGAAGGAATCCTGAGATCCTGTGCAACTATGAGTTTAGACTGTGCACCATGAACCAGATTCTGGAGTGTCCAGGGGAGTACTTCAGTTATTGTCTATAGGGGCAATTCTTCAATATTTCTTCTCACTTCTTCCCCAAGTGACATCCTAGTTAGCCCTGGTTAACCAGCTCACCAGTTCTTAAAGGAACAGTAAGTACTCCGATACCCAGTAGAGTACACTGCCCAGCAGAGTGAAAGACTTAACTGCAGCTCCCTGCCTCCAAGTGGCCAAAAATGTGCTTCAGAGTAGTTTAGTGTGTGCCCTTTCGGTCTTGAAGGAGGTTCCAGGATGAAAGCACAGCTGGCAAGTGGGGACCTAACACTTGTTTCTCTCTCTCCCACCACAGGAAAAAGACCTCAACATGGTGGAGTACAGTTGCTGGCTGCCTCTCTGTGGGGAGCCCCTTGTTTTTCCGCTCAGGGGCACAGGAATTTGGAGAACCAGGATGGTGGAAACTGGTTCATAACAAACCCCCAACAATGAAACCTGAAGGAGAGAAGCTATCTGCATCTGCCCTAAAGGCAAAAGGTAACTCCGTCCCTGATGGTGTGTAGGTTCCTAGCTGCTCCAGAGCTGGAAACCATGAGAAAAGTCTAGTTAAAACAATGTGCTTGTGTTCATGGACAGTTTCGTAGTTTTGTTCTGATATAAGGGTTGTCTCAAGAGAACTATGGTGTATATACTGTAGTGTGAGAGGCCTGTTATATTTTATTACCTTTTTGCATTGTGCTAAGTGACTTAAAGGGTTTTGAGGTTTGTGCAGTGTTCTGTGTTGTTGTCTTTTAGCTGAAATCCACAACTTCTGTACTTCTCTTTACCCTGGGGAATATTTTTTGATTTTTGTCACTATATGCAAGTTCTCCTCTGTGTAGAGGAACAAGATTGGGGCTTTAATGGGGATTTAGTTGTGTGTTGGCTTAATGCTATGTGTCCCAGAGTGAATTTCTTGTACATATTGAAAATACATCTTTTAAGACTTGTAGTCGGTGTGTTTTTCTGGATGTATGTGTCCAGTGACTGCAGGAGCTCAGTGTCTGTTAGAATAAGCAAACTATTTTTTAGCAGCTTCAAAGCCACCTCTGGATCCCATCATTACTGTAGAAGGACTCCGAAAGCGGGTAAGCCGCAATCCAGTCGAATCAGCCATGGAGCTGAAGGAGAAGAGATCTCGCACTCAGGAAGCCAAGGATATTCGGAGAGCCCAGAAGGAGGCAGCTGGCTTCTTGGACCGGAGTACTTCCTCCACTCCTGTTAAATTCACCAGTCGCTGCCGCCGTCCTGATATTGTCCTTGAGAAAGGAGAGGTGATTGACTTCTCCTCGTTGAGCTCATCAGATCGCACACCTCTGACAAGCCCTTCTCCTTCCCCATCACTGGACTTTTCTGCTCCTGGCACTCCAGCCTCACATTCAGCTACTCCCAGCCTTCTCTCAGAAGCAGATCTCATCCCAGATGTCATGCCACCACAGGCCCTGTTTCACGGTAAGAAACACCATGTTTTTTGTTTAGGAATGAACCATGTGTAGTTTTCTAGGAAGATATTCCCAATGAACTGCAGCATCTTTTCAAGATAAGACAGAAAGTAGCTGGTAATATTGTTTGTCTTAATTGAGTGTGAGAATTGACTCGTTTTCCATCGTTGTATCACCAGCTTCTAAGGCCAGAAGAAACCCTCATTATTGTTTTCTGAGGGATCCTGAATAAATAGTGGGTAGATTTCACATAGCAATTGCTACACGACACAGGAAAAGCATTTCACTGCAACACAGATAACACTGTTAGATAGCAACTCTAGTCTTGTCTGAAATGTTTTTAATGGAAGAGATTTTATTCTCATGCCAATGTCCCAGTATATTTATGAATTCGAGCATCTTGATTAAAAGACACTGAATTTGGGTCAGATTGCAAAGCAGTGATGCAGGCTGAATGCTGTTAGTTCCTTAAGATGCCAGACCAAAGCACTTCTGGATGGCGGGAAAAATAGTCAGGTTCTATAGAGGAACAGAACTTCTTCAGGATATGCTAGCTGAAGATACAGCTCACCAGCTTGACCATTTGATCCCCAGTCTTCAGGAATTTTCAGCAACTTAATGTTCGTCAAAGAGCGTGAGGTTGCAGCTTAGGAAGGTGCTCTGTTTTCAGATGCTAAACTACAAGACACTTTAGGAACAGGATTGATTCTGTGTCCTGAAATTGGATTCTTTACAGTGTCTCTTGTCCAAAATCAGGAGATCCAGAAGTATGAGAAAACAAACTGTGTTGGGTAAAACCACATTGTTTTTCCTTAGCAGAAGAGTCCTGTGGCAACATTTTTTGAAATGGAGCTTTGATGTTTAAATTTTTTTTTTCTCCCTGGATTATTTTGATCTGTTCAACAGATGATGAGGAAATGGAAGGAGATGGAGTCATAGATCCAGGAATAGAGTATGTGCCCCCTCCCAGTGGGACAGCCAGTGCTGGCACTCTGATAGCAAATAGAAAAAAAGTGAAGACAGCTGAGCAGATCAAGCAAGAGGTGGAGAGTGAGGAAGAAAAAACAGAACGGATGGAAGGTGACAGTGAAGATCCTGAAGAGTCAAACACATTGTTGAAGGTGAGGGGACGAGACAAAAGAAAGCCACAGCTGGAGAAGGATGCTAAACCCAGAACTCCCAAGCATACCTCTGTTAGTATCTATGAGGAAAAGCTGCTGCTGAAGAGACTGGAAGCCTGTCCCAATGCTGTGAGCATGACCCCAGAGGCCCGGAGGCTGAGGCGCAAGCTGTTAGTCAGGCAGGCCAAGAGGGAAAGAGGACTGCCACTCTTTGACTTGGACCAAGTTGTGAACGCTGCACTGCTCTTGGTCGATGGGATTTATGGAGCCAAAGAAGGAGGTGTTTCCAGGTCCCCAGTAGGGCAAGCAACGTACAGAACTACTAGCCAGGACTTCAGGATCTTGGATAGATACCAGGTGGGTGTTTCCAAATCTAAGGGAGCTTTTGGCACTGGTTATTCTAAAGCTTTTGCTACACTAAGCAGTGTCACATTGAGGTTATCTGATTCCCAAAATAAAAAGGATTATGTAAACAAGACTCATTTTGACTTGAGGTTTTATCCTCACCAATGCTATCCTAAGCCCCTTTCTTCTTGAGACATGTTCGTACAGCAGTGTCAGCACCACAAATGTTGATGTATTTGTACTCCAGCCCTGCTTAAATGTTGATGGTGGGGGTCTGGTAGTACCCAAACAGGTGAATGCTCTACAAAGGATGTAGGAGGGAGATAACTTGCAGCGCTTTTCTGAGTGATGAGGGTAGCTCATAGGTTTGGGCACTAAATCTAAGAGTACACAGCAGAGTTCACAGAATCGAGACCATCATGGTCCTGTCCATTCTGTCACAATGAAAGGCCCTTATTCTGCATCCATTGATACAATTCCCCTGTGTTAAATCTTCCTGAAATGTTCTGCATTTTTCTGTACATATAGACAATGATGCCTACCATGAAGGGATATCGACAGCAGACAACAAAGTTTCTGTATCGACTGGTAGGCTCAGAAGACCTGCTGACTGACCACAGTGTTGTTAGCCCTTACACATCCCGTGTCCTGAAACCCTACATCAGGTACAGATGATCAGAGGTTGAGTTTGCTCTTGGCTTGTGTACTAACAGCCCACTGAGAGGACACCTTTCCTGAGCAGTGTTCCCTGCACCTCCTCAAAGTACAACCCAGTAACCTTATGGTAACTATGGTAACCCCGAAAGGATAGTTTTACTTAGTTGAGTAGTTAAACTGATTGCATTGGGAAGGGTAATCTGCAAGACAGAGCAGGGCAGAGAGAGAATTGCCGTAGTCATTCAATGCAAGTTGCACCTGCTCTTGGGTCAGAACCATGATTTCCTTGCTCCTACTATAAGGAGAGGCTGGCTGGGCATGCTGTGGATCTGGGAAGTGTCCTGGCCTCGGACATAAGGGTGTTTTTCCTGAGCTGGGTGTAGTTTTCCCACATAAATGGAAGATTCTTCTTTGATTTGAAACTGAGCATGTCAGAGAAGACTTCATGGTCAGTACCCATTCAGCTGCAGTGGCAGTTACTGTTGCTCACTCACTTTTTGTGTTTGCTTTTCATGTTCCTGGCAGGCGTGATTATGAGACAAAGCCCCCAAAACTCAGGCTGCTGGCAGAAATCCAGGCATATCCACACAGGAATGATCTCAACTGGAAGGCTAAGCCAGAAGCACCCATTGATTACTGCTATGTTCGCCCTAATCACATCCCCACTATAAACTCCATGTGCCATGAATTCTTCTGGCCTGGTAAGATTCCTTCAGTACTTGGTTTTCTAAGAAGGAAGTGGTTTTGTTCAGAAAAAAACATTCTTAGGCCAAATTTTTCTTCAGTTGGTTCTGGCTCTGTTCTTAGAAAACCATTATCTGATGTCACAGGAATGCATTTGAGATGGAGACATGGGTTTGGTGTCTTTGTGTCTTGAAATCACGTAGAACTGGGCAATTAGGCCCCAATTAGCACAGCATTTAGAGAAATAGGTGCCAATAGAAGTAGTCTAGTAGTTTCGGACTTAACTAAATTTAAGCATCCAGTGAAGCATTTTTCAGAATCAGGGGCTGAAGTAAACAGTTTTACTGTTCATTAGCTTTGTGAGAAAGTTTCTTCATAGCAGTCATAAGCTGGATATGTTGGAGTGAAAGTTGGGAAGCCATATGAGGAGTGGCTGAGGTCATTTGCTTTGTTCAGCCTGAAGAAGAGACCTCATCATGGTCTACAGCTTTCTTACAAGGGGAAGCCAGAGAGACAGGCACTGATCTCTTCTCTCTGGTGACCAGTGACAAGACCCGAGGGAATGGCCTGAAACTGAGTCAGGGGAGGTTTATGTTGGATATTAGGAAAAGGTCCTTCACCCAGAAGGGTGGTTGGGTGCTGGAACAGGCTCCCCAGGGAAGTGATCACAGCACCAAGCCTGACAGAGTGCAAGAAGCATTTGGACAATGCTCTCAGGCACATGGTGTGGCTGCCCTTTATGGGAGCCGTCATGATGCTGCAGTCTTTAGTTCTTCTGAAATAATTATAGGGATGTTCATCTACTGCATAGATCAGCTTCTGATCAGCAAACAATGCATCAGACTAATTTGGAAAGGCCCAGTACAAACAGTACACACATTTATTCCAAATAACTGTTCACTTTATGTTTTGATTTGCAGATAGTGATTCAGCAGGGTTTGTAGTTCAGCAATGCTCATATACAGCAGTCAGGATCAGAGCGTTTTGTGCTACTCATTGTCCAAACTGTACAATTCAGGGCCTTGCACACCTTTCTTTTCACAAGCTCTTTCAGAGCTCATGAGAAACACTTGTAATCCCAATAGAGGGTGAACCTCTTTGTCATAGTCTCCCTCTCCTGATAGTGCATTTGAAGTTCTGGCCAAGTTGCGTTGCACTTTCATTAAGTTCTTCGGGTCTCACCCTGTTTTATTTAACATAAGGAGCATGGGTGACTGTGAATGTTCATCATTAAATCAGAAAGCTGACACTCCCATCAGTCTCCAAAGAGGAATCAAAATCTCTTCCATGGTGAAGAATTTCTGAGGCTGGGATATGATTATTGCACCCTTGTTCTGTTTTAGCAGGAGAGGTAAGTGAGGAGTTGATGCTTCAGGAGGTAAAGCCCAGTGTCTTTGTGGTTGCAAAGGGTTTAGCTTTCCAATGGCCTGGTACAACCTGGGGGGCAGGTGGGGATATGCAGCTGGGTGAGCCTCATTAAACTAGCAGTGTTGTGTAGAGAAACACCTGTAATTCTGCCTAAGTTTAGGCATCTGGAGCATGTGGGCTCCGGGGATCATCAGTGAATGACATCTTAGGTGTGCTAAGTTGCCTAATAATGATGCCCTCATTGACTAAATTCAGAAGATCTAGACATCTCACCATCTGGGGTGAGCCCAGGCTTTAGTTCTACCCCTCCAAATCATTCAAGTGAGAGCTCTTTTATCTTCTCACAAGGCAGAAACAAGGTTGCAGGTAGTAACCACGAACGAGCTGGTGCAAAGCAAGATTCCCCCATTTTGTCTCTGGCAGTATCTTGTGCCTTCGTGCCCTAATGGGAAACATCTCCCGAGCAGACAACTGGTAAACCATCATGAGCTAAGCATCTTCGTACAGGAATAACTGTGTGCTGAGGGGACGGCACCATTTCATAGACACCAGTGCTCAAGGCAAGGTAGCATTCCTGTACAGGAAGGTAGCATTCCTGTACAGGAAGGTAGCATTCCTGTACAGGAAGGTAGCATTCCTCACGCTGTGAGGCACTCCACAGGCAATTGCAGCCTTGAGATAATTAACAGAGCTGCCTAGTGCCAATCAATTCCTCCCACGTCTTGTTCCACCCAGCTTACTATCAAGCAAGGCAATAATTCACCCACTTATTTGTGCTAGTGCCTTATTAAGTGTTGCATCTCATCAAGAGGGGAAAACATACTCTGCTATTTTGTTACCCTGCATTCCGAGTATATTTGCAATTGCCAACCTGAGGCTGAAACTATTTTTGGCACATCTCCACTATGTCTTGCATCTTATTTAGGGTCAATCCACTCAAATTACCAAGCAGTCAGTCTTCAGTGTCCTGAACTGTAGTGCTTGACGCTAACATGCTGTGTGGAGGCAAGGTAACAAACTCCACTCAGAAGTCACCAGCCTCAGGTGTTGTGTCCAGCCTCTGAGGCACAGAAGCACCACTGCCTGAGAGGCTGCTTCACGCCCCAGATTAGAGAATGTGCATGCTAAAAGCAAATGTTTTGATAGCCTTGAAAGCTGTGGTCAGGTTCACACTGCAGTTCCACAAACAGCTGAGTATGTACAAGAGGAAGCAGTAGGAGCTCAAGGCAAGGTGAAGAAAAGAGATAGAGGAACCATAGTCAGGTAATGCTACCAAAGTTGAAGCCCAGTTTCATGTCTGCTGCCTCCAAAGGGAGCGAGTTTTTAATTTCATCCTTAAGTCATTTGAAAGGAAATTAGCTTTGTTACTTCATCCATGCAAGGTTTACTGCTAGTAATCGAATCTTATTTTGTCTCTGTTTTGTTGAATCATCTCCTTTTACCTTACATACTTACCTAGCAGGGGAGACACCATGATCAGGCAGCTGGTTTTCCCAATGTGAGGTCCATCCCCTGCACTCTGGGTGTCCTGACCACTGTGATTTCCCAAAATGAGGGAAATTTGACTGCATAATGTGTAGTAGTGGAGGACTGTTCTAGCTGGAGCCTTGGACCAGATGATCTCCAGAGGTCCCTTCCAATGCCAACCATTCTATGACTCTGTGATCTCTTTATATCAGAGCTTTGAAATAAAGGTAAAAGGAAGGGATCAAGTGGGTGTTTCTGAAAATCCTTAAACCCTAGAATTTTCATGCTAGTGGTTTGCAATGTTTTCAACTGCTGTTTCTCCCTTTCTCCATAGGAATAGATTTGTCAGAATGCCTGCAGTATCCAGATTTCAGTGTTGTTGTCCTTTACAAGAAAGTTATCATTGCCTTTGGCTTTATGGTGCCAGATGTGAAGTACAACGAAGCTTACATCTCTTTTCTGTTAGTTCACCCTGAGTGGAGAAGAGCTGGGATTGCAACCTTCATGATTTACCATCTTATCCAGGTAATCAAACAGTCCCATGACTCTGCCAAAGAACTAGCTTTCCCTTCTTCCTTGTGTGCACACATGCAAATATTAGAGAGTAAGTAGTGTTGTGTTCTTCCCTTCTGGCTCTTTCACCTTGCCCTTTCTCTGCTTACACTCTCTCACACAGATTGTCAGCAGCCAGCATGAAATAACTTCCACAGGACAAGCTAAAATGTATTTAGAAGAACAGCCATACCGGTCAGGTCCTCAGAATTAGCAAGATGCTGTACACTTTGACTGGCTTGGGATTAACTTTGTGTTCTTCACTGGTCAATAGTTCATGTAAAAGTAATACTGTAAATGTGGGGTTTAAAGGAGAAAATGAGATAATAGTGGGCTGGTTTAGTTAGAATCTATTGCAGCTTTCTTGGCTACAGGTTTATTCCATGACCAGGGCTGTTGCATTAAATCAATTACTGATCTTAGTAATTCACTTTGACTTTTAATATTCTGGTTCAAATACAGCTGAGTTGAAAATAAAGAGTGTGTGCAACCTCATTCACTTTTTCAAACTAGCTTGTTCAAACTGGGCCTTCTTCCACAGGAACACTTGGGAAAATTAATCTGAGCTAACTAAATGGGTGGTATTAAAGTAGTTAAACTTCATTAAACCTATGAATCAGTATTGTTATTCAAGTGTCCTTAATTCCATTTACTTTCTTGAATTAAACTGCAGGAAAGCCAGCTTAATTTTGAGTAAGGATGCAGATATATATCCTTTTCATAGCCCAGCTGTGCCTCTTGAACACCCACAGTTTTACCACTCCCTGAACTCTTGTGGCAGAGCTGCTGATGGGAAACGCTTCTTAACTTTTTTAGTCAAGATGAGCTGCACTAACAAAACTCATCATTGAAAATGTTTTTTCTCTTATTTATTTGCCTGAAGAAGGGTAGGGAGTGCTGGCAGACCCTTAGGAACAGTGATCTGTGCTTTGGAAAAGAGTTTTCACTGAGGGTAACTCCTCTGGACCATCCAAGGTTAACTCTTCTACCTGCACTGCTTTCTGTAGTGTCCACCTCTTTTCTCTATGTGTTGACACAGGCCGTTAACCAATATACTTTAAATTCACTCCTTGCATTTCCCAAGCATCTCTCTGTGTTGAAGTAAATTGCTCTCAGCTGTAGTCTGTTGATGCGAGATGTTAACACCCAGTGAGAACAGGTGCGAGCAATGCACTGAGGTTTTCAGGGATCCAGCAGGTGGACTCTGGGAGACTGTCTCTCCAGCAGAGTTGGGATGCATTGGCAAGTCAGCTGTAGAAAATCCTTACCCCTTTTTTGTAGGATGTATCACAGCAAATTCACCTAATCCTGCTTGCAGGTAGACTAGCATAAAATTACCGTGTTCAGGAAAGCCAAGCAGATTTGAGGCTGATTAGGCTCGCTAGCAATGAAAGATCAGCACTGTATGTTTGGCTCACATTAGATTTATTTTTCCATTGCTGACATTTTGTCAGTGGCAGAAGGCATTTAGCCATGGTAGGAGATTAAATAGTGGTTGTCACCTGTTCCTCAGTTGGCAGATTGTAGGTGCTGCTTCACAACCTGCTTGGGCTTGGGGTCAGTTATCTATAGCTAGAGATGCTTTCATACACTGTTCAGATTAATAGCAGTTCCCTGACTTTTGGATCAATGGGCTGAGGTTGGGGATGAATTCTTGAGAAAAGGTTAACTTAACAGGAAACATTTTGATGCAAATGGTGGTGCCTGGTTTGCTCTCAGAAGTTACCCTCTAATGCATCTGGCCCACAGGAACGAACTGCATTTTCTTAATGATCTCATTCAAACTTTGTTTTCCAAAAAAAACCTGCTGCAATTTATTTCTTTTTTTCCTTCCGTCCTTAAATCCCCTGTGAGAGCTTTACCTTTGAATGTTCTGCCTTGGAAATTTTCTAAAGGATTTTACTGTTTCCGCTTACAGTTACAGTACATTCAATATACATAGAATTCTATTAAAACACTTGATGAAAGCAGAAAAAAATTACTTCAGCATCTTTATCAGTGTTTCTGGTTAAAATAATTTGGGATATTTAAGGTAACTTCAGCTGTGCTATTTGCTGTCTGAACTGGATTCCTGTCTTCTCAGTAGGTGGAGTGCTGTGCCCTGAAGGATGGGAGAGGAGCTGGGTGGGATAGACAGGAATTCCAGTGCAACAGCCCAGAGGTGCCCTAGGGCTGCTCCAGTGGTCACAGAGAGCTCGGCTCTGTTTGCTGATGGGGAGGAGTGCAGCAAGGTGCCTGATCCTCTGGCATGTTTTGTCTTTTCAGGACGTTGTTAAGCATCTGAGATCAGTGCTGTACGTGGAGATTATTTTTAATTAATAATTATTTTAGTAATTGACAATGGAAAGACGACAGATTATAATCCCAAACTTGCTTTCATTGTCAGAGAGTCCATGTTTCTGAGAATCAAAGGCTTAGAGGAACAGCAGCGTTCCCTTTGCCTTTGCTCTTGCTGTATGTCGTTGGGCCTCTTTTATATGAACTATTCTGTCTGGGCCTCCAATTTTTCTCACATTTTCCAGTAACTTGTATACCTGAACTGATGAATTTCCTCACCTCCGCATTCCCCCAGAGGGAATGTTCTCTCACTGTAATATCTTCTTTTTTTTTTTTTTCCCCCCTCCTTCCCTTGGCAGACCTGCATGGGCAAAGACGTAACTCTTCACGTCTCTGCAAGCAACCCTGCTATGCTGCTCTACCAGAAGTTTGGATTTAAGACTGAGGAATACATTCTGGATTTTTATGACAAATATTACCCCTTGGACAGCAAGGAGTGTAAGCACGCATTCTTTCTCAGGCTGCGGCGCTAATCTGTCAGAGCTGTCTGGGGATCTCTGAGAAGCCCAGTCTGTCAAAAAAAACTACCACAGCTTTCAGTGGAGGATGTTGGCTGTCACATGAGAGCTGGAACAGACCAGCGTGTTTATCCCTAGGACTTTGGATTTCAACAGTGCTATGTTGTGTGCTGAAACTGCAATCCAAAAGGATTGACTCCTGTGCTCCAAGGGCAGAGGCCTGAAAATGCCAGCTGGGATACACTGAAACCACTGGAAGACCAAAATTCTTTATGGGGAGTTTTTCTGGCACTGTTACTTTGAAGGACCTCATTGATAAACAAGCAAAAAAATATTTGTCACTTCAGAGGAGCCCCATGGATTTCATATTTTGAAACCTGTCAAGAAATGCTGCAGGCTTTTAATGTCTTTTTTTGTTTATGAACAAAAATGAACCTCTAAACTTAAATCATTCAATATTTCTGTAATTTGATTGCTTTGCTAGAACCGTGTCTTGAATCGGTGAAGAGAAATGAGATATTGGTGCATGTAGCTGGACACTAACTTTAGGAAAGCTCAATACATGTCAGAACAGTAGTACTGGAACCATGTTTTAAGAATAGCAAAGAGTGTGTGAATTCATGTGATTCCAAATAGAACGCTCAGAGGAGACACCTTTCTTTTGCTCCTTCCCTGCTGCCTTCCTTTCCCCTTGTTGACCCTGTGCTCAGTGTGAAGTTCTTGCAGTGCACAGTATTTTGTGTTCAGAAACAAGGTGTCATGTGGGCTTGTATTTAGGCAAGATAGGACACCATACCCACCAAATCAGCCCTTTGAAATCTTACAACCTCTCTGCCAGTTGTTGGTGCTGGCACATTTGTTTGCACATCTCTAACCATAGAGCTGGCCTTGCAGGCTCCAGCATCCACATCCTCCTGTTACAGGCACTCTGGGTAGAAGAAACTCAGAAAAGTCAGTGGTGATGTTTGAAATGCAGGCTGATTTGTAGAAGTAATCTGCTTGCAGCTTGGAGGGAGAAGGTAAAGGTAGGCCAGATCCAGTTCTTGGAAGCACCTAGGCTGTCATTTCATGGTTCTAAGTATAAGTAAAAAGGAGAGCAAAGAATAAATAGAAATAACCAAGAACTATAGAAAATACAACCCTAAATGGTTTTGCTGGTAGTGGGCTCTTCTCCTTTTATGTAGTTTAGCTTCTCTCTCCCTGACTGTTACTGCAGATGAACAGAAAACAGCGCTGACCAAAGGTCGGTCTGTGTGTTCTAACTACAGATCGCATCCACTGTGATGTTTCTTTCACATCAAGCCCACCAAGAACTACACACCAAATGTGACTTCTTTGTTCTTAATCCACTGTGTGTACCTGTCGGCTACCTGGCTATAGTAGAAGTTGCCTTAACAGAGTCCTCATTTTGGTAACAGAAGTATGTTTTTGTGTAGTCAATGTACATCATAACCAACACAGAAACAGTGGTAGTGGGAGGGAAAAACAGGCCATCCATGGGTTGTGTGCCCTAACATTCATGTACATTTCTGCCTGCTTTATGACTATGTGAAAATTTTTGATGTTACTGATGTTATGAGTTAGCTGTACTTGGAAAGAAAAAAAATACCTGTCTTTATGAATGAATTAAAGCCCTTCCCTTGGAAAAGCCTACCTGTAGTTGTACTGTTTGTTAAGCTGTCTCTCCATCATATGTCATTGAAATCTAGCAATCTCAAATATGGCAGACAGAGGATGCATGTGGGCAGCTAACCAAGGCGAGAAGCTCCTTATTTCTCCACTGGATACCTGCACAGAAGCCACACACATGCAGGCCTTATCAGGCTGTTCCTTTCCAGACAGAACTGGGAGATATAAGATAGTCTGAAGAAGATGACCAGTTCTGCACTGCGTTCTCAAAGGTGACCATGACGATTTTGAGGACCTGTTTGCTCTGTGCTTATGACTGTGGCTTTGTCCCTCAGAGGGAGAATGCCAAGGGCAGAGGGTGTTATAACAGACCTGGGATACCTGCTGTGCTGCAGACAGCTTGTCTTATCCAGGTGCTTCATTTACTCCCAGATCCTCAAAGGCAATGAAGTGATTAAATGCCTTCGAGCCTTTGCACTGTAGCTGTTTTCCTTTTTCAGGAAGACTGGTAAGAATGAGCTCAGTAAAGCTTACAGGGAATGGAGATCAGTATTGCTGGTTTGCTTTTTTCTTGTTAATTTGCTCATATTTCTGAGAAAATTAGCCAGTTAACAGCTATACTTATTATATCCCACACTCTCAGGACTGTAAGCTTAAGTTTTGATCCCTTGGTGTTATCTTCTGTGCTTTTGTAAACTGTACACCCTGTTCATTTGTGCTGCCTGTGAAAATGTGGTGTGCCTTTGAATTGCTTACTATGAGATCCTTCCCTGATGATCCTAATGGCTTTGGTGGGTACAAGTATGGCTGACTCAAGCATCACTTCACTGATAGTCTAGGTAAAGCTGAACAGCTGTGACCCAAGAACTTTCTGATTTGCAAAGAGATCACAGCAAACCAGCTCTGAAGGACAGTGGTGAAAACTGCAGTATCTGTGTATTATTTTCTCTTGGCAACTCAAGCTGTCTGTAGGAAACATTTGCTTTTGTTCTACTGGCTATAGGGGTGAGCATGGAGGCACTGTTGGGTGAGCAGGAATTCACCCCCCACTTTCAGAAAGAGTCTCCTAAGGACAGGAGGCTAAGGCCAGCATCCTGACAGGCACTGTGTGAAGTCAGGTGTGTAATCTGATAGCTTGGGGAAATGCACCAGGGCTGCCAGGGAGCTCTACTTGTCTTCACTGGGTCAGCACCAGAATTTGGCAGCCTTTGAAGTAGCCATAGAATAGCTGCTGCAGCTTGATCTCTCTTGTGGCTCTACAGGGATCACTTCCAGCATCCTCTCAAGATAACATTTCCTCCCCATAATATTGAATAATGAGAAGTTTAAAGGCCAGTGCTTGAATAGCCATGGCTTTCTCTGCAGGGGATGAGGCTCTTAGCCCTCTGCTTCCCTCTTTGTGCCTTGGAAACCAGTATGATTGGTTACCTTAGCTATGATTAGAGCCAGCATCCACCTTGTTTTATGACATGATTACTCCATGCTTCCCTGAGCTGTGCAGTGACTGTAGCAGTGATCAGTTGCCAAACACAGCTCGGTTTAATGGAACAAAGTTTTCCTGGAGAATAAAGGTGGAACATCACCTGTTTTGAAAAGGGCAGAAAAGCCCAAGCATTTCCATGGCCTTGTCTGAGCTTTGACACTTCAAGACCAGGAAGACCACTGTAGTCACCTTCTTGTGCCCGTTGATCTGCTGTAGCTGAGCTGGGTAAATACTCCGATCATTCTGCATATTAGTCATTACTTTTGTGGAAGTAATGCAGCTTACTTTGAAAGAGAAGTCCTGAGAGTCCTGGTGTTGCACACGAGTCAAATGCTTCTTTTCAGATTTCAGATCCAGACTGGGGGCTAAAACAAAAGCGCCTGGCCCATTCATTGCCACCTATAGTGTGAGGATGTGCTGCTTTGCAGATCCGCCTGCTTATGATAAGCTCTTAGTGAGCGGTTGAGCTAAGCCATCTTTATCACTTGTCTCTGGCAAGAGAGTTGCTTCCCTCTAGCCCTTGCGTTCTTTCTGGAGGAGACACTAAGCAAACATTGCCTGCTGCATCAGACAGCGCAGGAATCTGAGCTCCCGCTGCTGTGATGGATGAGTAGCCGGGTCGTCCCTTCAAAACCAGCGGGACAAGAGTGCTCGGTCCTGCTTTCTTCTCCAGTCAGGCAGCGTTAGCCAGGCAGGGACAGTGAACTCAGCCGCTCCTGCTGCCTGCGGGAGTGGAAGGGCGGCTGCCTAGGGCAGGAAAAAGCAGCCATTGTCGCGGAGGAGCGGGAGCATCCCTGAGCGGGTTTTGCCTCAACAGGAGGCAAAAGCAATCCTGCTGTGCTTCTCTACCAGCTGTCAGCACAGAAACCCATGACACCTTCCTAGGGGTGTAATTAAAAAAAAATAAAAAGAGTCGATCTGGCAAACTTATCCTCCTTCCCCTTGGAGTTGTGCTGGGGGACTTAAGAAAACCTCACAGAACAACGAAACATCATTTTTCTTCCTGGCTCAGGCTCTCGAGCTCCTCAGCACTTCCAAGGCCGCCGCTACCGGATAGCGGAACCACCCTATTCCCGCCCTGCCCCGCGCCAGCCGCTATGTCCCCGTTCAAACGGCGGTGGGCGCGGGGCAGGGCGGGAGTGAGGTGGTTTTGAACGGGGACATGGCGGCCGGTGCGGGGTCGGCGGTGCTGCCTGAGGAGTGGCGGCTGTATCTCGTCTCCTCCCGAGTTGCCACTTTCTGTAACTGGCCGTTCACCGAGGGCTGCGCCTGCACGCCCGAGCGGGTGAGCCGGGAGCGGGAGTGCTGGGCCGAGGGAGCGGGGCCGGGCTGGCGCTGACGGGACCTTCCCGCCCTCCTTGTGCCCTCAGATGGCGGCGGCGGGTTTCGTGCACTGCCCCAGCGAGAACAGCCCCGACGTGGCGCAGTGCTTCTTCTGCCTCAAGGAGCTGGAGGGGTGGGAGCCCGACGACGACCCTCTGTGAGTACGGGGTGGTTTCTCTGGCCCCCTCCCCGAGCGGCACCGCTCCCGATGGCGGCTCCGCTCCGGCAGCGGGAACCTCTGCTGGCAACCGAGGTGCTCGGCGGGGGAACTGCTGTCTTCTATTTTCTCTTTTTGTCCTCCCCCTCTTTTTAGGGAGGAACACAAAAAGCACTCTGCGGGCTGTGGTTTTCTTTCCCTTCAGAAAGAGCCTGCTAACCTGACACTACAGGAGTTCCTGAAGCTGGACAAAATGCGAATAATAAAGGCAATTGTACGTACCCAGCGTACACAGAGACCGGAATGTGTCTCCAACCTCCGTGATGTTGGAAGGGTTACTTAGTTTCTAGTTTTGGGATTGTGTAGCTGGACTCCTTGTTCCTTACCACAGTGCTGCCAAAGTGCTGTGTTGTTTCCAGAGTGGGGCTGGATGAGGTGGTGTGCTCAGTCCTAGTCTATGCAAGATGTAGCCCGATTTCCCCTTGAAGCTCGACAGTACTCCATTAGGTGGTAGACAGTAATATATTATGTTTGCTTTCTGCAGAAAAAAGAGATTTCTCAGAAGATGACCGAGGTTGAAGATGCAGCCAAGAGCACACGTTCTAAAATAAAGAATCTGGCCTAGACAGCTGCAGCTTCACACCTGCTAGTGTACTAGCCACATGTACTGTGGCACTGCCACTGTGACTGAATGGCTGTGTTTCCCAAGGCTGCTCCCAGACTGGCTCTTGCTGAGAAGCAAACTGAATTCTGCTTCACCCACCTGAATCTGTCTAAGAAGTACCTGGGGTTTGATATATTGCATACATAATCTTTTCCTGCAGGGATTCTCCTAATCTTCCTGGTGGTTTTATTAAAGATTACTACTTGTAGGTTTATTTGTTCTCTCTTTTTTTTTTTTTTTTAACCCAGCTGTTTAGAGATACTGCTGTATTTTAGAGATCCTGGTACCTTTGGTGCTAAAACATATTTCTGGCAAGAATCGACAGGCATTTCCATTTTTGTACTGAATATACCAATGCTTTTGGATATTTTGGGACATGAAAAGGGGAAGGATTTTTAAAAAATTCTTCAGGGATTTAGGATTGTGGCTAATAACATTGAATTATACCAAATCTTAGTGTCTGGTATCCTTATAAGCTTCTGTTTGTAGTTGGGTGCTGCCTCGTGCTTATGCATGTATAGGTAAAAGTTGAAGGCAGAAGAGCAAAGTCGTTTTACTCAATTTTCTGGAGGAAAGGAATCTGACCTTTAATACAATGGGCTGCATTGAATGAAGTTTTAACATCAAAAGGGAAAATCAGATCATCAAGTACAGCCAGCAGTGCTGTTGCCCACGTATCAAACTTTTTTAAGCAGCATTCATCAGGCATTAAAGACATTTCAAAGACATTCAGATTTATTTGTGCCTGGGAAGGTTTGGTTTGCCCCTTTCCTTGCACAAGTTTGGAAAGGAAAAGAAATTTGCAAAACAGTGCAGTCAGTGAGGAACTGTGGTCTGAACTGCTGGAAAGGAATGGGGGAATCTTGGAGAAAATATTTGACTGTTACAGGGCCCAATATGATTATACAGGGTTGTGAATTTTGTGACAGAATTCAACACAGATGATTAGGTGCTCCCATAGTCAAAGAACCTTCAGTTCTATTTTGGGGAAAAGGTGGTTGTAATAACACGTTGACAAGACCAGTGTTTCCGAGTTTCACAAGTTTGTCCCATGTTTTCTGTCCAACCTTACTTGGAACAATGAAATAACCTCATTATTTCCAGTTGTAACAGCCAAATCGTATGCTGACTGCCCTTCTGCATTCTTCTTTTGTGTGCTTGCATTGCAGCTGCAAATAAAAAACAAATTGGTTTAAAATACTTAAATTCATTGCAAGTTTTACTGGACTTTGT
Source organism: Pachyramphus minor (assembly GCA_013397135.1). Lineage (NCBI taxonomy): Eukaryota > Metazoa > Chordata > Aves > Passeriformes > Tyrannidae > Pachyramphus > Pachyramphus minor. Next base: position 247,158 of record VYXB01001016.1, read on the forward strand.
GAAGTGGTTTGTAGGTAAATGTTGATGCGGAATAACTTCGGATTTTCTGGGTGCCTCTTCCTGCAGGGACACAGCTGTGTGATAACACCACTGAGCCTCGGACAGACTCTGGCCCTTCCGTAGTGCCAGTTAGGTCTGTGCAGGCAGGCTGTGGTAGCCTGCGGCTGAGCTAGGAGCCCAGCTACAGTACATACCATAACAGCACTTGGATGCACTCCTCTCCCTCTGATCCAAGCAAAACTGCCTCATGGAGAGCTGTGTTACTGTGTCTGCATAGGAGGAAAGAGCAATGTACTTACTACTAAAGGAAACTGCCAGTACATATCTTAGCATATAAAACTAAGGAAAATTAATACATAGAGAACACACTAGAAGTGTGGTAGGCTTTAATGAGGTTTATCATATTAAGCGGATGATGGAAGGAACTGAATAGAACAGCAGTTACAGCGTAACAGCAGTTAGGAGAAATCTTCAAAGCTACCAACTGAAACGACTGTGGATACTGTCCTTGAAACAAGCTCCTCAACTACAGAATTGTGTGAGAGGAGGGGTGGGACGTTAGTTCTAAAATTGGGGCATGTGTGCTTTTTTTTTTGGTAAAACTTCAAAATACCCAAGGCAGAGAATCAGTGCTCACTCACAGTCCTGACTGCTGGTCTACGTTGGCACCTCTCTGCACAAGGAGAGAGATTGCTTCTGTGTGCTTGTTAAGGACAGCAACTGTGAGAGCAGGTTGATCCTCGTCGCTGGTGCAATTTGGGTCAGCTCCCTAGAACGTACAGCAGAGGAAAGGTGAGCTGTTAAAAAACCCATACAGATTCTTCAACTGCCACCTCACTTTAATATTATGCCAATTCAAGTGGGAAAATGGGCTTTATGCTCGACAGAGAAATGTTGAAATTGTGTTGTTCTGCTTCTTCATGTTTCTTCTGAAAATGTTTGTCATCTCTAGCTCAAAGCCAGAGTAAATGCATATAACAGTAGTCAGATTCCACAGTCAGGGTGCACCTTACCCTACCACACAGCAAAAACTTAGAGGTCATGCTTGCTTTTGCTATACAGAAGACCCTAAACTATAAAACTAATATATTTTTCTTTCAGTTTGGCTTAGAGAAGAATGTCTTATGCACCCTAGAAATTTGGGGAGAACATATATAAATGTAAAATAGGTCACATCTTCTCGAAAACGCTCTTTCAATCTGAAGACTATTGTGAGATTGTTGCCTCCTAGGCATAAAGCTGAAGTTGCATATCAGGCTAATATTCATTCAGTAAGTGGTCTAAGAGTTGAAAAGGGAAACTTCAGCAAGCAATAACTTACTTCACTGAGCAATTGTTCTATAAAAGTGATTCTTCCTTTCCCATTTGGACCCAGTTCATCCAGTAGTTGTCTGGATTCTGGCTGGGGAGACACAGACAGTAACATTTCACAGTGAAAACAGAAGTAGCTGGGCCGTATCCTGCCTTTGAGCAAAGGTGAAAAATGCACACAGTGGCTTGAATGCAATGTATCTGAGCCTTATTATTGCTAATCCATGACTCTTCTTTGGGAATGTCTTTTTGAATATGAGCAAGTGTTTGGTTACCCAGGCTAATACCCCACCATTGAAGTCTTGATTCAGCAAATGTGTCTGAAAAAGATTAGCTTTACATCAATGCAGCTCTCCAGGGCTGTACAAAGATCTGCTCAGCACAGTAAAAGTAAATATATTTAGGATTAAAATTTGAAGCTTTCAGAATTTTTGGAAGTATTTTATTTTAAAAATGTGTACGTTTTGTCTCACAGAAGTCAGTTTACTAATTCTTAAAACAAACAAACAACAAAATGTAAAACGTTTTCCTTTAATTTCTTCCCAGGCTTCCACCTCCTTCTTCTCCAAGCATTTTTATCTCTGGACTCATATCACAGAGCTATGTATCTTCTCTCACCTGTTGGGTTGCCTAACTGTTCCAAGTTTAGATTAATGTACATTTCCCTTTTGAAATTTCCCATGTCATTACTGACAATCTGTTGAGTAGGCTGTTCTTTCAGGAAGTTTGTTCTCTAGTGGAAGTGAAGCCTTACTTCTGGAATTAAACTAGGCCTCAATTGTGCTGACATCTCAGCTTAATAGGAAAAAGGAGTTGACTTAAAAGCTTGTTAAATAGATCACCTTCTCCCCCTTAGTTCATAGACATACTGTGCCAACAGTAGTTCTAGCACAGCCAAGTGTACATCCTCAATGGTGTCAAACATAGTAAAGTCAAGGAAGATGACAGTGCCTTCATCTGTGTCGTGGGTTACCAGCCCCCCAGGGTTGAAATGGTCAGGCCCAGGTATAGTTCCGGAGAAAAAGCCAATCTAAAGTTTTAGTAACGCCTCTGCTAATGACATATTTAAGAAAACGGAAGAGAAGGTGTGTGTCGCAGTAAGAAATTCAGCCGCCATGTGAGGAGAGGGGCAGCAGGCCCCAAGTTGGGGGGCCAGGCCCTCTCCCCCGGCCTTGGGCCGGCGGCAGGTATGAAGTCTCTCCAGCCGGGATGTGTAACAGAAACAAACTCCAGAGAGAAAACTGCCCAGATGAAACATGCTGCAAGGATTCCAGCTTCGGCGGAGAGCAGAGGACGACTTGAGATAACCAGCAGCTTCAAGGTCAGTTCTAGCAAGAGAAGAGTTGAGACGAGGGGGGAGTCTTCACCCCTCTCTCCCTGCAGCCAGGGAAAAGAGACTGAAAGTTACAAACCCCTGCTGCCT
>VYXB01001016.1:250344-275453 GCA_013397135.1 Pachyramphus minor
ACCTTTCTCTTAGACTGGAATAAGCTAGGAGAAATGCTTTTGTTACATCTGGCACCCGGCCAACCGTCCAACTCCACAGAAGGAAGAGAGAGACTTTCTCCCCCTTACCTTGCTTTCCCAAGGCAATAAAAACTGAAACTCCCGGAACGTACGACCAAATTGTATATAGCAACCTGATATTCTTTTTATTTATAAGATAAGTTAGTTTAAGTAATATTGTTGTAGTATATGTTATTAATAAGATAAGTTAGTTAAGTAGTAGTGTTGTATTATAAGTGATTTCTTAGTTTTTATCTTTCTAGTAATAAATCTTAGTATTATAGCCCTCAAGTCAAGCCTCTGTTTTGTCTGGATAAAACCCCTCTCAACTGATAGTAATTGTGTGAAGGGGGGAGTTCGAGAAAAAGAGTTTAAATCCCTGGTAACTCATGACAATCTGGTACTGCTTCTGAAAAAAAACCTGTAACAGAATCAGTCTGCAACAGTCTTTAAGCCTAAAGAGATGTTGGTAAAACACAACAGGTTAAAAAATGAGGGAAACAATCTAATTAAGCTCTTAGTAGGGAAAAAAAAGTAGTTATTTTCAGTTCTGTAATGTCAATTATGAATGTTAAGGCTTTATATTAAGCTGGACTTTTATCCCCTGTCCCCAGTTAGGGTTAAACCCTTTCTGTTTTAACCCTTGAATGCCCTCCTCGGTGTTAGTGCTGCTCTATAAATATTTTTTCCTGTATTTGCAGAAGATACTTACAGAGAGCTTATCTTCTTGTCCTGTAAATGTTCTTGACTTTGTTTCCTTTATTTTGCCTCTTGAATGGAAAAGATTACAATCATCTTTGCCTACCAGAAAGGAAAACAAGTGTTAATTCAAAGCAACTAACTATAACTTGTGGGAGAGATCTGGAGGTAATTTATCCCCAATAAAAGCAATATTTATCAGTTTTCCACATGAGAAAGTGATGAAATATTTTTTGCAGATCATACTGGTTTCAAAAAAAGTTTTACACTTAGGCAGTCTGAAAAATTTGCTATTTTCAAATGAAGACTCAATGAAATGGGGTTTGGGGTGGTGGTTTCTTTTCTAACTAGCTGCAGCTATTCAACAGTTTTGACTCAGATTCATGAATTCTTTTGTCCAAAAACCTTATAATTTTTCAAAGCAGTTTGATTTCCAAATACTTAAGAACAAGACTAGAGGATCATGAGTAGAGATGTATGGCCATTATTTTTAAGAGATATAATCCATCCAATGTGCAGGAGGGTTGATAAGGAAATTATGCAGCATGTGAGGATCCAAGTGCCTGGAATCACAGTCACATTATGAACACTCCAAAAAACCAGCTCCCAGTGCCATGGTTGCCTCTTGCCAAGTCTCACATTGGAAGCACATAGTGCATGAAACTTACATGGGAATTGAAGCATGTCAAATCATTCTATAGCAATTTCTGAATTCTAATGCTGACTTTACAACTAGTTGATTTAATGAAAATCTAAATCCAATATGAGATGCCTAAAATGATGAGCTCTTAGTGACACCAATGGGAGATGCAAGTTAAAAAACATCATCTATGAAAACTAGGTCTAGAATTAATGTATTTCATAATTTCTTGTCTTTGCCAAATATGCCAAAGCTGAAGTCTGTGGCACAGCTCAGAAGCAGAGATAATATGGATATTTATGGCTCCTATTGTAAAAGAATATGGGAAGCATCTAAAGTTTTATTGCTATAATAAAGAAAACTGTCATGAGCTATGGCTGCAGTTAACTCGTCTCAGCTGCTCTCCAGGGATAAAGGATTCCCATGAATTTTTGAGAGAGTCTGTATGTTACGTAAATCTCAACTTGGACACATTTTGAAAGTTCAAGATCAAGTTAAGCAGGCACAGAATATGCCAATATACCCACCTCAGTGTCTAAGTTTCCAAGCATTATTTCTGTAATCCTGACTGCTATATTTATGGTCTATTATAAAGACAGGGGAAAAAAAATTCTCACCAAAACTAGTCTGACTTCTATCCTTTCCATCTCTGACTTCTGCTACAGTATTCAGGTAATGATTGCTGAACTTCACTGGTTTATTAGTATGAATATCCTGTAGAATCATCAAATGTAGGTAGTTAATACAATTATCATGTAATGCTGTACAAGCTTGCTGTGGCACAAAACAGTGTTGTTTGCATATAGGAAAATACATAGGCTTTTAATATCACTGTCAAATTACCATAAGAAATTATCATCTGTAATTGAACTCTGTTTTGAAGCAAAATAATGTAGCAATTTTTCTAAACCTTATTATAGGTATTTGTTTTGATTTAGGAAAAAAAAAAGGTGATACAACCTTACTTAAAGAAATGAAGATTCTCATCCAAATTAAAGTGTTTCTACTTGAAACTTAAGAGATCTGATTAACTCCTCACTTCTGAAATGGTGTGATATACCTTTTCAGGCCCCCCATCACAAGGTAGGCTTGCTAAGTTTCTACAAAAGAGATATAATCTGAATTTTGGATTTTTGAAACAGTAGATTTTCATCTTTGAAATGCTGGAAATGAGGGTGGGTTTTGGAACATGGTAATTCTGGAGATAGGGATTCCAGAATCTGAATACAGTTAACAGGAGCTCTGACAAACATTATCTCCAAACTATTGAAAATTACTAAGCTTATTTCTTAAGAGCACAAGTTGGAGGCTGAAGAGAAGCAGGACCTAAGATCAAAAGCTAAGGGGTACTAGAATCATCAAACAACATCAGCTGAAAGAAGAATGTTAATATTAATAGCAAACTAACGAAATGCAAGATGATAGCAATATAACCATGAAGTCTGGCTTAATCAGATAAAGATACCTGTTCATCCAACTCCAACAGAGAGAAAAAAAGGTTTTTTTCTCTAAAGTGAAAAGTTAGCACCCTCTGAATAAAAGAATTTCTTGTTTAGACCTGAATTTAGAATATATCAGCGTTACACTTACTGGTCTAATGACAGCTTTAGGCCAGCTGCCTACCACAGGCCTCATCCCCTGAACTGACCTTGTTAATAGCAAGAACATAATTCAGTGTAATAACGACTTCATAGTCATCCTCAAAGATGGTAGCAGAATTAATCTAGAAGGAAAGAGCAGCCATTAGTATCTTTGACCAAAAAAATAGACAGAAATAGTTTTAGGAATAAATCTTGATGCTTATGTTTCTTACGTAGCTACTTGTGATATTGTGACCAGCAGTTCCTGTGTAACTGAGAAAGGGGCAGGTGTCTTTTGAACAATTCAGAGTAACTGAAATGCCAAGTGAATCCAAAAGGTGTAATGAGGCTAAATTTCATGATAGTTCAGTCATTTTCCACTGAGATTTTGCAGCTGAATGGAAGGCTGTGTCATTTTTGGGACTCCCAACTGCAGGAGAATTGGTTACTGCTGTAGATACACCAGTTTGTGGAAGCACAGTGTGTATTAAAATGTTAAAATAAAACTTTTTATATCAATTCATTCAGACAGTAGTGCTGGCAACAAGTCTATCAAAGTCATACAAAAATGAGTGCAAAGAGGATTATAAAGAAGTAGAATAAAGCTCACAAGCTTACATTGCAGCTGGTGGAAAATTTTAATAAAAGGTTATTTATTACATTCCTAATCCAAATGAATAACTGAAAAAGCAGCATTAACCCAGGTAGTTAACATCTGCTTTGAACCATTTCTGTTACTTTTGGGGGAAGTGGTTTCAAGACAATAGAATGACAATAGGCCAAGAAGCAGCAGGAATAGCCCTCTCTAGGCAATTTTATATTTTTCAGGCCTATCCTTTTGGATCCTCTAGCGAAGGAAACAAGTTGCAATGGACCTATACCCCAATTCTATTAAACAGATATTCTAGAAATAGTTGTACTATAGCTTCTGAATATATTGGTGGACAATAGGTCTCAGTGGATATAGATTCAGATGCAAAGTATCTACTGGAGTCTTATCGCTCTCCAAAGCATAACTTGACAAATGACAATTACCTTTCTGACCCCCAGTATTCATGAGCCTTTCTGTAGTTGCTTCTATGTGCTAAAATTTGGGGGGGAGGAGGGTTGGCTGGTGTGTCACTTCGGTTAGGACAGGCTAAGAAATACTGAGCTTCGAGTATAACAAGGGAGACTGGGATGAGACACTGGGGAAAACTCTTCCCAGCAACTATGCCAGTTCAAGGAGTTCCTAAACCCACTTCTGCCTGCATCCCACTTTCAGCTGCTCACAGCTAGCTTACTTGTGTACTAGCACTGCTACCCTTTTTTCCCTCCAGAGCCGTTTTTAGCCTAGGGCAGTCACTGATCCTGTCCACAGGACTTAGCCACAAGTGGTTGTGCTGGCAGCATCTAGAAAGCAATGTGAGAGGATGCAGCTACCAAAGAAAGCAACACAGTACTGCAGCTGAATAGCAACAATAGTTGAGTGCAGAAATGGACTGCTTGGGCCAATTGCAAAATCTCCATTGTTGATGAGTTTGAAAAGCCTCAAGAGAAATATCAGTTAAGAACAGTTTAGACAGAGTTGATCCTCCTTCAGGTCAGGGACCAAATGTTCTCTCACACATACCAGCCCTATCTTCTAGGACTCTTTAGGAAGAATTTCCAATTTGCACCTTCTTGCTGTCACTGCTTTAATCATTTTAATGCAGTTTGGTGACATCCTGAAGACTACATCTCCAGCATGAAAGCTGGAGTCTGTTCCTGTAAAACTGGTATAGTTCACACTAAAAGTAGTCTGTATAGCCAAAGAGAATAGTGGCTATCTGCTGTTATCAGCTGAGCAAGGGCTTTCTGACTTTCCTTAACAGCTGTTAGGTGAAAGAAGAATACAATTAACCATAGGAAAGAAAGCAGAAAAAAATCTTCAATAAAAGACTGACAAAAATAGAACAACAAAACAAGACAAATTACACACACAAACAGATCAACATCTAAAGAAAAGGGAGACATTTATTTTTCCAGGGTTTACCTAGCAGCCAAAATAATCTTTTCATAACCTTTCATAGAAGATATTACTCACAAGCTCCTTCCTACCTTTCCCATTCGAGGTTCTCCAATCAGCGCTCTGAATTCAAGGTTGTTCTGAGCATAGCTTCTAAGGTGAGCACAGATGTGATCCAGCTGTTTCCTCCAGTGACCTGATCAGACAGAGTTAAGCAGGAGAAAAATTCTTAAAATGTGATTAACAGTTCTTCTAGTTAAGTGATGGAAGATTTAAAAGATAGCATAGTTTCACTGAGATAAAAAAAATTAGAATTTTTTTTTTTTGAAAATTTGTCTAATCAAGAAAATGAGAAGGACATTACACCCTAAAAAACCCAAGTGAAACATCATCTTATTCATAGGTTATAATTCACCCATAGGGCACCTTTATTCACAACAAAGTTATATCTTGGATGTTTCTTGGGAGTCAGAACTGGTCCCATGCAAAGGGAGAGTCTCACACGATTCCAGATCATAAGAAAAGAAAAGAAAAAGTAAAATATTACAATTAAGCAACTGTGTATTACTGAAGCAATTTTTAGTTGTTTTGGAATAACTGATAGGTAACAATAAGCCAAATCTGAAAACTGCAGACACAGAAACTCAGCAGATACAGCATTCTGGTGTGTGTAAGTTATTTTCCAAATAAATTCTTTTCAATTATATATGTGAGAACTTATTAAAAGTTTAAGCATTCCTGCTCTTTTGTCTGTCAGAATCTCTGGGAGAGAGTCAGCATTCCTTTATGTGGATAGAAGGCATGAAACTTGAGAGGCTGAATGCATCTGGATTAAAAACTCAAACCATTTAGAGTTCTTTGCACCTCCTGCCAAGCATTTTGGGAGCTACATTTACTTTTCATCTGGGAAAGAAACAAAATGACTTGTTCTTATTCTTAACTGATTGTTATCAGGATCTGGCTAATTTTCTTTTTTTAGCATACTTATAGAAAGTACAGAGCATGATTAATTTCATTGTAAATAAATTGTGTAGGCTTGGTAGCCTCATTTAACTTACACAATGAAGCTGTTCTGACCTTATCCTTTCCTTCATGTTAAGTGAAGCCCCAAACAGTGTAAAGAAACCAAGCCAGAAGGAAAGTGCTGCGCCAACTTTTATAAGAGAACGCAAGTGCACACAGACTTTTCGGCTTGGAAGTCTCTTTCAAGATCGAACTGGTGTGTCAAACTAAAACAGCCAGTCTTATTTGTTAAGCAGCTTTAAAGGAATATAAAAAGAAGGATCCACAAGACAACATAAATTGTTCCCTGTTACGGTCTCACAAACAAAAACTAATACAAATAGGAAGTATTAATTAAAAAAATCTAAAGTAGACTACTACTCCATGAGCAATCTATCCAGAGAAGTCAGTAGTATTTGCAATAAATTGATTCATAACTATCCTAGGTCTCCAGATTTTATTTCAAAAATCCAGATGATTAGAAACATATTCTTGCATGGTTGATGTTTTATTATATCTCAAAGGAGATTTTGGCAGCACTGATGGAATACTTGAATCCATGCTGCCAATAGTTGATTACACCTATATCACACTGATGCAATGTTGTAAACTTTACTTCTTTGTAAAGCTTTCCTGGTAAATGTCTTGGCTCCTGTTCAAAACAGACTGAAAGTAGAGCAAAAAAAGGAATACAGTACACACCAGAGGATTACTGATTTGGTACTGCTGTTGCTTCCCCCTCTCTTAACTGTTCTGTATTTCTTTAATCTTCACAAAAGAAAAGAAGGTTGGTTAATGGCTGATATGGTCAAGAAATAATAAAACCCTCACATCTTATTTAATCAGTTGTATTTAAAAATTTTAATATCAAATTTCTGATACTATTTTAATTGAAGAAATAATGTTCATATTTGGCATATATAAACAAGACTTTCCTGAGTGATAGTGTACAGTTTTGTTGATACAGATAGTTTCAAGCCATGCACACAGCTCAGCATCAAGGAAGGGACCAGCATGAACTGACCGTAAGAGACATTTATTGATTTATGGAATGAAATGTGTTCCTCAGTCCTTGGCAGGGTCTAATGGAGAATGCATTACACAGCGCAACTTCAACAAATTTACCTCTGCTAAATGGATTAACAGAATTCAAAAGCAGTGAAAATTTCTTCAAAACCTCTCCCAGTGACAGCAATTCTCACTAACAAGTGAAGAGCTGTGCTTCTGACAGTTATACAAACGTTCAGTGTCAGTTTACTCTTCTCTTGGCACTATTATGGGCCAATACTTTATTATCTCGACGAAATTAAGCTTCCTGACATGCTGAGTCAAGTGTTGTATTTCCTATAGTGATGTCTAAGAGAACATGCCACATTTCAGAGCAAGGGAGTAGGAACACAGATTTTCTTAGTGATTATTTTAAAAGTAAGAATGCATCTGGATACAGATACACAGACTCAAAAGAGGAATTTCTAACATTAATTAGCAACCTTTTCTATCCATTCCAATTAATTAATTAATTCTGATAGCAGCCTGAGGGGTTGACTGTCTGATTGTAGAGGAGGTAGAGATGAGAAAGAGGATCTAAAAAAGTAACTGCTCCTCGAAACAATGCTTTGATGCCGTAAGGATTTTTAAATGAACTTGTCCTATGGATTGCACAGCTGGACTGCCCTGTGAGATTAAAGACAACTTTGCAACTGGGCATTTGCTAGATGACTAATTAATACTGATGGACTGTCTTTAAGGGTTTGTGATCTAGAAAGCTGAAGTTGAAGATTTTCCAGGATAGTAAAACTAAAACCTCTAAAAATTACAAGCATTTAATGACAGCAAACAGTCAAGTCATTCCACAAGCAATAAACTGACCACAAAACTCACTGTGAAACAAAGTTGTCTGCAGTATTGATACAGTAGTCTGTAAGTGGATAGACTCTTCCATGAGTGATGTAGATGTACTGTTACCCTGGGGGAGCTGGAAGAAGAGGTCTACAAGAGCTCTCAAGGTTTCTACCAACCGTATTTTTTGTAATTCTGTCAAGAATCCCTTCTTCTAGTTAAGTTTTCTTTGCTTCTGAAACTTCTATAATTTATTCCGGAACATCGCCCCAAACAAGTTCTTCATGTAGACAAGCTTCATCATATTTTCAGGAGCTATGGTCCCCTGAGTTTTGTTAATTGATACTCCCTGCAAGTGCCATCACAGGTCTAACTGAAATTCACATTGTAGGGGCTGGAGAGGGTGCTGGGAGGTGGGGTGGCTGTTCAGTGGCTTCCAATTCAAATGCAGGTTATCTGCCTCTGTGTGGGATCTGAGGAAATCAAACTACTACCAAATTAGTAAGGCTGCACAGGCATCAGTAACCACAATTTTTATATAGCTGATAGCTCTCTTTTAGTTATTGATGGAGATTAGTGATTGAATTCTAAGGCACTGCATCTAAAAGTGACTGTAACTGGTGGGAAGACAGACTCGTAAAGATCTAAATCTAAAGATCTAAATGTGATGCCACATTCCATAGACTATACTATTTTCAGGAAAGAACAAGGTCATACATTGCTTAGAAAACATAAAATCAGAACTTCTAACCTTTTCCAGGACTAATGGCTGTCAGGAGAGGCTTATGAGCACTCATCTTTTCCAGCTTTTCATTTTGTGAAATCAGCTCAAGCTCCTTCTTTTCCAACTGTTTGCTAGATGGGTAAAAAAGTCCTATGGTTTGGGTTCCTTTATCTTCTCTTTCTGTTAATTCTGGCCTTGATTTTGTCATGGAAACAGGATGAGGTTGCCAGGCAACTTGAGCTTGTAATTGTTTAGCCTGGGGGGTTGGAGGTGAAGGGAAAGTCTAAATAATACAATTAGACATAATTAAATGGTTTACAAGTATAACTAGAGCTGTACACAAAATTGTAAAGGAATGAAAAAGTTAACAGGAAGAATCACGAACAATTCTTGATTTTAATTACCAGTGTGTAAGAAGTTATCAGCGTGCAAGTTATCACAAATATTCAAGCAAAATCAAAATTCTTCGCAATTGCCAGGAGACATGTATGCTTTTGTAGGGGCAAAAGCTGGTCTTGCTAAGTATTGTGGTCTTTCTTAAAACAGACTTTTAAAAACACCATTACATTTGTATGAAGGAATACCTTGTATCAGCATGCCACAAATAACTCAAAACTAATAGAATAAGCTTAAAGAGTTAAGGCTTTTGAAAATCTGATTGTTTCTCACTTGTTATTTAGGGTGAGGTTGGATTAAGCCCTTGGGCTAACATTACTCTTCATCAGAAAGCAAAACAAACATATCCTCAGTTTTGCCCTCGTGCTCAAAGACCACAACATTGTCTCAAGGAAGTGAATGGAGCTGTGCCGATCTATGCCCGCAACAGACCAACCTTTCAGTTGTCTTGAAACCTTGCTTTGTAATACTGTGTGTCTTACCTCAGAAGATCCCAGTGAATCCCCAGGATCCATAAGATTGCAGTTCGGAGAGCCCCGCCTTGATGGGGGCTCTATGTAAACACCACAGGACACACAAAAGCGAGCGTATGGCTGGTTGCTTGTACCACACTTGAAACAAGTAAAGTAGGATGGAGGATGTCCAGGCTAGAAAGTTCAAGGCAACACTTGTCACTAGAGAAGCATATGATGCATGGTTCAGGAACGATAAGAGCAGAGGAAGAAAAGTACCACACCATAAAGCTGTTAGATAGGAATATTAACCAGGATATCAGATTGCTACTACACAGGTAGTTGCAAGACAGTAAATCTTCAGATACCTCAGTGCTACACTATGAAGGCAAATATTTTTTCAGACAGATCTAGCATTATGGTATGTTCAGTTTTAACATATACTTTCAAAATTACTTATTTTATTTGACAAAGCCCTGTAATTACTAGTCGGGTGCTCTGATACTGAATACTGACTGGAATTCTTTCCAGTTCAATTCTATCACCACTTTCACCCCCTGAATTCCCTGGTACAGTGCAGGACCAATGGTTATTGGATATAGGATAGTGTTTCAAATTTTATGTGCACTCAGCTAACAGTAAATAAATTCTCCTTAAATATGCTCTGAGATTGAAACACTACAGAAGGGGAAATTGTTTGCAAAAGTTCTATTGAGCAGCAGTTAAGTACTGGTCTTTACCCAAGTTAATGAGGTCTTCAGACAAAATGATTGTATGCATCACCTCATGTCTGTAATTGCCTGTATAGGTGATTATAGCACAGTGTAGTTATATGAAAACTTGCATTAAGTTAGCCTATACTTTAACCTTTGATGGATAAGTTACTTTGGTTGAGTACAGGGCTAATGCATTTCAGCTGCTGTAATGAGCTGATGCTCTTGACCCATGGTGATTTGTTAACAGTTCTAAAACCTTAAGTCACTGACTGATGTGGGGTCAGGATGTCATCTAAGCCTTTCATTTTTTCCTATGTGCTCTAAGCAAGTATCTTGATAATAATAATCTGTCTACTAGCTGACAAGAGTTTTGCAAAGAGAAGTTTGAAATTGCTGCAAGTCACAGATAAGTAAAAGCAGATTTGTACACACAAACACCAAGAACACATGCCTCGGCTCCACACCAGTCACAGAAGCGGGCATCACACTGGTTAACACGATGACATTTTGAGCAGGAAACTGTCTTCCTTTGCTGGCTGTGATAAGCTGGGGAGGTGCCTCCTCCAAACATAGGCTGATAAAACAAAACAAGCATTAGCAAGAAAATGCTGCTTATGAAGAAAAGCTCACAAGCCTAATAAGGGAAAAGATGAATGCAAGCTACTCTGATAACATAAAGTAATATGCAGCCTAAAGGAATTATTGCAAGTAAGAATTATTGCAACTTAAAATGAGCAGAGTGGCTTGGATCTAACCTGTAATTTTTTTCATTACAAAACCATGGTAAAATGTGGCATTAATTAATTTGAAAATATTTTTAGTAGAACTAGTACCAAAAAATAAAACCCTTTTCAATGGTGTCCTTCTACACTAAGTATTTATTGATAGGCCCCATGTATAAGTACAGTTGAAATTAAGAGTGAGGGTTCTCTGCTGATAATCTGACATTTTCAAATCCAACACACAACAGCTATTTTATTTTGTACCATCCTTTTTAGTAGTATGGCAGGGAGAATGTGTTCAGGCAAGAAGTTTTCTCACAGTTTGGAATTTGCTGTATAAATATTCTTTTTGCACTCTTTTACCTCATGCAAGTTACATATTACCTTGTTTTTCTACTACAATTAACTTATACGGGCAAGCAAATAAAACAGGTTTTTCATCTGAAACTGCTAAAGGTTGAGTATAGATCCCAGTTAGGACAAATAGGACTTAAAACTGCTTTGTAAGGTTTTGCTTCAAGGTTTATGCAGTTTGTTTTCTCTACAAATCAGGAATATGGATAAGGAACAGAACGTGAGGAAAATTATTTGTATTACACCATAACAAGAAGTAAGCAAACATGAAATATCCCTGTTTTCATCTGTGGCCTGCATTTCAACTGGAACTATGTAATTTGAGGGTTTGACTGGAAAATAAAATTTACAAAGGCACAAGTCTAAATGGCTTCTAAATCTATATTATTTAATAACCATTAATAATAATATCAGCATTAGTACTAATTATTCAGAAATTACTAATGGTTATCACTAATTAATCTATATTATTAGTAAAATTTCTGATTACTATTAATAATTCTTAGTAAGCAATTAACTTTCTTTCTTAGCTTTTACAGGTCTCACCATTGAAGCTATGAATGCTTATATGCCTAACTAGATATGCAGCTACATATTACTGTCTACACTCAGTGAGGCAGCCAAATATATATTTGCCTTAGGTAAGTACAGAATCCTACTGAAATTCACTTTGAAATGACACTCCAGTGGCTACACAAGAAACTTTTGCCTCTAGCAACAGACAGTTTTAGAACTCAGGATGTTATCCATTATAATCAGAAGATTTTAACTTGCAAATAATTATTCTTCTCTCATTTCTGTATTTATCATAACCTGGAGAAGTGAAATGTACCATAAGATTTTCATACAAGACTTTTCAAAACTGAAATTAAAATTCTCCTAAGGAACCAAATGAGCAAGTTAAATGGGGAGTTGAAAGACAGCAATTTTAGGGGTAACATTTACTACTGCTTTTCTCACCTCTGTGCAGAGTCACAGCCAAATACAAGCATACCAGCTGTATGCACATAGGAGAGGCAGCAAAAGGAGATAAAAATAATGTAAAAGTGGAGATAAAAAAAATAATGTAAAAGCATATTTTGTTTTCAGAAAATAACTGAAATCAGTGTGAATGATCTTCCTCATGTAGATACTCAACTTTTCTATTGCAATTGAAAATAATCTGAACAAAAAGACGACTTCCTTGGAGTCAAGACTACCCATTTTCTAAGAGCCCTTTGAGCTTTCTCAAAGGCATTCATAACCCTGACTTCCACAGGAGAAACTTGAAGGTACATGATACACTTATGTTTAGCTGGACGTTTGTGGTCGAGCATGTGTGGCAGTACTGGGCTTGAATATGACATGGAGGAGGGAATCTCTGCCTTTGTAACATAGGGATACAGGGATATAACTTCAGTTTTCCAAAGATAAAGAATGTTATGCTTTCATTTCGTTGATGCAAGAAGCCTTACCGTCTGTGTTTCAGGCAGTTTGCTTTCACAAGTTGCACAGTGTTTATGGTGAAGAGGATTTCCTGTGCCACACACCTGACAAATTACTTTACCCTTTTAAACAGAGAAAGAATACATTTCACATCGTATTTGAAAACTGTGAACAAGAAAAACAGCAAGAGGACTTGATCTTAGAAAGTGCTGTGGTTATTCAGTCCTGCAGATAGAAAAGATCCTTAAACTCTGTGCTGTAGGTTTCACACTTTAGTTAGGCTATATTGCCTGGTCATCACAAATATGTGTATCTTGGTGACTATTTTTTTTTAAACTATGGTATAGTTTCCTCAGGAGATCCAGTATCAATACCTCCAGATATTTGTACACACTAGTGTCAGTTTGCTTAGTCGCTACACTCACACAAAACAGACAGTTCAGTATCAGCAAGGAAAACTATTAATAATATAATAACTGTTAATAATACAATACCATCATACCATGAGGTGCCTTAAAATACCCTTAAAAGGTCTTAGCACAATCACTATTAACAACTGAGTTTCTACCAGGGCTAAGAATAATGAGACTGCTGCTTTGATTGTTGCCACCAAATAGTTCTGGTCTGCCTTTGCACCTACCTTAGGGCTACCATAAAACTTACATTTGGGCCAATGTCTATAACCTACATGTGGTGGGTTGACCCTGGCTGGAGGCCAGGTGCCCACCAAAGCCACCCTATCACTCCCCTCCTCAGCTGGACAGGGAAGAGAAAATATAATGAAAGGCTCACGAGTTTAGATAAGGGCACTGATTACCATCATGGGAAAAAAGAACTCAGCTTGGGGAAATTAATTTAATTTATTACCAATCAAATCACAGTAGGATAATGAGAAATAAAACCAAATATTAAAAAATACCTTCTCCCTACTGCCCACTCCTTCCCAAGCTTAACTTGACTCCTGATTCTCTAACCCTCCTCAACAGCACAGGGAAATGGGGTATGGGGGTTACAGTCAGTAGCCTTCCTTCCTTCTCAGGGGGAGGACTCCTCACAGTCTTCCCCTGCTTCAGCATGGGGTCCTTCCCAGGGGAGAGAGTCCTCCATGAATGTCTCCAACATGAGTTCTTCCACAGACTACAGTTCTTCATTAACTGCTCCAGTATGGGTTCCTTTCCGCGGGGTGCAGTCCTTCAGAAACAGGCTGCTCCAGCATGGGTCCCCCATGGGGTCACAAGTCCTGCCAGCAAACCTGCTCCAGCATAGACTCCTCTCTTCATGGGGCCACAGGTCCTGCCAGGAGCCCAACATGGGCTTCCCATGGGGGCACCTGGTCTGGTGTGGGATCCTCCATCAGCTGCTCCCCAATCAACTTCCGTGGGCTGCAGGGGGACTGCCTGCCTCATCATGGTCTTCACCATGGGTTGCAGGGTAATCTCAGCTCCTGTGCCTGGAGCTCCTCCTCCCCATCCTTCTTCACTGAGCTCTGCGCTCGGTGTCTGCATAGTTGTTTCTCTCACTCATTCTCAGTTCTCTCATCTCTGGCTGTAACTTGCTCCTGTGCAATAACTTTTTTTAAAAGATGTTTTAAAATATAATTTTAATTTTAATTTTAATATGTTTTAAAATATAATAGGAGGCCCTACCACCATTGTTTACTGATTCAGCCTTGGCCAGCAGTGGGTCCCTCTTGGAACCAGGCTGGCATTGGCTTCACTGGACAAAGGGAGAGCTTCCAGCAGCTTCTCAGGGTCTCCTCTATAGGCCCCCATCTCGCTACCAAAACCTTGCCACGAAAACACAGTACATTCTACCCAGCACCTCTGTCAATCTGTAAATTTAAGAATTATCATTAAAATCCACATTAAAATCAAAATAAATAATCACAACACTGAATGAAAGTGGACAATTTACACACAATCCACCCCTCTTCCTTTCGCCACAATTACAACAGAAATTCCCCATAATCACTCTCTAACACTGTGCTGTTCATGTTTTGTCCATTATCTCTTCCAGTTACTATTCTTATCTCAAATTCCTCATGCCCCACATAGGGCACCAAAAAGGATTGACCTTGGTTGGATGCCAGGTGCCCACCAGGCCACTCTATCACTCCCCTCAGCAGGACAGGGGAAGAAAATAAAATGGAAAAAACCTCATCAGTCGAGATAAAGGCAGTTTACTAAAGCAAAAGTGAAGGTCATGCGAGCACAAGCAAAGTTAAAAACTCAAAGATTTTCTGTTTTCCATCAGCAAGTGAAGCCTAGCTACTTCTTGGGAAGCAGGGCTTCAGCACGCGTAGAGGTTGATCTGCAAGGCAAATACTGTAAATAATGAATGCCCACCCTACCCTTCCTCCTCCTTTTTCTTAGCTTTTATATCTGAGCTGATGCCATATGGCATGGAATTTCCCTTTGGTCAGTTTGGGTCAGCTGTCCTGGCTATGTGGGCTCACAAGATTTTGCCCACCCTCAGCCTACTGGAGATGTTGGAGAGACAGTGCTGGTGCTTGCCAGCACTGCTCAGCAGTAGCTAGCCTGTGCAAAGCACAGCACTGTGAGGACTGCTGGGCGGAAAATAAACTCCATTTCAGCCAGGCCCAATACAGACATCAAGCTGATAACTGCCTCAGATTACGAAACTCCTTTGTTATCTGATTAGTCTTCAGATAGTAATTTCCTTTCATCATCCTTCTCCTTCCAAAAATGTTTGTTTGTTGTTACCACTGAATGGCTGAGGTTGGAAGGGACGTCTGGAGGTCACCCTCTGCTCAAGAAGGGCCACCTAGAGTTGCTTGCCCAGGGCCATGTTCAGATGGCTTTCGAATATCTCTAAGGATGGAGAATCTACAACCTCTGTGGGCAACCTGTGCAGATGCTCAGTCAACGCCAGAGTAAAAAAGTGTTTCCTGATGTTCAGATGGAACCTTCTGTGTGTCAGTTTGTGCCCATTACCTCTGGTCCTGTCACTGGGTACTGTCACTGAAAAGAGTCTAGGTCTATCTTCTTGCACCCTCCCTATTTATATACACTGATGAGATCGCCTCTGAGCCTTCCTTTCTCTAGGCTAAGCAGTCCCTGCTCTCTCACTCTCCTTAAGATGCTCCAGTCCCTTAATCATCTTTGTGGACTTTCACTGGACTTTCTCCATTATGTCCATTATGCCTCTGCATATTCCTCCCAGGTTACCTGTCCCTTCCTTTCTGCTGGCACCTTCTTTTTATATATCTGAGTTTTGACAGGAACTCCTTGTTTATCCATGCAAGGCTGCTGGCACTTTTGCCTGTCTTCCAGCTCATAAGGAGCCTGCACTTGATCTTGTAGAAGGTGATCCTTGAATCACCTTAAATCATCACTAGCATTCTCGAACCCCTCTTTATGCAGGGCCTTATCCCATGGGACTTTTTCAAGCAGATTCCTGAAGAGGCCAAAGTCTGTTCTCCTGAATTCCAGGGCTGTGATCTTGCTTTTGTCCCTGCTCTTTCTTCTCAGGGTCCTGAACTCCTGTTTTATGGTCACTAACCAAGGCTGTCTTTGACCTTCACATCTCCAAAAAAGCCTTCCTTCCTTCTAAGTATAACATCCAGCAGAGCACCCTTCTTCTTTGGCTTCTCAACCACTTGTTGAAGGGAGTTATCTTTGATATTTACCAGGAAGTGCCAGACTGCTTATGCCCTGCTTTGTTGTTCATCCAGTAGATACCAGGTGTCTAAAATCTCCCATGAGGACCAGGGCTTGTAAACGTGAACCTACTTCTAGCTGTGGAAGACTGCGAAGGCCTCATCCACTGTTTTTTCGTGGTTAGGGGGCCTACAGCAGACACCCACTACAATGTCACCCATAGAGGCACAGAATCATAGAATCATTTAGGTGGGAGAAGACCTTTCAGATCAGAGTCCAACTGCAACCTCACATGCAAGCCATTGTTCCACACTCCACTGCTACATCATGTGCTCTTCAGCATGCCTTCCTGAGTTTATGTGGTTCACCTTTAATCCTTAATTCCATTCTAGGTTTTTTTAATCCTACTAACTCTTAAAACTCTCATAATGTAATTATACAAAGTCAAGTTGGATCAAAATATTTGTAATGAAGTCATCTGCTAGAAAAATGCATGCCAGGAGTTAAATCGCTTTTATGTTACATTTCTTCTCAATTACCTTTATGCAGGTGTTGTTTTGGGGCTGCAGCTGTGGAGCTATTGGTGACTCACATACAATGCAAGTGGGCGCGTTCATTGGCACAGGATGTCTGCATTCAAGACACAGTGCCATCTGAAGAAAAAGCCGCAACACAGCATGTTAAGGACCACAATGAAATCATTAAGGTTATAATGAGACGTCAGTATTTTCCTATCAGCAGCAAAGTCACTTGAAACAAAGAAACTGAAAGCAACTGATGCTGATATTGATCCTTAAAGATCAGAGGCTATTGAGAAAATATGAAGACATCTGGAAAGACAATGCCAGAAAGGTACTAAGTTAATTTTCAGTAAAATTAAAATGCTACTATAAAATATGTACAGGTAATTGAAATCCTCCTAATTATGAACCTAATCTAAACAGGTGGTGAATCTTCTCAGTCATTACTTAAAACTACAGTATTGCCCCAGACAAGATATCTTTCTGATGATACAGGAAAGGAGACTTTTTAGATCAGGTTATTATCTCTTGGGAAAGGCTTAGAGAATACAGTTACAGGCACCATTGCAAAAACTTCGTGCTCTTACTTGGTGCTCTTAAACGGTGCCCACACATGCCATCATTTAAGGTTCCATGAATATTAGATGGGTCTTCTAAAGCTATGACATAAGCACTTAGTTATTAGCTATCTAACTGCACTAGTTAGCACTGGAATAAGACACATATTCACATCCTGAAGATGCAGTGGTTGTTGTTGCAGAATGAGGAGGAATTTGAATTTGTCCTCACACAGTCAAATAAAACACAATTTACTTTTTCATTTTTTTCCCTATTAAAAAACATGGCACTTGAAGAAATCTATGGTTAATTTTGCCCATCATTTGAGAGTTTCATCGGCTCCACTGCTAAAGGTATTGAGTAGAACAAAATAATTAGAACAGAACTTCCAAATGAAAGTGAGACTAAGTAATGGGTTTGCCAGCATTGAGTGTGTAACTTGCAGAGGGTGTTGTTTACTCCAAAGATGATGTGTTGATTATTATGACATTTTGCTGACCTGTCTTCCTTTAGGGAGTCGGAAGCGATATACCGGCACAGGTGGGATAGGAGATCCACATTTCTGGCAGAAGTGAGCCAACGGATTAGACAGGCGAGGTGCAGAACAGTGTGCGCATCTGAAAATAAGACCAAACTGGCCAAGCTCATTTTAGTATTGCACTGCTGCATAA
Source organism: Pachyramphus minor (assembly GCA_013397135.1). NCBI lineage: Eukaryota > Metazoa > Chordata > Aves > Passeriformes > Tyrannidae > Pachyramphus > Pachyramphus minor. The sequence continues at coordinate 268,290 of VYXB01001016.1, forward strand.
TAATTAATAATCTGAACTCGTTGTGATGGGACTTAGGCTACTGATTTCTTAGTTGTGTTTTCCAAGCTGTGGTGGTCTACCAGACCATGCCCCAGCATTCAAGACATGAAGTTCTGAATTCTAAACAGCTTTGCAGAGTCGAAAGTTCTCTGGCTGCTACGGAATTTCATACTTTCTTCCTCACCATGAGGAGGTAAATGTGTGAGGTAAACAGGTCTCCTGACACGCAGTCTGTATCAGGCCTCACTGCTGCAGCATGGGGAACCACTGATATAGATCACAGAACCCTTCCAATACTGATAAGCATTAATATTCTGTGAGACTACTCCAGTGAGCAGTTTTCACCTACAGCAGTAAGGGTGTACTATAATGTGAAAAGACAGTTTATCTCCTGACCCCACAGATCTTAGAAAAATTGTTTTTAAGAGATGATAAGGCAGTTGATAACTGTGTATGGTAAAATGTAAATAAAACTACATTTAAGAGAAAGCCTTACCTAGATTATATTATTCAGTTACGAGCCACTGTCTGTCTTTGCTTTCCTAATGTTTGTAGAGGCCCACAGTATTACCAACTTGCTTGCAAAAGGCTCAGACACCCTCCAAAGGACAAACATGTTAAAATGAGAAGTCACTTACTTAAGGAAATCTGTTTTCCTCTGGATCCTTGACACCTGCGTGCTTGCTACGCTTTTCCGGCTAGTCACTGCAGAAGAACTTGCAAACTGAAACAAAGCTACTTCTTTAGCCTTTAGTAAGCAATATTTGCAAAATGCATATAAAAGTAGCAAAATCAGCTAAAGACGTTGTTTGAAACAACAGGAAACAGTGCACTGAAATGCACTGCTTTAAGGAGCATCAACTATACTTGATTCCCCCATCAGCTGCATTAAGGACCCACAGCTTCTCCCAGTAAAAACAAATCAATGTCTTGCTTATTTACTTTCATGACAGCACTATTGAACATTTCAAAGTTTCAAATATTAACTTGACAACATACAGCAGTAGGTATTTGCTAATTGTGCACTCAGTAACATATCAGAAGACAATTAGAAGGAATGCTAATTTTCTTTGCCCAGTTTTTTCCATACTGATAACTGTAAACTGCTTTGGACATTCCTAGTCTAGTATGTCATTACCATTAAATTCAAATAAGGACTGTAAAACGCAGACAAAGGCTGAGAGATCTGAGAAATCACAAATCTTAACATCTTCATTTTTGTAGACCTCTGTCCTGATGACAGTCTTATACAGTTTTCTTCAGCACCCCTGTTCTTACCTGTAATGATTCTGTTGGTGGTGCTGAGACAGATTCTTCTCTGTACTCTGTTGTTCCCAAATGACTGGCAAGGAGCTGTGATCCTTGCAGGGACCTGTGAGAAGTCTTTCTTTCTGTTTCCAAGATTAAAATTACAATCCTGTTATTCCACTGTCATTCACTTCCTGCAGCTAATATATATCTTAACATGAATTTTACATACTCTTGCTAAGCACATTTAAAAATGTATTTGACACCCAGATTTTGGGTTCAAATAAGCTGCATGGAATTACAGGAAATTGAACTAGAAGAAACATCATGTCTCTCTGAAAGAGCTTACTTCTGTATTTTTCCTTTTTTACAGTTTTATTCCTTCCTTCATGCTCAAAAAAACCCCAGCTCCTAAAGTTAATTAATGAGTAAACTAATACAATTCCCTGCTCTTAAACAGTCCCATTGCCATTGCCATGGAATAACAGACTTTATCTACTGCAAAAATCTCCATCAAGCTTTCATTTCTGCTTTGTGTATTATTTTGCAAACACAGTAAAGAATTCTGTAAAGGATTTGCAATCCCATCAATTTAACAGAATTTTCTGGCACAAGACTGGGCCTTGTTATGCTGCTGAGAAATTAATGACATTTTAAGTTTTTAAGAAGTAATGTGACATGTAAGGAAGGTAAGTTTTGTTTTCTCTTTTCAATGATGAGAAGAGGATGTTTTGTCTTCTGAGATGTTTTCATATGATACAAGAGGAAAAGGTTACATTATTTTCTGCTATAACAGAAGACTATCTCAGTTTTATGAAGTAATACTATACCTTGAAAGTCTTGGGGTGCTTCACCCCAGGCAGGCTTGATTTCCACATTCAGTCCATTCTTCTTTGGTTTTGTAGTAAACATTCCACCTTCCTTATTCTAAAAGGTAATTCCATTTGAATTCCAGCTGAAATTTTTGCTTTTGCTCTAATCCTCTCTGGTTACATATTTAAGCTATATATTTTCAATGCAAGCATTTGAAAAGCTTCTATTATAAATGTATTTTTAAACTATTTGACGCAAATTGTTCATAAAATACCACTGAGGAAAAAAGGGTGCCCTTGAAATTTTAATATTACAAAAAGGACCAAAGCAGCAAAGATGGGCAGACAGAAAAAATAAAATGTATTAATAGTATAGGCAGTTTAATCTCTAAATAACAGATATATAACATTTTATATTCACAGGGAGTTACAATTGCTAAAACTTACCTGTGTGGCTATGTCTTTTAGAAAATTCTTGTCATCATCTTCAACAGAGAAAAGCATGTTTGGTTGCTTGTACTCTACCAGAAACACCTTTGTTACTACTGTACTCTTCCTGTAGTCCCTGAAAATCAACATTCACAAAGCTATATACCTGCCACAAACCCATGTGCATCAACGAGCCACTGATAAACGTGGTTCATTTGGTTGAGCATCTCTTCCAAGCCTGCCAGTTACTATTTCAGTTGATAACTATAATCTCGGGCAATATTTAGTTGATAAAAAACCTTTAATTTGCTAATACTTGTTAAATTACAACTGTAACATTGAAATTGCTATAAATGTGCAAACCACTCACTCAGGATAAAAACATACTTGAAAGAAGTGTTAATCTAGGTAGCGATAAAAAGAAAATACACATGGGTCTAGGTTTTGCATGTCCCTGCACAGGGAATATAATGTTGTTATATTCCAGTGCAGACACAAATGAAGGCTACCCGCAGGTGCTAACAACAGGGAACAACAGCAAGCACAAATCTCCTAGTGGAGTTTCTGCTCTGTTGGAAATAAAAGATAATGCAATACAGTACAGACAGAGAATTTATGTGTCCTCTCTCTGTCTCTAAGCATGAAATTAGTTTGGACAAAATCAGTGGCTGTGCAGCAAAATCGAGTTTTCTTTCTATGTATTGTATTTTCACTTTACCCAACATTGTACTTAAGCTGCGAGGTTTGGCATCCTGTGCTCCTCTGGGAGAAACTAAGCAAGTTCCTGGGAAGACGAGCTTCCATAAAATCTGTTGAATCACTGGATGACCCCAGAAAACACAATACTGGTTCCTCTAGTGTTTCTGATGATCACACTCAAAGGATGAGCTCTAAGTACAGTATATTAGCTTCTCACCCACAGCCTCTATGGATTGTTGGCCTACACCCACAGCTCAGGAGATAAACGTCCAGGAGATAATTCAACTGCACAAACACTTGATGTATAAACAGTATTATGAGAAAGCAATGCCAATGCGATTCATAAAGATTCATAAAGATCATTTCAGTTGCAAACTGGCTGTGGAAAGGGGCATTTCTCATTTGCAAGATATGGAATGCCTTAAACAACATGGCTACAAGCTATGACTGAGAGATCTGTCCATTGCCATAAACAGGACTAAAACAGATAAGTTACTTACTTTGTAACTGCCAGTGCCTTGACCATTATTTTCCCAACTGGTAATATAATAGGACCCTTATACTTAAACGTGTTACACTCTCCATAGCCAGGTTTCCTAATGAGTTCTGGTTTACTTCCATCCAAAGTGTAATAAATGGAGACCTCAGGTGTATCTGAAACAGAGAAAGTAATTATTCAAACTGTATTCAACCTTGGAAAAACAAGCTCTGCGCTACAGAGTACTCACTGTGCTTGATCTTTGTCACATAAAAAAAATAAAGCAGTTCCATAAATGACTGAATGTTTGGGACCAAAACCGTTTCTGCCATGAAATATCAGTTACTCAATAGACGCCATTTAATTATAAGCAACATTTCTTATATCAAAGCAGCTGTGCAATGGTTTTGTATGAAAACATTTCAGTAGGTTACCCATTCCAATGACAGAAAAGATATTTTCTGCCCTGGTGAAAGGTGACATTTTAAAACATGTAAGGAAAACACTGGGGGTGAGCCTGGCACATGATATTTTGAAGTACTGTTTTTGCAGTCTAAGCAAAATGCAACAGCTTAAACCTTTGACCTTGGAAGAAATTAAGAGTGCTAACATATATGACTTGTATGTCAGTAATGTTACTTGAATGCATAAAATTACATGCAAGTATATTTGGCGCATCAAAAGCTGTTGCTTAATTTTATAAGTTCCTTAATGAAATGCACACTCATAAAAATCATAATTAAATGTGAAGAAAAGTATAGAGGCCAAACATTTCAAATGAACACGGAAATAAAGATTTGACAGAGTCCAAGCTCTTATTCATACCTGACTTTATTTCAATGAATGTATTTGTGTCTATTTCATGTTTAGCCTTCCCTGGAAGAGGGATTCGAAGTGGTATGACCTGAGGAACTGAGACAGAGCCAGCTGTCATTTTTCTCAACAGCAATCTCTAAAATAGAAAAATAAAAAGACAATCATTTTTCTAAACAGAAGAATGCACTGAAAAATACAGTATTTTAACATGATTCCTTGTCCTCACTTGTTTCTTTTAAAAGAGAGAACACTAGATTCTTTAAATTGTTATTTGTTGTAAATATTTGCATGATTTTCACATTGAAAAGGGGCAATATCCTACTTCCAATTCATTCTCCTGTTGCGGAACTGTGAACAAAACTTGAGATGAGTACTGTGAGGGAGACTCTACAACCTCCCTGGGCAATCTGTTCCAGTGCTCAGTCACCCGCACGGGCAAAGTTCCTCCTCATGTTCAAGTGCTACACCACTGAGAAGAGCCTGGCTCCATCCTCTTGACATCCACCCACCAACTCCGGGCGGATCAGATCTTTACCGGACCTGGGGAAGTTGACAGCTTTTCCCTCAAGGCCCCGCCTGCTTTTGGCAAACCTGGACCAAGGCACGCTGTGCTCCGTTTCATCCTCCTGGGACCGCATCTCTGGCGGGACACAACACGGTCCCGGCGGCATCCCCAGTGCGCCTGGCCCCCGCCACAGGGCGGCCGAGCCCCCGCNCCCACAGCCTCTATGGATTGTTGGCCTACACCCACAGCTCAGGAGATAAACGTCCAGGAGATAATTCAACTGCACAAACACTTGATGTATAAACAGTATTATGAGAAAGCAATGCCAATGCGATTCATAAAGATTCATAAAGATCATTTCAGTTGCAAACTGGCTGTGGAAAGGGGCATTTCTCATTTGCAAGATATGGAATGCCTTAAACAACATGGCTACAAGCTATGACTGAGAGATCTGTCCATTGCCATAAACAGGACTAAAACAGATAAGTTACTTACTTTGTAACTGCCAGTGCCTTGACCATTATTTTCCCAACTGGTAATATAATAGGACCCTTATACTTAAACGTGTTACACTCTCCATAGCCAGGTTTCCTAATGAGTTCTGGTTTACTTCCATCCAAAGTGTAATAAATGGAGACCTCAGGTGTATCTGAAACAGAGAAAGTAATTATTCAAACTGTATTCAACCTTGGAAAAACAAGCTCTGCGCTACAGAGTACTCACTGTGCTTGATCTTTGTCACATAAAAAAAATAAAGCAGTTCCATAAATGACTGAATGTTTGGGACCAAAACCGTTTCTGCCATGAAATATCAGTTACTCAATAGACGCCATTTAATTATAAGCAACATTTCTTATATCAAAGCAGCTGTGCAATGGTTTTGTATGAAAACATTTCAGTAGGTTACCCATTCCAATGACAGAAAAGATATTTTCTGCCCTGGTGAAAGGTGACATTTTAAAACATGTAAGGAAAACACTGGGGGTGAGCCTGGCACATGATATTTTGAAGTACTGTTTTTGCAGTCTAAGCAAAATGCAACAGCTTAAACCTTTGACCTTGGAAGAAATTAAGAGTGCTAACATATATGACTTGTATGTCAGTAATGTTACTTGAATGCATAAAATTACATGCAAGTATATTTGGCGCATCAAAAGCTGTTGCTTAATTTTATAAGTTCCTTAATGAAATGCACACTCATAAAAATCATAATTAAATGTGAAGAAAAGTATAGAGGCCAAACATTTCAAATGAACACGGAAATAAAGATTTGACAGAGTCCAAGCTCTTATTCATACCTGACTTTATTTCAATGAATGTATTTGTGTCTATTTCATGTTTAGCCTTCCCTGGAAGAGGGATTCGAAGTGGTATGACCTGAGGAACTGAGACAGAGCCAGCTGTCATTTTTCTCAACAGCAATCTCTAAAATAGAAAAATAAAAAGACAATCATTTTTCTAAACAGAAGAATGCACTGAAAAATACAGTATTTTAACATGATTCCTTGTCCTCACTTGTTTCTTTTAAAAGAGAGAACACTAGATTCTTTAAATTGTTATTTGTTGTAAATATTTGCATGATTTTCACATTGAAAAGGGGCAATATCCTACTTCCAATTCATTCTCCTGTTGCGGAACTGTGAACAAAACTTGAGATGAGTACTGTGAGGGAGACTCTACAACCTCCCTGGGCAATCTGTTCCAGTGCTCAGTCACCCGCACGGGCAAAGTTCCTCCTCATGTTCAAGTGCTACACCACTGAGAAGAGCCTGGCTCCATCCTCTTGACATCCACCCACCAACTCCGGGCGGATCAGATCTTTACCGGACCTGGGGAAGTTGACAGCTTTTCCCTCAAGGCCCCGCCTGCTTTTGGCAAACCTGGACCAAGGCACGCTGTGCTCCGTTTCATCCTCCTGGGACCGCATCTCTGGCGGGACACAACACGGTCCCGGCGGCATCCCCAGTGCGCCTGGCCCCCGCCACAGGGCGGCCGAGCCCCCGCTTTTCGCCCCCTTCCGGCCCGGCCCGGGCCCCAGCCCCGCTCTCTCTCCGCCGTGCCGGCCCCGCTCACCTGCCCAGCCCCACCGCCCTCCCGTTTCCGCAGACGCCGCGCGCCGGCGGCACCCGGCTCCCATTGGTCGTTGCGCAGCAACCGGCCCCGCCCCCTCCGTTGCC
>VYXB01001016.1:275860-295080 GCA_013397135.1 Pachyramphus minor
GGCTGAGGGAGAGGCAGGACGCAGTAGGAGTGTGTGAAGGCCCGCAGGGGGCCAGGGAGACGTGTTTTCGGGGCGGGGGGTGGAGGGGGCAGGCAGATGTGGGGCGTGCTGTTGCCTTGAGGGGTGTTGTTCAAGGCCTGAGGGGAGTGGTTCGAGGCCTGAGTGTGGTCAGGAAATAGGTGCTAAAGGAGAAGGTTGTGGTTGTTTGAGGCACTAAGAGTTTCGTGCTGGGAGGTGCTTAGGTGGCAGTGGGGGACGGGGTCAGGTCGCCTTTGGCTTCATCAGTACTTTTTGGTCTTGGAAAAGAGAATTGGGGAGGGGGGTTGCATTAAGTGTTGTTGGTTTTTTTTCTTAAAGGTATTTCATCACTATTTGCCTTCTCTCACTAGTCACCAGCTCCTTTCCATTGGAAGCTTTTGTATAACAAAATGTACAGGGAGCTTTGAATCTGTGTTATTAATAATGGAAACAACATAAAAATAAAAGGGAGCACCACACTCAGTGTTGTCAGCAAGAGCAGAGGTAGTTGGTCCAGCAGCTGGGCCAGGTTTGTATTTGTCAGCACAAGGGAGTAGATACTGAGTTCCATCAAGAGACATGACCAAGAAACAGTGGCTGGATACTTTTACCCTGAGTTTTTCTTGTCACTCTCTTCCATCCTGACTCAAATTCAAGCAGAATTTGGTTTCAGGTGCAACAGAACGTGACTTGAAACTTGCTTTTCTCCTTGTGCAGGATTATCGAGCTGTGCCACCAGTTCCCTCATGGTATCACAGACCAGGTGATTCAGAATGACATGCCTCACATGGAAGCCCAGCAGCGAGCTGTGGCCATCAACAGGCTGCTCTCCATGGTAGGGGGATCTCACCTTCCTCATTCTATCTCAGCCAACCCAGAGCACGTACATACATACTCTGGACGTACAGTCTGCATGTGGCAACCTGTTGGGCAGGGCTAGCAGCATTTGCTATGATATACAGTTGCCATAGTTTACTTTTAGTTGCCATAAGCACTAATGATTGCTGAAGTTAATTAAGGTGTGTCTCAACTGACTCTTTCTAGTTTGCAATACAAAGTTAACATGAAGGCGCATATTGATGCGGATCAATGGGTGAGGAAGCTATCACTGAGAAGTACCACATTTGGGTTTTTTTTGATGTGTAGAGCTTTTTGGTCTCTTCTGAATGTGTTACTTTGTAAAGCAGAATGTGTTATGATGGTCTAGAGTAACAGTTGGGTGCGCATGGGTTCATCAGTTGGAAAGATAGCCATAGGTGATAAGTGCAAGATGGAGAATTAATTAGCTAGAGAGAAGAAGACGGATGTTAGCTCATACTTTTATATATCTCCTCTGAATCCCTCACAAAATGGTTGTGGATTACTCTGATGACACGCAGGTGAAACATGTCAAGGAATTTTTTTGTATCTTCTGTAAATCTCCCACATCTCACTGGGCATTTCTCTTTACTGTATCAGGAGTCAGCCTAAGATAGGAGCAAGGATCACACTCAGCTACTGCGGCCATGTGTTCAAGAACAGAGTAGCTGTTTAGTCTTGTTAGGTCAGCGTGGCATAAACTTGAGTAGCAGCTAAATGTTCAGGCTCTTTAAAAGATCAAGGTTCCTTTTGGTTCTATACCTAGCTGCTTCCTGGGTATGTGGAGTGAGAAAATAAAACAGTGGTGCAGTCTAGAGAGCACTCTGAAAAAGAGGGAAACTTGCTTTCTTAGACAGAAGGATAGTGGAAAGTATCCAAACTGAGCAAGCTGTGGTGGTTGGTTTTTTGTAGTTTTGTTTGGTTTGATTTTTTCACTAGTTGAAGAAATTCTTAACTTTGATCCTATGATTCATACTAGGTGTCACTGGAAGTAATGTTTCCCTTTTTGGTCTTTCTGTTATGAGTTCCGTTATAGATGTTACCAAGTGTGTTCAATAACTTTTGAAAGGGCTGTCCAGATTTCATAATGAGGCTTCAAAGATAGTTAAGTCTCTGAAATTTGTTTAAAATTGATGCTTAGGAGTGGGGAACATGTGGGAAAATCTAGAAAGTACTTCAGACATGGGGGGAAATGGCAGTGAGAACTGAGCCTTAATGAACATCAGGCTTTTCAAGCTTTGCTTGATTTAATCTGCAAGTACCTCATCTATAGAAGAGCATTGAAGTGTGAGCTTTAATCAGGCAGGTAATGCAAATAGGTAAGAAACAAGATTGTAACTATAGGAAAGGATCAGCTGGCAATGAAAATGTTAAGGAATGCTGTTTATACAGGGTTACAGTCTTAGGCTTATCTAATTGCTTGCCTCCTCAGAATAGGAAATAAGGATTTTCCTGGCCTAGGCACAAGTGTCCAGAGCAAAGGAATTTTTGTGTATGAGAGATGCCCTTAACTTGCTTCTGAGAGTCACTGCCCATCCTAGTTGGCAGCTTTCTGGTGATGTCCACTTAGTAAAAAGTAGAACTTTGAACAATTCCAAGTTCCAGTAGCAAAGCTTATGCAGTAGAACTCCACTGTGATTTCTGGGTTGCCATGAAACTGAGTGTTCTGTTGGAAAGTGAGAACTAAGTACACAAGAACTTGATGTCCGCCCTACCATATGAAAGTTAGGAGAAGAAATAGGAACTGCATAGATGTTGTGGGAAGGGCCAGGAACTGTTTGTTATATCTGATGGCTGATGATAAGTGGATACATGTCAAGGAAAAAATTATCCTCAAGAGTATTATTGTACTTGTCGGGAGAAAATATCCTCAAGGCTATTATTGTTTCCAGTGGTTAGAAATGTTAGTTTTCATTTTTATTTTATTTAATTGACGTTAAATAAGGTTTTTATTTTAGAATTTTAGAATATCCTTTGCCACCCTCTGAAACAAGGTCTTTGAAGAAAAGTAAATGCATTGTGCCCATCTCTCTTAGGGGCAACTGGACCTTCTCAGGAGCAATGCAGGTCTCCTCTATAGAATCAAAGATTCTCAAAATGCGAGGTAAGCTTGTGTTTGCTGGATAAATATATTTGGAACACAATTCTGCAACTCATGCAGCATTGCTGAGAAGACACTCAGCAGTGTAATGTGGATTCTGTCATATGGATGTCAAAGAGGGTTGTTTCAAGAGGGTACATTAACTCCCCTGAGCTCGCCCTGAAATCTGTTTTAAGTGCAGTGTTCTCTACTGAGCAGAAGGTGCCATGGGACTATAGCTCTAACTTCCTAGCAGAGTTCCTGGTCCAAATGACAGCAAAGTGATCTCTGCAGACATATGTGTATGCTCAGGTGAAACCCAGCTGAAGCCTGGCCAAACCATCTGCTGACTGTGGTTCTGTGAACTTCCTCACTGCTCGTGTTACAGGATCAGCACTGATATTTACAGCTCTCCCAGGAGACCACTTGAACTCGTGCTCTTTGATTTATTAAAATGTACCTCCAAACTATGTCTTGCAATGTCTATGTAAATCTGAATAAAAGATGCCTAGATATCCTTCTGGAAAGAAATATCCTTCAAAATTATCCTTAGTGCAGGTATATTATCCTTTTTTTCAAATGCATTAGAAAAGGATTGCTGAGTTCATGTGTTCTTGGACCAGTGAAAAGGCGTGTTCTAGAGTCGGGAGCATTCTACTATCCTTTTGAAGATGTTCTGTCTAGAGACAGATTATCCTAAGTTATGCTCTGTGCTGTCTTTGACTTTCTAAAGTTGTGTTAGTATGTGACCCCAAATTCCCCATTGTTATGGCAAGTTGAGTGATTCCTGCTTAGTCACTTTTTTTTCTTTCATACTGTACTCTTTTCTCTTTACTGTGGCTTCTCACTGGCAAGCTTGTCTTGATCCAGAGGTTTACTGTCATGTGTCATATTTGCCAGTGGCTGGCTTACTGTGTAGAGTTTTTCTTTCTGCATTGTTTTTTTGGTTTTTATAGTACTTGTTTGTAGTTTTAAAAAAATCCATTTTATTTCAAATTTTGGACCTTTCAAAAATCCTGATATCTGTCTTATTTTACAGTAAAATGAAAGGCTCTGACAATCAAGAGAAGCTGGTTTACCAAATTATAGAAGATGCAGGCAACAAAGGTAGTTTAAATTATAACTGTGAATGGTAGTAACTCTGTTTGCTTATGGAACCATTCCTATCCAAGTTTGTAAATGCTTCCCAGACAATACAAATACAAAACCTTGAGTCCCCATACCAGGTCTGTAGCTAATGTTCCATGTATCTGCTTTTTAAAAACAGAAGAGAAGGCTACACATTTCTCTGTTGAAATAATCTGTCTTGGTTGACTTTTGGGAGGGGCTCTTTTAGAAGACTTGGAATAAGAATTGCAAGTTATCTGTGGGACTGTCAAGCTGAGGTATCCGTAGAACACTCCCTACTTGAAAGAAAATGCAGAACCAGGATTTAACAGGTGACCTGCAAGCAGAAACCACTGCTAGTAACAGCGCTTTCTCAACATTCATTGCACACTGTGGTTCAGAGTCAGCAGGTAGAACTAGTTGTCATTTTTGTTGAAGCAAACATTAATTACAAAGAAGTACTAGTCAACAAGAACGTTTCTGTGGTGCATTCATGTTGGCAGTGAATGGGGTCCACTTGTAAGAGCTCTGGGAGGGCAGGAGAACAGTATGATGGTTGTGATATGTGTGTCTTACTTTTGGCACTTGTTTTGTCCAAATCCCTACTGTCAGTTCCCTCCCTTTTGCTGGGAATAGTAGGGATCAAGGATACATCCTGTGGTAGGCAAGTGAGTTAAGTTTTGGTATGTGAGTATGTACAGAAACAAGTGGTTTCACCTACTTATTTTCTGTTCACTTCTCTGTTTTTAAACAGGTATTTGGAGCAGGGACATTAGATACAAAAGTAATCTGCCTTTAACAGAGATCAACAAGATACTGAAAAATTTGGAAAGCAAGAAACTAATTAAAGCAGTTAAATCTGTGGCAGTGAGTATTTTGTGACTTTTTTTGACAATTTCAAACATTTGCTGCGTGGTTTTAACAGAGGACTGGAAGTAGAGAAACCTCATCCTACCTCCAGCTTTCTCTTTCACTGTGCACCAGTGTTTGACTCTACCTTTAGTGTGCAGGTTTGAGGTGAAACAGATATGAGAAGCTATAATGTTTATTAAATAACCAATATACTATTAATAAACAATTCTGCCACTCTTCCCCCACTATTAAATGCATGCCATTACAATCAAATTGGAGTTTTAGTTCTCTCAATCCTTTGTGGCACACAACTGTTGTTACAGTCCTGTTACCCTTCACAAACCTCCTTGCACTGCTTGTTGCTAATCTGCAGTTCTGTCATTGTTTTCCCCTGTACTCCCAGACTCAGTCTTTTGGACATAAACCTAGGGCAGAGCCTGCTGGATTTTCCCCAGCATCCCAGTGGACTTGGGTCCACAGGTCAGCCTCTCTGCCGTCTGTATGCATCCACAGTCCCACTGTATGCTTATCCTGTCCTCTCTTGTTCTGACTTTTACAACTTATTCTCTTCTTGTAACTCTCTTCTGTTAACTCTCTTTTCTACCACTCTTTCCTCCTTTCTCCACTCAGTCCCCGCCCAAATAAGCAACCTACCCACAATTCCTCTTTCTCAATTGGTCCCAATGTTGCTATAGCACAATTTGATATTTCTGATACTGAAGCAAACTCAGCCACACTAATGATGTGGTTACCTAGCTGCAAGTGGCTTTACAAGGTTCCTCTGGATCTCCTGAAACTTCCTTCAGTTATCTGGTTCATACTGGATTTGTATTGTTTACTTCAAACAATTTCCAAGACTTTTGATTCTATTTCACTCTTTGTTCCTCTGCTTTGTTCCAGTTTCTCAAGTTCCAGCTATTTTCCTATGTGCAAACAGTCCACATACCAGAGCAAGACTTATTCTTTTCCTTGTTTATCACACTGTTACAATGTTTAGGCAGCATCCTGTTCTCCCTTACCTGCTTAATTACAAATCACTTGTGTAAGCATTCTTTGGACGTTCTCCTAGTTTCCAGCAGAGATTCTGTTTTGTCGTGGGGTCTAGTAAACCAGCTCGAAATAGAGAAGTTGGACGCAGAGCAGCAGTAGCTTTATCATGTTCTTGTGAGAGATGCTGGCTTCACCTAATCATGCAGGGGATGTAACGCTGCTGAAACTGCTTCAGTTGTTGAGTGTTTCTTTGGACAACCTTTGGATAACCACTGTCCTTTAACTGACTTCTACTCTCAGGACTGAAGCAGCATTCCCATTTCCCCTGTCTAGATGTGGCAGGAAAGAGTGGGCTCGCAAGGGCTAACATTAGCTGCAGGGTTTAATCATGTAAGGGTCCTCCTTGTCATCTGTGCATAGATTCAATCTGCAGCAACAGTTCAAAGCTTCTCCATTATGATTGTCTTTGCTGTCTTTTAAGGACACTTTCCTGCTCTCTTTTCACTGTGGAGAGGGATTAGAGTCAGCAGACTAAAATTAAACTCAGATCTTCTTCTGTGAGGATTGTATTGTGTCCATATTGTTAGCGGGATTCCCTCTTCTAACACTGTTATAAACTGATTAGGAATTGAAATGTGTTGATTGTCTCTTTATCTCTGTGTTGCCAGAGGGTCAAACATGTTAAGGATAGCTTGGTTCAGCTGGATTGCTGTGCCTGAGGTATAGGAGTAATGAACTATCTCTTTTGCAGATTATCTGCTTAGGTTTTCTTTTCTTGAGAAATACTTTCAGGTGTTGAGAACTGTGCACTTTTCTCTAACAGGCATCCAAGAAGAAGGTCTATATGCTGTATAACCTGCAGCCTGACCGGTCAGTGACTGGTGGCGCTTGGTACAGCGACCAAGACTTTGAGTCTGAATTTGTGGAGGTGTTAAATCAGCAGTGTTTTAAATTTCTGCAAAGTAAGGTGAGTGTCAATATTCAAGCCACCTTCCATTTGTGTTGTGCAAGTAATTGTTTTCTTTATAAAACCAGTACCAAACAAAGCTTAAATTTTCCATAGGTGTTGGCCATTATTTGCAATTAGATTGGCAATCTGTACTGGACCTATTGTTGTCACAGCATATGTGATGGCATTGCATTTTAATGATGGATATTCTTACACCCTGTACAAGGAGTGAAGCCTTTTATCACTGAGGTCCAATGACAAACTACACAGCAAAGTACACAGGATCAAAAAGTCTAGGAAAAGTCACTGTGTTTTCTGCAGAGCTCCTCATTTCTGAGAGGGTAGAAGGCAGCAGTCAGTCAGCTAACTCTGCCTGGAAGACAATTGTCCCTAGTCTAACTGCAGAAGTCTGCTGTTCATTAAATATGTCTGCTGTTTGCAGCATTTGTCTGTTCCATTACAATATGTTTTATCTGGCACTAGGTACAGCAGAAACCTTTTGGTTTTTTTGTCAACAAAATGCCAAATGCTGATATTCCTTCATATTCTAAATTACAGTGTAAATTTTGTGTCATTTAGTATAAAATTATATTTGGTTGTGCACTGCATTGTCTCGTATCCATCAGTCTTCAGGATATGGCTTTAAATGCTAACCATGTCCCAGAAATAGTTTGGGAATCAATTTTTACAGTTTAGTCTACCTGAAACTGAATCATGAAGGAGGCTCTTGGCAGTGAGTACTGACTATAACTGATTTTTGCTTTTTTCTCAGGCAGAGGCAGCTCGAGATAGCAAACAGAACCCCATGATACAGAGAAACAGTTCATTTGCCTCATCACATGAGGTGTGGAAATACATCTGTGAACTGGGAATCAGTAAGGTCAGATTCCTCTTATTATGCTTAATAAGTAACAGATTAATCTTATTACGGTTCAAATTGTCAGTGCATGACTCACTGTAGGAGTTGGGTACTGCAGATTTGGTGAAGGTCTCGTAAGTGCCTTAGTACCCTAGAGTTTAGTGAAGGTGAGCTTTGAAGCTTTATTGCTTTTTGGGGAGGGTCATTGATGCATAGGATTCCAGCATAGCTTGTACATCTGGGTTTTCAAAGATGTATAAAAGAATTAGCATTCATGTCCTTGTTAACCATCTCAGCTTGTTTATAGTTTATCATTTCTCAAGTTTACCTATGCATTTCAAGGAGTTTTAGGGGAGAGAAAAAGAAAAGGAGGGGGAAAAACCCTTCAAAATTATTGGTCACCATCAACAAGTGTATCTTCAGCAGTCTTGTCTTTTTCTTCTTTCACAATTGTGTTCCTGCAAAACTGGAACTGTATCATGCTAGGATGATGCAGATACTTCAGGTGCATAGTGAAGTTCTTTTTGGTAAACCAAGGCTAGTTCAATTCAAAAGTGCTTGGTAGGTAGGAGGTGCTATTAGTATTTGCTTTTCTTTTTGCATCTGCGCAACCCCATAAAGTTCCCAAGTGAGAAGAGGGCCTTTTTCTGAGCTAAGTTAGAACTTTAAGAATTTGTTACTCATGGTGTTTGCTCATTTTTTCCTTGCAGGACTTACTGGCATCCATCTTGCCTAATATTTCTTTTACAAATTGTTTCTTAGGTAGAGTTGTCAATGGAAGACATTGAAACCATTTTAAATACGCTGATATATGATGGAAAAGTGGAGATGACTATTATTGCTGCAAAGGAAGGGACAGTAGGCAGTGTGGATGGACAGATGAAGTTGTACAGAGCTGTTAGTCCTCTCATACAACCCACTGGATT
This sequence comes from Pachyramphus minor, assembly GCA_013397135.1. Classification (NCBI taxonomy): domain Eukaryota; kingdom Metazoa; phylum Chordata; class Aves; order Passeriformes; family Tyrannidae; genus Pachyramphus; species Pachyramphus minor. Next base: position 284,500 of record VYXB01001016.1, read on the forward strand.
AGTCAGGACACCCTGTGGACTCTGCCCTGTGAGTAACTAATTCTGTGTATGGCTAGCTATGTGCATGCGGATCTTGAATATAGTCCTGCAAATGGCCATTGCAAGGTTCTGCCCCTGAGGGAGCCTCATGGTTTTATAAGCCATCTGTGCTTAAGAGTTGCCCATGATGCCTTAGCTATGGTGTAAGAAGAAGATTCTTTAGTTGGTCTAAAGCACCTGGTCTACCCTGGTGTTTCCCACTTACATCCAGTCTCTTTACTGGACTGTATGTGAAAAAATGCTGTTAAATGTAGCCTTTTCCAAATTATATTTCTCATCCCAAGTGTGCCAATGTCTTTAACAAGCTAACTTATTTTTGTCTAGCTTTTGGTCTCTCTGCCCTGGACTGTAAACTGGTATGTAGGTAAAACTTGCCAGCATGTCTGTTTGCATAATTTACTATGGGGGGGATCTGTTTTGCTCTTTTCCCTCAGAGCTGGCTAGATTTTGGCCTATGTTAGACTAATGCTTTCCTAGCAGGGAAGAAACAGAAAACACGTGAGCACTATCTAACAAAGTAATTGCTGACACAGAGCTTTCCTTTTCAGGTTTTTGATGATTGTCACGAAGGTGGTGAGATTTCTCCATCAAACTGTATTTATATGACAGAGTGGTTGGAGTTTTAAAGTGAAAGAAAACAGTAAACTTGATTCAGAGCCAAAGTGACAAAGCAGTTTGCCTTTTTTGAAAGCGGACTTCTAAATTTGTATGCAACTTCAGGACATGGAGCAACTTTGTTTTAATGATATATAAACAATGTATCCGTTGTGTGCTGTCCTGTGAGTGGACTGGAGATTGAGTCAGCGCTGAAGATCAAAGCTGAAGTGGAAATATAAAGCCATTCTCATACCAAAAGTTGGTTGTGTGACTTGAAAAGTGCCACAGAACACCAGGATGCATCACTTCTGAGCACTGCATTGGGTTCTCCACAGATGTGTATTCTGAATGAGAGAAAAGAAACCATTAGCTGATAGGAAAAACTTGCTAACAAGCAGTACCAAGAAGGGGATCTCAAACTTTGCTTTCAGACTAATGCTACTGCTGGCTGCTGAAGTGCTAAAGCTCACACTTTTTTCCCATGATAGCTCCCATCTAATTGAAGACTTAAGAGTCTGATGTGGGAAAGATTCTGAATATGTCAAACAGAACACACTGATTCTTTATTATCTTTCTTACCTGTTAATTTATCATTAAAACTCTGACTCTTCTGATGTGTATTTGTGCTTTATTTCCTGTATTGATGCCTGGTGACACATCTGTTGCGTTTACTCCTTAATTGAATTTCTGGTAGTGTGTTCTGCAGCTGCATCACGTACGTGGATACGTATGTTTAACAAGATTACAACTTAAGAAACTTCAGGTGGAAGTGTGGAAAAGGAAAAGAACAGCTTTTTATTAACAAAATCTGAAAAAGCAACAACTGGTGTAAAGTCCCAATTCCCCAGGTGGGAGGGGAGAAACCTGTGGCAACATGGTGGGGGGCAGGGGAGGGGGGGAAGGCAGGACTGTCCTGGCACTTCAACAGCTGCTCACAGCCACATACCCCCGCAGCAGTCAGCAGCTGATGGCTTCACAGCCGGCAATGATTGAGTCCTTTTTCCTGCAGGCAGGCCCAAAGGCAGAATACCTTGCTCTGAGATGGGTTGGTCTCCCTCTCTACTCTCTGTGATGTACCCGGTGGAGAAAAAAAACTTTCTCTCAAGAAAAGGAGTCAGCTGAGACTGGGCTCCCTGCTCTGTCCAGTCAGCCAACCAAAACCAAAAAAATACACTGAATAAAGAGCCTCCTGAGCTGTGTTCCCCCAGCACCCATGCTTCCCCAGGGAACCTCCCCTGCTGCCCAGCATGTGCAGCTTTGCTCCATACCCCACTCCCTCCCCGATTTCCCCCCCATGCTGGAAGAAACAGATGGTGGGGGGAGAACAGGAAAAATGGGACACCAGGGAAAAAATTCCAACATCTCTTTTCAAACCTATGACAGCTACCTCTGCTGAAAGGTTGATTAGAGGTAGTTGGGGAAGATATGTTTTTCACAAGAGAAAGAGTTCTGGCCTGATGATACAGGGAGAAATTTTATAGATTACCTGAATACTATCAAGGTTGAAAAAGATGCCAAAGACAGATCCATAAATACAGCCTCTAGCCTTGGTTTGTGATCTGAGAATGGCACAATACTGGGATGTCATTGAAAGAGCACAATCTTCTCTTCTTGTGATATGGAGCAAACTTGTGTTTCTCTTCAATGTGACCTCTGGCTGCTCTGTGTGACTCTGGAGTGTTGTCGTAAGTCTTATGCCCAGGTTAAGCCTGGCCATGGCCTTCTTGAGAGAGAGCTGACTCTAGCTTCCTCTGGTAGGGATGTCCATCTGGCAGTATTACAAAGGTCTTTGGAAAATGTAGGTTCAAATCCCAATGAGGAAGTAAACAGATTTTTGTGCCAACTATGTTATGCTAATTAGTTACTCCACCTCTTTCTTAACATATAATCAAACAAACCATTAGGGAAAAAAACATCAGCTCCTTTTTCATCAATATGAATATTGTGCGTGTGTGGTACAGCCAGCTCTTCCACCATCCAGAGGAACTAACAGAGAGCTGGACTGACATACTAACAGGCATGGCAGTGTGCACATGAACTGTCGGGTCCCTGTACAGCTTCCTGCCCATGGCTTCATCTGGCTGTCTCCGGCCTGTATCTCTACACGATTACTCAGTATCTTAATGATAGTCTCCCAGAACTGGGAAACAATCAGGGAGTCAAGCACAACACAGGGCCTGTTGCATCCAGCTAATTTCAAATTTGCCTGTATGAAAATAAGCCCTCCTAGTCACTGTTGGGAGGACAATGGGCAAGCACCTCTACGGTGGAGTTAGCAGTGTGCCAGGTAATCTGACAGTGGGTAACACAGGTTTTGTAAGACAGTTTACCTAATCAGGGTAACATTTTCAATACTGTCCAGGAGTTTGCAGTTTCTAAAAGCAGTCTGGATGACATGTAGTTTTCAGGGAACGTCTAGCTGAAAAGATTGGGCAGCGCGGGTTGGTGTGCACTGTGAGCACATAGAAGTGTGCATTTAGAAGTGGTAGGTCACCAAAAGCTTTTTTTTTCAGCACACTTCCATTTTTAAGATGTAGGTAGAAACAGCTTAGGCTTTACACTAATCTAGGCTGCGAGACTCAGAGTTTTGCCGGTAAGAATAGGTGAGAACTGCAATGCAGCCATGAGCTTGGTGTAGTGCTGTGGTTTCAGGGGGAAGGGTAAAATCAGCTGTGAGTTTTCCTTCTAAGACATTTGGCATAGTGTGTCGTTTAAAGGCTGGAAGGAGTGTTTTTCCCTGGCTCATTTTACTGTGCAGGAGCTGTAGTGGCCACTCTTGACTTTGCCAGACTGAAAGAGCTTCAGGGTGCATCTATCTGGGGAGAACGGTCTGCGCATTGTGAGACGTGTGCAGTCGAAAGGCTGCAAGCAGACAGGAACTGCCTCTCCCTTGTGAATGCATAGAAGTTTGCAATTATGAGGAGTAGGTCACTGAAAGCTTTCTCTCTTGACACACTTCCCACACAGTGCTTTCTTCACAGCTAGATGTACCCTGAATCTCTTTCAGGCTGGCAGAGTGCAGAGTTTCCACTCTGGTGCTGCCACACAGTAAAATGAGAACAGGCAAAACCAGTTGCTGGATTCGCCCTTCTCCTTGCAGCCTTTCAATTACACACTACACCCTGGGGCTAGGCAGTTTCCTTCTCACACAGATGGATTCTCTCCTTCTCTTCCACTCCCGCACATCTGCCTTGACAACCATAAAGAGTCCAGCAGCTGAGCCAATGCCAAATGTCCTGGAAGGAAAACTCACAGCTGACTTTACTCTTTCCCCTGAAACCAAAGAACTACATGAAGCTCATCGCTGCATTGCACTTCTCACCTTCCAGCAAAACTCTCAATCTCACGGCCTAGATTGAAACGGAGCAGTTTCCAGCTACAGCTCAAAACGGGAAGCGTGCCAAGCTTTCTTACCAGCCTTTCAACTCCACACTACAGTCTGGGACTAGGCACTTTCCTTTTCACATTGTCTCTCTCTTCTCACAGCATTCTCCCCTTTTCCACTCTCACCGGTCTGATTTGCTACCCTTAAAGAGTGCAGTGGCTGAGCCCATGTAAAATGCCCTAACCCTCCTGACAATTCTTGTAACTTTAGACAAGGGGCAGAGTTTGTAAACTTCAGAGTATTAACCAATCAGCATCCAACATCCAAGGCTGTGAAACTGCTTATTTGAAGCAAGAAGCTACAACAACAATTGATGGACATAGATCAAAAGAGGAGTGCCTAACAGGCCATGAAAAGGACTGTAAGTGCATAGATCGGACGCTAGATGGCAGTAAAGACCGTGTAATAATTACAGCTTTTCTCTCTGCAAATTTCCCTGGGACAACGGGAGTTGAAAAATGCTCGCTTTAAAAGAACACTGCGAGAGAGAAGAAGGGAGAGTTGGGAGAACTGAGAAGGGAAGTGCAAGGCACCAGCCTTTCAACTGCACACATCTCACAATGCACTGCATGTTCTTTTCAGATAGATGTACTCTGAAGCGCTTTCAGGCTGGCAGGCTCCATAGAGTCCACTACAGCTCGCACTCAGTAAAATGAGCCAGGGAAAGACATGTTGCTGGCTTAGCCCTCCTCCTTGCAGCTGGGAAGAAGGTATAACACTGTGTGGGGTGTATACAATTAAACAGATACAAGCGGAAAGTGACTGCCCCTCAACTGGGAGTGCCTAGAAGTTTGCAATCAGAAGAGATAGGTCATAGAAAGCCTTCTCTTGGTACATTTCTCTTTCTGAGCTGTAGTCTGAATGTGCTCCGTTTCGATCTAGGCTGCGAGACCGAGAGTTTTACCAGTAGGAAGAGGTAAGAAGTGCAATACAGCCATGAGCTTGGTACAGTGCTTTGATTTAAGGGGAAAGAGTAAAATCAGCCGTGAGTTTTCCTTCCAGAACATTTGTAATTGTCTCAGCCGCTGGGCTCTTTACATTTACTAAGTCAGATGTGGTGGAGTGGAAGAGAATGAGAAAGTCCATCTATACGAAGAGGAAAATGCCCAGCCCGCAGGTTAATGTGTGGTTCAAGGGCTGTAAGGACAAAAGAGAATATAGCAACATGTTTTTCGCTGGCTGGTTTTACTGTGTGGGAGCTGTACTGGCCACTCCTGACTCTGTCAGCCTGAAAGCTCTCCAGGGTACATCTAGCTGAGAAGGATGCACTGTGGGAGAAGTGTGCCGAGAGAGATTTGCCCTTCTTCTTGCACTATGTCAAAAAAACACTTAACTCTGGTGATTGGCAATCTCCTTCTAACAGAGACAGATTGTCTCCTTCCCTTCCACTCATGCACATCTGCTCTCCAGGGTGCATGTAGCTGAGAAGAACGCATCGTGTGGGAAGTGTGCCAAGAGAGAAAGCTTTGGTGACCTACACCTCTCAGATGTAAACTTCTCTGCTTTCACAATGGCATGGCAATCCTTTTCCGCTCACAGCCTTTCAGCTGCACACATCTAGAAGGGTGCTGAGCCTTTCTTCTCAGACTGATGTAGCCTGAATCGCTTCCCGCCTGCAGGGTCCAGAATTTCCACTCCACTGTTGCCTGCCAGTAAAACGCGACAGGGCAAAAGCAGTTGCTGCGTTCACCCTTGTCCTTGCAGCCTTTCAACTACACACTGCGTCCCCGGGCTAGGCGCTTTCTTTCTCCTAGAGAGGGACTCCTTTCTTTCCCGCTCTGGAAGATCTGCCTTGATGGCCTCAAGAGTCCAGGAGCTTAGCCCATGCTAAATGTCCTAGAAGGAAAACTCACAGCTGATTTTACCCTTTCCCCTGAATCCAAAGCACTACACCGGGCTCATGGCTTCATTGCTCTTCTCACCTCTTCCTCTCTGCAAAACTCTCTATCTTATGGCCAAGATTTAAACCAAGCAGTTTCCAGCTACAGCTCCAAAAGAGATGTGGGCCAAGCTTTCTTACCTGCCTTTCATCTCCGCACTACAGCCTGGGGCTAGGCCCTTTCCTTCTCCAATTTGCTCACCCTTCCTTCCACTCTCGCTGATCTGACTCACTAGCCCCTCAGGTATCCAGCAGCTTAGCCCGTGTAAAATTCCCTAAGCCTCCTGAGAGTCCCATTCCCTTTAGACAAGGGGCAGAGCTTGGAAGCTGCAGAGCATTAACCAATCAGCATCCAGCATTCAAGAATGCTGGGAAACAACTCCTTCGATACGATGAGTAAACACAACAACAATTGATGGACTAGGATCAAAAGAGGAGTGCTTAGAAGACCATGAAAAGGATTCCATGGGCAAAAAAACCCAGACTTTAGATGGCAGAAAAGACCGTGTAATAACGAAGGCTTTCTCGGCAAGTTTCCCAGGGAGAAGTGGCGCTGAACATTTCTCACTTTACAAGAACACAGCGAGAGAGAGAAGGAGAGAGTTGGGAGAGATGAGAAGGGAAGTGCAAGGCACCACCTCTTCACTTGCACACATCTGCAAATGCGCGGCACATGCTTCTGAGAGAGACGAACTCTCAAGCACTTTCAGGCTGGCTGGGTCCAGAGAGTCTGACTAAAGTTGGTGCAGAGTAAAGCGAGCTGCGACAAGACACCTTGCTGGATTAGCCCTTGTCCTTGCAGCTGAGAAGAAGGTTAGCAGCTCTGTGTGGGATGTACACACTTGAAAGGATGCAAGGGGAAACTGCCTGCCACTCAGCTGGCAGTGCCTAGAAGTTTGCGGTCAGAAGGGTGTAGGTCACCAAAAGCCTTCTGTCTTGGCACACTTCTCCTTTAGAACTGTACTCTGAAACTACTCAGTTGCGATCTCGGGTGTGACAGAGAGGGTTTTGCTGTTAGGACGAGGTGAGAGGTGCAACACAGCCCTGAGCTCGGTGTAGTGCTTTGGTTTCAGGGGAAAGGGTAAAATCAGCTGTGAGTTTTCCTTCTAGGACATTTGACATGGGCTCAGCTGCTGGACTCTTGACTGTTAAAAGGGCAGATCTGCAGGAGTGGAAGAGAAGGAGAGAAATCCTCTCTGTGAGAAGGAAAGTACCCAGCACCAGAGTTAAGTGTGTCTTTGAAATGGTGCAAGAAGAAGGACAAATCCACCAGCTGGTTTTGCCCTGGCTAGTTTTACTATGCAGAAGATGTTTTTGCCACTCTGGACTGAAGGTTCTTCAGGTTGCCACATCTCCCAAAACCGTGTAATGCCTTGCGAGGTGTGTGCAGCTGAAAGGCTGCAAGCAGAAAGGGACTGCCTCTCCTTTGTGATTGCCTAGAAATTTGCGGATAAGAGGGGTAAATCAGCAAAAGCTTTCTCTGGAGGCACACTTCTCCCATGTTGCATTCTTTTCTGCTAGATGTACTCTGAGGTGCTTTCAGGCCGGTACAGTTGAGAGTGTCCACTCTGGTGCATTGTGCGGACTGTATAGTTAAAGGATGCAGGGGGAAACTGAGTGCCATTCAACCGTGAGTACCTGGAAGTATGTGATCAGAATGGGTAGGTGAGGGAAAGCCTTCTCTTTTGGCACACTTCTCCTTTGGAGCTGTGGTCTGAAACTGCTCTCTTTCGATGTGGGCTGTGACATTGAGGGGTTTGCTGGTAGAAAGAGGGGAGAAGTGCAGTGCAGCCATGAGCTTGGTGCAGTGCTTTGGTTTCAGGGGAAAGAGTAAAATCAGCTGTGAGTTTTGCTTCTAGGGCATTTGGCACGGGCTCAGCTGCTGGACTCCTGACTGTTAAAAGGGCAGATCTGTGGAAGGGGAAATGAAGGAGAGTCTGTGCAGGGGAGAAGGAAAGTGCCTGGCCCAGGATGTAGTATGTAATTGAAAGGCTGCACAGAGAAGGGCGAATGCAGCAACTGGTTGTGCCCTCTCTCATTTTCCTGTGTCGCATCACCGAAGGGGCCACTCTGGACTCTGCCAGCCTGAAAGCCGTTCAGGGTACATGTAGCTGAGAAGAACACACTGTGTGAGAAAGAGACTCATGTCTCTCTTGGGTGAAAGAACAATCGCTGGCTTGCAGCAGGGCTGACCTGAAATTGGCTTCCCGGCTGCCCACGATTCACTACGGAGGAAGATCACTCCCACACCGAAGGTGCTTGCACAGAAAGCTCTTACTGCCCCTATAGTACCGAGAACAGCGCACCAAATGCACTTGAGAGACGGAGGCTCTGGTCTTTCTTTGCTGGGTGGAGGAGCAATTGCTCCGTTACAGCAACGCCGGGCTGAAACTGGCTGCCCGGCTGCCCAAGATTCACTGCGGAGGAAGATTCTTCCCACACCGAAGGTGGTTGCACAGAAAGCTCTTGCTCTCTGGTTAGTGCTGAGAGCGGAGCAACAAACGCACCTGAGAGACGGACGCTCAGGTCTTTCTTTCCTTTGTGGAAAGGCAGTTGTTCACTTGCGGCAGGCAGCGCAGGGGTGAAATTGGCTGCCCGGCTGCCTAAGATTCACCTCGGAGGAAGAGTTCTCCCAGACTAAAGGTGCTCTACATTTCTCTGGCAGAGAGTAATCCCTCAACTAAGACAATATTGCCTGTCAGAGGCAAGTGATAACTTGTGAGCCCTTTCCACTCTTCCTTCCTCCTGGACAGGTTTTGTCTACATGGTGACCTACTTTTCCTCCAGGGTCAGCCATTCCCCTCTGGATCTGGATCCTGTGCTCTGTCCTCACCTTGCTCCTCCTGACATCTGCCCCCATCCTGATCCTCATCCTGGGGACATGGAGCCACAGGGCACTGGGACTGCCCAGCCTGGAAATATCCCCATCCCCAACAGGACCCTCTGACGCCCTCCCTGCCCTGCACTCCCTGATTGTCACCGTGTCTCTGCCCTGTGAAGGAGTGGCACCAATCCCATCTCCAGCCCCCCTCTGGGCTCAGCCCGGTTGGGGCAGTGCCAAGGGGCTGTGCTGCCGTTGCCCTGCTCTGCTTTGCTCAGCCCCTGCTCTCTCCTCAGGCACAGCCCCGTTGAACTTCATAGAACCACACCCAATATTCCAAGTTGCACAGGATCCTGGCCCTTCTCTGCACCAGCCCCCAAGAGTCACACTCTGTGCCCAGGAGTATTGTCCAAATGTTTCTTCTACTTGCACCAATGCAGCCCTGCTGAACCCCCACTCGTGCACCTCCTGCTCCCAGAGAGCAGCAGCTCCAGATTATGGGAAAGGGCTCTCCTATGGGATGCAGCCATCTCCGAAGTTATCCAAAATGGGGCATTCACCTCGACCCTTGATGTCTGTCTCACCCCTCTGGGACGATCTGTGGGCACATGCTGGAAGTTCCTGGAGGGGCTGCTATTCCTGGAGGAGATGCTTTTCTGCAGCTTCCCCACACTGTCATGGCTTTAGCCCTCCTGAATCAAATATCTGCTTGCAGAGGCCTCAAAACACCCCCAGGTCCTTCTCCATGAAATACCCCTTGCTCAGTTTTGTGAAATCATCTGGTGCAGGCAGGGAAGCTGTCCACACAAGTTCTCTGAGAGGGGCAGAGGCAAATGGGAAGAGCCTGGAAGATCTCTGGGCTGTAAACAAAGAATGAATTTGCACCTGTCTCAGCTTCATGACACAGAAGTGTTTGGCTAAGGAGAAGGAGTCATGAGGAAGACCAAACTGCTCCCTCGAAGCAACTGTGAATCCAAACTTAAGAGGCTCCGAGTGAGGAAGTACGGAGAAAGGAAAAATAATAGCCCTTTGTTAAAGGATAAATGTTTATTGCCAGAGCAACAAAAGAACATAAAAACAACCAATCAAATAATCCCGCAGGCAACAGGCCCCCTGGAAACAAAGGAAAAAGTTCAGTGCTCCTTGCTTTGAGGCGCAATACCTCTCACGGTCAGCAGGGTGCGCTGTTGGATGACGGGAGGAGCAGAGCCTGCAGTTGCTTGGCGTCGGCAGGCAGGGGGCGCTGTTGGGCTCCGGCGGGCTCTCGGGCGGGCAGCAGAAAACTGAGCATGGAGATTTCAGCCCCCCCGCCCCCACCCAGAACGGGAAGAGATAGGTGGTGGGTTTGCCTCATCCAAAGAGAAGGGGTAGGTGAAATGTAAAGCCTCCAATGTCATGGGCCTTTCCGGGTCCAGACACGCCTAGCAATTACTTTGGGCTGGGATTTTGGGTTGGGAAGACACTCCAAGAAAAGAAAGGAGGGGCGTTAGAACAGTAGGAATTTTTTTTTTTTTTTTGAGGGTCTGTTGGATGTCGAAGCTGAGCTCAGGCCGCAGACATCTCCCCTTTCTCTCCCCGTGTATCTCCACAGTCCCTTCATGTCTCTACAGCCCCCCTTTGTATCTCCAGGGCTGTCACTAGGCTTCTCAACCCCATTCCAGGAGGGACTGTGGAAGACAGAGGTGCAGTCGGGGAGAGAAATCCATGTTTGTTCTCCACTGGAGCAGAAGCACCTGATCACCGCACACCCCCATAGCCAGAGCCATGTGAACACAGCAGGGCCTCTGCTCCTGTGTGCCTGTGCATCCAGAGGAGCATCAGGGTGGGCACAGAGAAGAACACACCCAGATTTGGATCACT
>VYXB01001018.1:17800-35520 GCA_013397135.1 Pachyramphus minor
CTTCTCTGCTCTCTCCTGCAAGACTGACCTTGGAGTAGCTCCATTATCTCAAGTCGTCCTCTGCACTCTGCCTGGGCTGGAATTCTTGCAGCATGTTTCAGCTGGGCAGTTTCTTTCTGGAGTTTATTTCTCCACTGCTACACATCCTGACTGGAGAGACTTCAATGCCATGCCTGCCCCTGGCCCAAGGCTGGGGGAGTAGGGCCTGGCCCCCCCACTTAGGGGGGCCTGCTGCCTCCCTTCTCACATGGTGGCCGAAATTCTTACGGCAACAACACCTTCTCTTCCGTTTTCTTAAATATGTCATTAGCAGAGGCGTTACTGAAACTTTTGATTGGCTTTTTCTCCGGAAACCTACCTGGGCCCGATCATTTCAACCAGGGGGGCTGGTAACCCACAACAATATTCCACTCTCAAAACCATATTTGCCAAAAACCTGACTATACTGTCAATTATCTTTGCTAAATTCTTTTGCTATTGTGATATATTATGCAGCTAACATTATATCAATGATGAAGTAAATAAATAAAAAATAGGATGAATTTATTTTTTGATTTTTATGAGAACTAAATAAATTTGTTCTTGCTGAAATTGCAGGCAGATAAACTCCTTTCACCTCTATTTTTGCTTGTAAGAAAGCACTGCAGTTGATTGTCTATCACATGCACACCAACATACATTGTACTCTTTCATTTACTGAAGCAATTCAATTGTGTGCATAAATAAGAGACTTCTACTCATAGCTAGAATTTAGACTGGTAATTCCTTATTTTTTATGCAGCCCAGCAGTCTTTGTAGCATGGGAGTGCCAGACTTTCTTGTTTTGAGTCAGTACTGTGGGAAGGGTGTTGAAAGCTCTGTCCTGAGGAAAGAACTGGGCACAGTGCATGAGTGAGTTACTCATTCCTGTGTGCAGAAAGATTCCCTTGAAAGACTATAGTGTCTTGAAGCAATCTGCCCTTAGTGCTCCTCCTATGCACTTCACTTTACGCAGAGTAATGACATGAAAGCCACCATCTAATCCTAATTACACAGTCACTACATTTGCACAATCCTATCCACAACTTTCTTGTTTTCCCTTCCTGTTCTCTCTGCTTGTGTCTTGCTTGAAGTGTATAACAAGTATGTCTGGACAACATCTGCCTGCTGCTCTGCATTATTTCGTTATCTAGTGCAGTGTGGTTTAGTTTTTGCTTGGGATGCTACCGGTAAACTAAAGAGAGAACATTAATTATAGAGGGTAGTGTTTACATGTAAAAAATCTGGCAAAAGAGTATGCCACTGCCAACATAACTGCCTTAGACCTCAGGGTGTGTGGTCTGGGGTAGGACCAGGTCGAATAATTAACAGCTGCATTGGAAAGAATGTTAGCATTGGCTAAAAGGTAAGGGATTAATAGACATCTGCATAGTTCGCTGATGTTTTGTATAAACCTTTATATTTTGTATTTCCTTTCCTCTGAAACATTTAGACTGTCCAGAATAAACTTCTTATCACTACATCTTTCTTCATGAACAGGAAGGAGATATCAAAAGGAAAAGCATTTGTTTAATCTAAGGGTTAAGCAAGAATTACATCACACCTTTTCAGCTCTGACGATCTCTCATTCCCATAAAAGTATAAGAGAACCTTGAGCTGGCTGCATTGAAAATGACTAAGTCTCCAAATCTGGATTTCCAGAGTGCATTTTAAGAGAGGACAAATTTTTTAAATATCACCTGTCAGAGGGGATAAGAAAGCCAGTCTAAAGCCAAAACTGGAGAAAGTAGAAGACCCTGGAAGGCTCTTTATGAAGAGACATTCGTAGGAGAGGCGAGAAAGGTCAGGCAAGGAACTGATCAGACTCAGGAAGCTTGAAAGCTGCTGGACCTAAGATTTGGGACCAGAAAAGCTACTTGATGGGTTGGCGTCCTTCTTGGTGGGAAGGACAGATGGAACGGCAAGAAGACTATTTGATTCATTTATTCATCTGAACTTACAATGAATCTTTAATGATGATTCCTCAGTCCAAGAATCTTGCAAAACATTAGATGACTGCAGTGCAGCTAGACAAAAATTTAGGTAATCAAGTTCAAAACTGCACTTCTATAAATTCTACTCTGTTGGTCTCTCTCTTGTTCCTGTTGCCCCTCTTATAATTGTTTGTGTCTTTACAGGTACACAGGAACCTCAAGTTTGTCATGGCAGAGGAACTTGGTGTCCAGCTCATGCACACTCATACATGCGGCTTGTTTGGAGTTTTGAATGAACGAGTGTGCCTAAGGCTCCTGAGATCCTGGTCCAGATACTTGAGAACACACTTCTGCACAGACCAGTGCCCAAAGTTGTTTACCATAGACAGTAACATACATGAGAGCTGCAGTTTCTAACCAGAGCTCCCCAGAAATTCAACCTGAACAGAGACAGAAATGGCCACTTCTTGACTGAGATACTGCACCCACTGATGACAAATTGTTTGCAAATGCCTACATTTTGGGGAGACTACATAATTTAAGAACAGTAAGAACATTAATTTTGATCCTGATGTCTTTAAACACAAAGGACAAATGGATTGTGAAGGCATTTGCTGTCATGAGTACTGTGCCTCTGGACCCAGGAGGAACTACCTCCTAGAAGAATCTTAGGCTGTTTTGTTAAAAGTGCTGTGTTATTGGCACAATGCTAATCAACTTCTTTTGGTGATCTCAAGAAATGTAGCATCAACAGATTGGTTAATTTGCAATAAAGATATGGATAAACCAAACCACCTAGTAACTGGCTAATATGCAAACAAGTAGTATTTTTGAAGTCTTTGTTACCTCAGGTTTCCTGCCATTTTCTTGCTGCTACTTAAAAATTTTTGCTTATTACCAAACTGCGTATTTTAAAAAGTCATCATGAAAAAGCTGGCTGATTAAAAGCAAGTTACTCATCAAACCCATTACAGCTTTCGTGAGTATCTGTCTCATAGCTGCCGGAAGATTTATTTTGCTATAGTGGCATTTTCATTAAATCTTCGATTTTAGCTTGTTTATCAAGTTTCATTTCTCCAAGGATTAGTTGTCTTATAAATACATCCAGCATTCTTTTGATTTTGCCAACTAATTTTCTTGAGGGAGGAAATCTGGCCTGGAAACAGTGCTAAAGACCATCAACTTGTCCCTTTAAAACTCAGTTTTAATTTCTGATCTTTTGCTGCATAGAGTTGAGTTCTTACTAATCAAAAAACCTTCTCTTTTGTACCTGATTTGCCAGAGCAATTAATTATCTCTAACACATTGTTATTTGACTTTTTTTTTGTTTGCTTTTTTTTTTCCCCCCACCTAGCTATTATTATGAAAACCTTTCATTTTTCTGAAGAAAGAATAGTGCAGTGTTGTTTTGGGAAGTAAACATTCAGAGCTTCCATGATTATTCTTTGGGATGAAATACAGCTCACAGATCTCTGTACCATCCCTGATATATGAGTTATGGAAGATTCAATCCAGTTTGGGGACTTCAGAAGGCTTTTGAAACCCTAGATACAACTGACACTTTCCTTTTCCGTGAGGATTCACTATCAATGAAGTGTGTGAACAGAAAATTGCCTTGCTACAGCTCTAGAATAACTTCTTCTTAGTATCAGTAACATTTGTAGCACCTATAAAATTAAACTCATATCAACTCATATTGTCAACCTTGTGTTTTGAACAAAAATGCAGCATTATTTCCAGAGAAGGATGGCACAGTCAGTGGTTTCTTGTCAATATGGTTTCAAACATTGAGATATGTAGTGTGTTCATTATCAATGTTATCAAGATTGGAGATTGTATAAGAGATCACAATAAATAGAAATAATACTCACCATTTAGCTGATTATAAAAATCTTTGAACTACACTTAGGAGGCTTATCTCCAAACAAGTCTAATCTGTATTTTAGCACAGCAGTGGGACAGGCTGTTTGAAGTGAGCTAGGGTTACAACTTCTATAACATTGTTCCACCTTCCTTTTTAACTTTTCCAAAAAAATAAATTTTTCAGTAAACATAACCCGGTTTTAAGAATCTGTGAGGGACTATTTTCAGCTGCAAAGTAGCATTGTGTACCTCTGATACAATCAGCCAACTGTAATCCAAAACATCTATCTTCCCAAAAACAGGCCTAGACACAACAAACATCCTGATAACAACAGGGGAATTATTTTCCCTCCCAAATACTTTCCTTTACAGTTTTTAAGGAAAATCAGTCATCATCTAATATTTCTGTAGGAAGTAGAAATCCATTGTCATGCAGGGAATCCATCTTTTCTCTTAAAACAACACTGTATACAAGTGCTGCAGTTTTGCAAGCACACCAACCAGAAGTTAAAAGAGTGGTTTGACACTAACACAGAGCTGCTTACAATTTGGATCCCTGACAGCCAGAGTTCAAGGAAGACAAAGACACAGAAACAGCTCTTTCCTATGACTTTTTAATTTTTATAGGAAAAAAAAAAGAAAGTGTCTAGATTCTTTACTTGTTGTGTCTCCCTTATAATGGCAAACCTGTTCCTCAGTCCTTTTCCAGTTCCAACAAAGTTGTAGCACTAGAATAGCATAGGTTTTTGTGCTCGAGGGGAGGTAACAACAAATAACAATGCAAAACTGTTGTTTCCTTTCAACTCTGAATGAGGAGTTCTCAGTCACTCTGTCTTCTCTGTCACAGAGATCATTGTCACTACAGATACTACTGGGAGAGTAGTACAATAATATATAGCTCTAGAAAGGATAAAGTATACTCTGTCCATTCAACTCAGTCCAAACAAAGGCAGTGGTGTCAGAAAGATCAACAGTTCTTTTGAATTTCTGGCATCAATAATTTCTCATTACGTTAGTCATATGTACCCTGTGATTACTTAACAAAAGTGATTACTTTAACAAAAAGAATAAAAACGATGCCCACCTTCTACTCTTTCAGTGGCAGAGTTGTTATAACAAGATGTATTTATCATCTCTAGGGCACTGGTTATGGCTTCTCATTGACCATGGCTGTCATCCCAGATCATGATGAACTGGAAGTATATTCCAATGAACATAAAGTAACAAATGCAAAACTATTGGAAGAAATAAGATAGCTGGCCAGTATTTCCAGTAATTATGTTATAGACTTTGATAAAGATCCATCAAGTATGAAATACAACAGCCAGTTTTCTTTGCAGCAAAAATCACTATGATTAATTTACACTGGCTGGTATTTTATTTCCTGTTGTCTATTTTCTATTTACTGCCTTTTGAAAAGAATTGTGTAGCACAGTGTTTCCAGTTATTTCATGAGATTAGTATTTGGAAATAAACCTTGACAGAGATGTTTTTCAACTGCAGTGGGCTTAATCAATAAAATAGGGGTAGGCTTAAAAAAATGAAGGCAGAACTTCCACAGCAGCTGAACATGTACTAGATTATCCATTTCTGAAACCAAAATGGCTCAGGCTTTCTCATATAAATAAATGCAAAATTATTGGTTTAACTTTTCCTTATACTGCCTTTTCAGGTTCAAAACCAGAATGCAGATAAGCATAGAGAATATGATAAGCATACAGTGAAATAGTGAAGCTGGTACTTAATCATCCTGTGAAAAACAGGAGAGAGACTGAAATGGAAAATCTCATGGTCATCTACATTTTTAATACTTTAGAGATATCACTGTCAATCTGTTCTTATGTGTGATGGTTTGGTCCAGGTCCTTTTCCTGGTAACCAGCTTGTAACCAGGGAAGTGACCATGCTCCCAGTATTCCATATGATTTTTACGTAACTCGCAGTATAAATAAGAAGGAGCGAGAAGCCTTCATCCCTTTTTCCTTCTGGTGGATCCGAAGGAGCAGATTCTCTGCTGTCGGCTCTACCCGTGCGGAGGAGTGAGGCCTGGTGCGGCCTTGTGGGCCTTGGGAGTTGGAGGTTGCCAGCGGACGGTTGGCGCTATTCGGCTATCTCAAGGAAAGTAGTGAGATTTTACTCGGTTAATACTTCTTTGTGGCTTTAGAGTGTGTATTTGTTTGAGTTTCCCTCCCTTTGCCCCTTTTTACCCTTTCCCCTTCCCTCTGGGGGTGGGTAGTCCCCCTTAACTGTGTATATATTGCATTAATTGTATATACTGTGATATATGTAAATATATGTATATATTTTGATACAATTTGGTTTCTTTTCCTTTTCTCCTTTCCCCTGGAGAGGGCAGGGAAGGAGGGGTGGGGGGACCCTAGTCTGTAGGTTGGATGTTTGGCCGAGTGCCAAGCCCAAACCTTCACATTATGTAAACAAAAAAAACCCCAAACAACAAAGCATTGCTAGTCATTAAAATTAATTCAAACCATTCATATCAGGTCTGCCACAGAATGCAACTACTTCAGTTAGACTTGATTAGACAGAAATTGGAAGAGTTGTCTAGTCTTTTCTACAAAAACTTCTTAGTCTTCTTACTGGTTTTTTCTTTCTTTTTTGTTGTTGTTCCTGGATTTTTTGTATGCATGTGCACACAGTCAACTGTATAAAATATAGTAATTACTGTCCAAAAAGGTAATAAGGAATCCTAATTCAAAGTCAGGGCTTCTTTTCTTCACTGAAACAAAGTTACCAAGCATCAGAATGATTCAATCATACCTCAGTTTGCTCTTTCTCGCTATTATGACTAGAGCATGCAACTCATGAATAATTTTTAAACAATAAAGTTCTAGCATCAAGAAAAAGTGGATGCTTTTCTTTAGTTTGATGTTTCCAAATGGATCCCCAAATGCAGACAGCCTGCTGCTCGGAAGAAAATGATACCCAATGTCCCACAACAGCAACATAAACAAAATTCTTCTGTCTGAAGACTGTATCCTAAATCTCTTCCATTCACAACTTCCTCATCAAGTTTTTACAGTAGCACTGGGACCATTTTATCTGGAATGCATTTTGCATGTGACATAGAACTGATTCTGGACTTAAATCCGGCAGATGAATCCACAGGATGCCATGCCTATTGGTATGCTTAGTTTTCACGGGATGTGCTGTTTCAGAGCCAAATATAAGCATGTGAAGAAAAATAGATAACTTGCATGGAAAAGCTGAATTCTCAGGCCTTGTTGCATTGTCTGTAACAGGGCTCTGGATGTGCAGCATTGATGCTTCATCCCCTATAGTGACCATCAGCCCCTCTCCTGCAAGGCAAGGCAACCAAACAGTGCCTGGCTCTCCCTACCCCCAGTCTGTGTCTTGGGCAGAGCCACACTCTGCTCCACAGTGATTTGGCAAAATGCAGTTTTACTTACCATGCAGAGAAGTTTTATTTGTCTTAATATAACTAAGAATTTATGCACAAGAGCACAGGAGATTTAGGAGGCTCTATCTTAACTAAGCTGAGTTAGAATGAAGTACTCTGAAACTACTTTAGCTGTTTCGAGGTGGCATCACTTTCACCTGCAGAAAACCTTGGGGTCTCTAAGCTACAGAAAAAAAACCCAGGAAGAAGTATTTTATCTATTAAGTAATAGCTTTCAAATTACTTTGTAAGTAAAATAAAGTGAGAATTAAAAAGAAAACATTGTTGGGAGTGGTAATACTCCAGAAAGAAAATGTTTCTTCTTGCCATCTCTTGTGATTTTAAACATTAGTCTCACAATAAATCATATTTTCCTTGTGGAGCCAGTTGTTCAGGTCAATTTAACATTTTTTTTATAGGGTACTTTTTAAGGAAATAGATATAAAAGGTGCATGAATGAAATATATGCATGAGGCTTAGGAACTGTCAGTTAATATAATTATAGCCCCCAAAAAATCACTCTGTAGAACAGGATTTTGTTTGCTCAGGGAATCCAAGTCTTCATTGTATAAGTCAAAAATTACATAGAACATTTGTCTTTTACTGTTTCAGAATGAAATCACTGCTATCTGTGTTTAGAGAACTACCTATAAAGTGACAACTAGAGAGAATAATGGAAAACACTTTTACTCTGAGTTCTTTTCACCAAAGGCAGCTTATCTTTCCAGACTTCCTGTGCATATTTCATTCACACAGGAAGTGCAGTCACATGTCAAAACAGTTTTACCATTGAAACAGAGAGAAATCTTATTTCAGTTTATATTTCCTTATTACTTTCATGAGATATTTAGTGAGTGCTTCTGAGGTACAGTCATTTTGGGGGTATTCCCAGTTGATGTCAGGATAATGACACCTTAAGTGCCACTATTTTTCTAGTTAAGGATATTAATTCCTTTAGCAGTAAAAGCCACACGAGTTTGTTTGTCATGGACTGTGCAACATTAGTATTTTGCCTTGTAATCAAAGCATCACAGTGACTATGAGATGAATTATTGTGCCCTTTTTTATTTTAAAAAAAGTGAGAAAATTGCTGTAGTCATAAGTAAAGGCTAAAAAGTAATTACAGTATTTCTTGCTACAGTGATATCAAAGACCACTAAAAACCCCCAACCTCTAAAGGAAACCCTTTAGTGCAGTGTTTGTAAAGGGGTGGGCTCTATCTTTGTGCTGTCTGCTGGTTTTCAGGAAGAGGTCACTTTTTCCCCCCCATTGTACAGCCTGAACAATGAGACACAGTGTAAAAGATTAAATCAGTTAATTCTTCATGCACTACTTGTTGTGCCTTACTTTAAAACATTTATGCATCAATAAACAATATGCTAGTATGTTTTTCAGAAATAAGCACTGCAGTGTGTGCACTTTGCATGTGTTCCAGTTCAGAGACATGCTTCCTTTTCACATTAGCAGGTACTTGAAAATGAAAAGAATATTCTATTCTCTTATTGAACCAGATGTTGCTATAACTCTTTATGGCTTCATGAACAAGCATTCAGGATTTCACTAAAAGGGTGCTAATTATTTCATTTGCCTTTACACTTATATAAACTTCATTTGTAATTAAAAATCTATTTCTATCCTAATTGTGAACTTGATTTTCTTTATTGGTGATATCAATGCAAATGCCATTTTATGCACTCATAGCCACATGGTATTAGAACTATACATACATACCTGACTGAGCACTCATAACCATAAATCAGAAGTAGTTTCGTATGATATTTTTTGTCTTATAACTTCAAGACAACCTTGTGAAAACTTCTCTCTGAATCCATATTCTGTATTCTGATTGCACATTTGTGATTGCTCGCTTCCAAATTTCATTGAACACCATATTAACGTGGCTTTCAGAAAAAAGTGTAAATTCAGCAAAAAATAAGTCATGATAGGAAGAAAAGTATACCTTGCATATTGATATGTATTTTCTGTGTCCTTTCAAAAACATAGAGTATAATTTTGAAAAAAATTGTTCAGAAAGTAGATTAATCAGTTAATGACTCTCGCCCAGAAGTTTAGTCCTTTGAGTTCATCCATCACTTGACAAGATTGCATCTAGGATGGCTGACACCTGAACACAGAATGACACTTAAACAGTGCAAGAGTTGAATAAAATGGGCTTAATGTCCTTGATGCACCTTGATGGACTGAGTCAAGTATCTCATGAGAATTATAGTAACTCATGTGATGTAGAGCTGGGACAAGAGGTATTTTGAATGAACACAGGACTGTCAAATTTTCCTGCGGTCATGCACAACAGCACAGCCATAGATAATTCTTCAACTTGTCCTTTGGTCTATGGCAAAGTTTGGCACATGCTTGCTCTTTTTAAATTTGCAGTGATTGTCCATGTAGAGGCAGCTGGTGCAAGAACATAATTTTCCAAAATTCTCATGATTATTTCATAGTAACTGCAGTTGTTCAGTTAGTGTGTATGATGGCACAAGCATTATTTAGAACGACAAAAGGATCAGAAAGCAGCAGAATTTCCCACAGGCACAGTGGGAAAGGAAACCCTTTTATATATTTCCCTTACCACCTATATAATGTCACCATTTATTGAGCTTTCTTCAAGATTTCTCCATCATCCCTTGCAGAATTTAAATGATTGAGGCACCCTGATTTTGGTCACATTGGCACCCAGTAGGCAAAGACACTGATGTTATAGAAGAGTGCAGGTCTTCAGCCTGCTAAACACAAGCCCAGCAGCCAGCCTGCCACTTCTAAGGATGCTGTTACACTTCTGCCAGGTGGTCTCTTTTCTATTGGTAAAATTTCAGGTGTTATTAGAGGATAAATGGGGTTTTCGAAAATGTAGGGGAGGGCATGTATCAAAATGGGAACTGTGTTAAGTGAACTAAGAGCTTTGCCTCTCTAAAGAGAAAAATGGAAAATCTCTGCCCCATCCTGATACCTGTATACATGTGAATCTGGCTTTGTATTCAGGAGAGATCTGCAGGACTTTGAACTGGTTTCCCTTGTGGTTCATGTGTTTCTTGTGACAAGAAGAATACAGGCATGATCACTCATGCACCTGATGGTCTGCAGCAGCTGGAAAATGCCATTCTCTGGAGGCAATTTTCATCTCAGCTATGTTACTAGTGCTCATCACTGTTGAGTAAACCTCAACACTGAATGCTTGGTAGATGTCCACCATTGTTAGCACTAGCAATTGATTTTAAAACAGCAAAGTTATAAGCTGTGGGCATGTACTTACTCGAGTTGCTTAGTTTTGGAAAGCAGTAACAAACTCTGCCTGAAGGAATTACTTCCCTTGTTTTCTCATCTTAGCACTTAAGGGCCAGGGTAAGCTTTTAATATGTAAGGTTTTCATCTACTGTTCATAGAGTCAGATGTTAGAGAGTATGATCTTCTCCTCCTTCTGCCTCCAAAGAATTAGTCGTATTGGTTATATTAGTGCATGTCCTTCTGAAAGAAGGATATGATTGCTCTGTGTCGCTGGGGACCAGCCTTACAAGCCATATCACAACACTCCTTGTCCTGTGGACAACCTCTGTGCCTGAGTGAGCAGTAGTTGGGCAGCTCATGTGTGGGAGTCCAGGCAAGGTCCCCTCTGCACTACAGTGATACATTCAGAAAAGGTGATAGGTTGCCCTTTTAAACAAAAGGTTGACTGATGTAACCAATGACTAATGTAACCAGCTCTAGATTCCAAAGTGAGATGATTTGGGCAGAACCTGTAAAACAGGAAGTCATCCATGTTTCTTGTGTCAGGACTTCAGATGAAAAAAACCACCTTCCTGCAAAATTTTCTTGATAGTGACCACTGAAGGCATCTTGAGATCGTTGATGAAGAGGCTAGTAATTTCCCACTTGTTTCTAAACAACTTCCATTTGCTCAGGCTGCCAGAACACTCATGAGTCATGTGAAATATCTCTGAGATGATACAGGTATCTGCCTACAACTCCTGCAAGGAGTGACAGAATGTGCCAGAATTATGATTGTTGTATGTGGCTGGAAGGCACATGAAGGAGTGGTCCTGATAGTTTGATGACTCATGGGAGCTGTAGTGCGAGCATCCTTTTCAAACTGTGTTGCTGAAACATTTTCTTCTGTTGCAATGCTGTGTGCTGGTCTGTGCTTTTTGCTCCCTTCTTGCATCAGAGCATGACCTGTGACTCAGCTCTGGAAGATCTATTTTTAGAGAAAAACTGAAAGAGATCTAGCAGCAAACTCTTCAAAAATGAAAAAGTTTTCATTTCAAGTAGCCCAGTTCTGCACAGCCAAGGAAAATTATTTAGACGACGTATGACATGAACCCCTGCCTTATCCAATCTTACAAAGGCTTCCAGAGAAAACAAAAAGTAAACAGCAGGTGCCTATTTCATAAATTAAAAAAATACATTTGAAAAGTCCTCCAGCTACTCTAGCACATTACTACATATGCCACCAATAAGCAACCTCTTCGAAAACACGAATGCAGTCATAGCTTTGAACTAAACACCAGAATAATGACGCAAATGCACAGAACTTCCTTTAGTCACTTAGGAACCCTCAAGAAACCCATGATTTGTTTCTAGCTTCTTCTTTGCCTTTTCTTTTCTTTTTTTTTTTTTTTTTTTAAGGAGATCAGTGTGCTTCAAAACACTGATAAAGTGTGTCTTTGCTTCCTAACAATTTTTTGGGGGTTTTTTTTCAGACTGAAGGTGTTTGTGAAAATACTGCAGTATTGAAGAAAAATACTGTTGAGAGTTTATTTACGACATTGCATTTTGAATATTTACTTTTGAGAAGAAAAAATAAAGAAACAATACCAAAAATAAAAATTACTTTTCTGAAGGATCTTTTTCCTAAGGCTGTGCTGTTTCCATACCCAGATGTAAAGGAAACTCCCAGAAGCCAGAAGTACAACTTGAAATTTTTGGAAACACATGGAAATTTTCAGCTTCTCCTTCAAAAGTTTGCTCTGCTTCTTGAGTAATTAAAACATTTCAGAGAGGGGAAATAAACATAGCTAAGAATAGAGTGAAAATCTCTGTGGGGAAAAAACCTGACAATTTTATCGCTCTTTCTTCAACACTGTTCTATACTCCTTTCATCAAGTTCTTTGTAATATCAGCCAATATTCTGACTTTATTTTTAGCTTGGACTTACAAAAACTATGAGTTTAAGGCAAAAATGAATATGTAGTAAATTAATTTCAGTTTCCCATTCCTTCAATGTTGCTGTGGGTGGGTATGTATGCACTTGAGTTCACATTTTTCTCTTTCATGAATCCTTCCTCACAGCCACATTTATGGTAGCAAGCAGTTCAATGCTCACAGTAGGATGTGAATTAGACAGCCTCTTGGGGTGCCTCATAGTCCCATTTTTCTGGATTTGTATGATTTTTATGGTTCTGCAGCACTTTGCTTCCTAGGATAGTGGCCAGGACTAAGTAAACTTATTCTTTGTCTTATTTCAGGCAGACAGTAGTGAAGAATAGGGTCCCCCTGTCCCACCCTGCACTGCAGATGAATCAGAGCATCACCCCAGACAGCTTGTGCTGAGTCCCCTGCTACTGAAACAGGCTTGCTTCTGGCAAAACTGAAGGTTTGTTTGGCTACAACGGAGGATACAGATGATGGCTTGTTGGACAGTCTTCTTGGCAAATTGTTCTGCTCAAGTAGGACAGCAAATCAACTCCTGAAGTGTGTCCAGAAAAAAAAGAAGCTTCAGCTGTCTTCTGACATGGGAGCAGGCAGTTAGGAAGGCCCTTTCAGTCCATTAGCTCCTGTATCTATGCTTTAAACCTCAAACTATTTCTTGTCAAGCAGTGCTGCTTGACAGAGGTTTTTATTTAACATCTTACACGTTTTGTTTCTCAGCATAAATGCTATGTGTTAAGCCTTAATAACTGTGTTTTCCTGGGAGAAGCATAGGCTACTTCTGCCACTGGAATCACATCCATTTACTTTCCACGAGTTCCTCTACTATGAACTCTCTCAATTGTATTTTCTTCATCCAGCTCTGTTGTAGCCTTTTCTCTTGAATTTAAGTCTTATTAGAGGGTGCCAGGAACTGAATACTGTAATTAAGCTGCAGATTACTGGAGGAGAAGTAGAAGTCAAACATGCTTTTTTAATATTTTGTCCGCCACTTTGAGCCAGAAAAAACACAGCTTAGAACAAAAACAAATTTAACTGATTATCACATGGCAGCTACTTTACCTTTTTTTCATGCTTAGATACATTTACTCATGTCAGACATAAGCCCAGTGGGTTAAGCAGCACACAAAGACCAAGATGGTTCGATAACACCAAGAGGGAATGATCATCGTCCCATCCAGTCTGTGGTTAAGAGCTGAAGTTGTCTGTCCTTGTAAAGGGGAAATCAGCTTCATCCACACCAGGCCTGAGGGCTGGGGTTGTGGGTGAACAGAATGTGGAATGCCAGCTGATGCGACTTTTTTCCAGCCCTCTGTGTTAAAGCACAGGGTCACTCTGTAACTAATTTTGTGGATCGTGTTTTGGTCTATACAGGGTCTGTAGACTCTCTGCTGGTGTTGCCCATGATGTTTGAAAGACTTTAAATGGATAAAGGGAATTTCATGGCTCCTCGCTTGACTGACTTCTCCTGTGTTCCTGCAGGGATTTTGTTGGAATGAAGTGTTCACGCTGACTGTATCAAACAGGTGACTTCTGTTTTCCTTCCACAGTATTAAAAAATGTGCTAGGATGCTCAGAATAACTTAGAAGTTTTTTTCAGACGGAGTAGAAACTTCAGGTCATCATAAAATGTATGTTTGCATTGCAACCTGCTTCTCATTTGTTAAAATCTTCCACAAATACCCTTCCAGGCCTACAGTAGGATTCTTAAGTATCCGGCTGAAGAGATTGGCAGCTAATGTCTAATCAGGCATATTTTACTGGCAGGAAAGGCACATGTGTACATGTCTGCCTCTGAGCCCATTTCCTATCACAGGTAACCTGGTTAAGGTTAGGTCTGTACTCTCTCTTACCTAAATAATGCAGGAACACACTTTTTTTCTGGTGTGTTTTGTTGTTGTTGTTGATTTTGTTTGGTTTGTTTGTGGGTTTTTATTTGTTTTGTTTTGGTTGGTTGTTTTTTTTGTTTTGTTTTGGGTTTGTTTTTGTTGTTATTTTGGTTTGGGTTTTTTTTCTGTCTATTTGTTTCCAATCTATTCACGGCTTAAGAATGCTTTAGAATAAGACCACACCTACGATATTATGGTATATGTGCTTTCCTTTACTTGTCTTTTATGTTTGAAGCAGAGTCATATCACTCCCATCACCCCAGAGCACCTTAGGAGCATTGTGAATCTGAGTCTAATTCCTTCATGCTGCTATCCAGAAAGATCAAATTTTGGCGACAACTCAGCAGAAAAGCACCAACTGTGCTGGTTCAGCTGGGCTGCTCAGTGTGTCGGGAAGGCAGAGCCAAGGTTTTACTCTGACCTTACACGACTGCTTTTGTGGGAAAAAAAAGTGGTAAGCACACTGTGTGTTTATTTTCAGATCCATTAACCCAGGCTGTAGTAATTCAAGGGTTTAAATGTGATTCTTTTTTTTGTTGGCAAATAGACCTGTTGTATCTAATTGCTTAATTATGCATATGGGCTAACTAGTGGTTAGGTGTGTAGGATTGGTGGGACAATGACGCTGCTTATAGCTGAGCTGTAGTAAAATAGTAATTTGATTGAGAGGGCTATGACATAACCTGACAGAGCTGTGAAGTGATAAAATGACAATTTTACTGATGGGAAATCAAGGGGCAGTATTCTATTAATTCCTTTTCTTTATGAGCCGTAAACCAAATTTTAAGTGGATGACCATAACTCAGTTAATTGAACCTGCTCAGGTTTGAATGTCCAACATTTCCTGCATTGCTCTTGGAACATGCACATAACCTCAAAGTAACACATATTTTAAGCAGCAGTAGAGTTGAATTTCATCAATATGTGTTAAGATCTTTTGTTTTAGCTCAGTTTCAGTGCTTCTCCTATCAAGAGTTTATTCATCAGCCTTACCGTAGACTAAATCAATTTGTGTCCAAATGAGATGGTGTTCCTCATGTTGTTTGAGACAACTTGGTCTAGTGATTACTACAGCGAAAAAAGAAAGAAATTTTCTTTGGTGTGATAATTCACTGACGTGTTCAACACTGGCAGGGAAAGATCAATGCTAAAAATGGCCAGTCAAAAAATCAACGTTCATTCTTGGAAACTGACTTTCCACAATAAGATTTTAAGGTTGGCAAGATATTTTCTGTTGAAATGTTTCTGTTTTAAAATTTAAATACAAAAAGCAAGAAACAAAGCCAGTTTTCAACACACAAAACCTGAGCAAAATTTTTCATTCTCTATGGTTTTATTGAAATAAAAATCTCCAGGAAACAAAGAGTAAATTAAATATTTGCACAAGCTATTCCCTTGACATGCCCCCCATTTCCATCATTTGATTGTTGCTTTGGCTAGTTCTGCTTTTGAGGAGATTTTTGAACAAATTGAAGAGGAACAGAATATAAAAGGAAGGAATATCAGTATTTTTTCCAGGTAGTTATGTACTGTAACTTGTGAACTATTTTTTTCTTTCAATATTCATTTTATGTAAATGTTTAGCTCCTATTTTCTCCAGCTGCAGGGGAAAAGATAAATAAGCCTCAAGCACCAGAGACTAGGACAAAGGTATTCCTAAGGTACATAATCATTTTCTGTAGGGCACTAAAGCCTGTCTGTGGGAGATATAACTCTTCTCCCCAAAATGTAAAAATCCAAAGTTCTGTAAAAGTTGGGTTTTGGAGTGAAAACACGGATAAAAGTAAAGAAACTTTAATACTTACAGTTTTAAGTAAAGTTTGCTGGGATGTATCTTTTAGAGATCACTCTCTGGGAAAATCTAACATTCATACAGCTGTACAGAAGCTGATTACCTCTCCCTAGCTATCCTAAACATGTCTCTAAATATTAACTTTATATTTACATTTATAGGATTTTTTTTTTTTATCCTAAGTCAAGTGAATCACAATCAATGACGTACAGAGCTCTCTGCTTTCCAGACTGTTACAGGGGTGGTGTGTGGAAATTTAGACTTTGTTTAGATGTTTCGTCCATCAGGTAGAAAAAACAGCACTATGTGCCCTGTGCTGAGATCAGTGATATACTAGCTGACTTGTGGTTCATTCATGGTGTTAGGCACCTTTGAATGTGGAATATGGTTCAGACAGTTAATAACTCAGCACTTGGGGAAGGCTTCTTTGGTAATGTGAATAATGGAGCAGCAGTTGCCCCAAAAAAGCTCTTTAAGCATGCCCTTGTGGACATCTTGCTTTAATGCTGCTGTCTTAGCAGTTCCTTGGAGAGTCAAGAGAGTGCCAGCTGATTCCAGAATGAAAACTACTTGGCCTGAAGGAAGTCTCTGCATCAGGGCAGTAACCAGCTAATTAATTTGTATAGTAACCATCACTCAAAGTATGAGAGTGAAGGTGCTAATGGTACATAGCCTGGATGGTCGTCTGACATTCACTGTGCTTTAAAAACTGAGAAATTCACCATAGCAACAGAGAGGTTTTGCTGTGGTCATAGGGTTTCCTGACTGCTTCTGTTCTTTGTGGTTTGATGTTCCCCTTGCTTGATTGCCAGCAGGAGCAGTGGGTAAATGCAATGAAACCCCAGATTCAGGTTACCCAAGAGAAAGACAAGAATGAAAAATGCAACATCTGAAGGTATAGGAGTCACGGCTCTTCTCTCTTTAAAGAGGATTGATTTTCTTCATAAAGGTTATTTCAACAGCAGTTGGCCTTGGTCCATGAGTATAGACTGTGGACTGTCAGAGAGCAGTGCTGGAGCTTGTGACCCAAAGTTTGTTTCAGGATTAGCTATTTGAAAATCCGACTTATTTGACTCAGATACAGGAATGGGGGAAGAAAATGGGTAGGCTGAAGTTAGAAAAACAAAAGGTCTTGTCCCAGAGCTGCACTGCTGAAGCTGCTTCAGGTCTGAGCCTTTCCAAAGACACATTACAACACAGGTCTGTTGAGATTTAGGTACCTTTCAGCATAAGTAATATGAGGTAGAGCTTTGAAAGAAACACATTTTTTGCTTAAAATTAGAGACTGGTGATTAGAGGCTTGAGATTAGGTGCTTGATCCTTTTGTAAATTTATCTCAGGTTGTATACCCTGCAGCTGGGGGTTGAGTGTGAAGGAAAAGTACACACTAATTAGGTGTAACACAATCAGTGCAGTGAGCTGGAAGACTAGATTCAGTTTTTTCAGTGTCTAGGCATTGGGAACCTACATGTAGACTTCTGAAGATTTTATACTCTTTCTGCCGGTAGTATTGTTTGTTAATTTGATGTGAACCTACTTAGCTAGATGAAAAACAAATTAATTGACTGGCTATTTCTATTTTCTCTCTCTCTCTCTCTCTCCCCCCCCCCCCCAAAAAAACCCTGTTGAGTGAGGTTCACTAAA
>VYXB01001018.1:35545-62775 GCA_013397135.1 Pachyramphus minor
TAGTAGAGTTGAATAAATCAACCTGGGTTGTAAATCACCAGATTTTTCAGTGGTGTGAATCATATTTAAATTTAGGAAATAAATTAAGATAGTCACTGTCAGATGTTTTGATAAGATTTTCCATGCTGAATGGCTGGAAACAATTAAACTCAATTGCTTAATTTTAATGGCTATCATTTGTTAAACCTTACATAAATCTGAAGTGGTAGTGTTTGAGGATTACTCTTCTGTTATATTTGACTAGACATGAACTTAGTAACAACAAAACGTATTTCAAAGAAAATGCTAAATTCTGGTTAAGGCTGGTTTCACTGACACTGATGTATAACATTCATACAGCATGGTTCTTCTTGGCATGATATTAGCATAAGAACATTAGAAGATTCTGTTAGAATGCAAACACATCTTTAAAAGCTACAAAAATTGAATCTCTTATGTACATACAAATACATCCACTTTGCAGCATCCTCTGTAGCTACTGCTACAGATGCCATGGTAATTTGTTCATTTATACCTGATTTGTGCAGCTGCATGCCATAATTTTCACAAGGTTTTGTGGCCACTACAGAAAAATGACAGGAAGTGGGATCAGTTTGCCTGGTAGACACTGCTTGTTTTGGAACAGGCTGTACTCAGTGTTCTCCTTTGAATAACTGGACATCAGCTCTCTTTTAAGTCTTTTGTCAGGCTTTAGATGACTAACCATGCTTCACAGCCAGGCATTGCATCAGAAGAACACTCCACCCATTATTTCACACTGTTGTTTAAGGGGTTCATGTCCAAAGAATGGAAATTGGGTGACTCTGGAGTCAAGTGAGGAAAGTTGGTAGTGATTCATGGAGCTGATATAATTCAGACTCCCCTGTTCTGGAGAGAAACTCAGATCCATCTGGACTCAGATCCACTAGATGAGTCCAAGATAGTGATATCGAAAATATTATTTCTTAAGTGATCTTATTGTTTATGGGGAAAAAGTGCACCTTAAGCTCTAGAGGCTATGTAAGTGATGCAAACTCCCTTCCATGAGAACAACAGATTTCTGTCTTTCCTCTGCACTTTTCTCATTGATATATCCAGACAATGGATATAAACATGGAGCAATATTAAAGATATTCACCCATTCTGTAAATGACTTGGTTGCTGACATAAAAGATCTCCCCCTTCTCTATGGTCCAGCTGAAGAAAAATTGGCTGGACTGTTGGCAAGACTTCGTTTGAAATTGCGTTTTCAGTGTACCAAAATGTTTCACCCCAGGCTTGTAGATGAAGTTGTTACTCAATCAGGATTCTCATCAATGTGTCTGGTCCTTTATTTTCATGCTACAACAGTGCAGTTCCAGATGCAGTGGGTTGTAGCAACCAGGCAGAGCTGAGCATGAATCATGGTAGCAAGGCCCTGATCCAAGAGGAAATGCACAGTGGTTTTGGCTTAAAGATGAAGGGTGGCCTTTCTTACCACTGCTGCTACTGATGTGCTCCTGTGCAGTGACTGCCTAACACACATATGCTCCCTACTGGCCCATCAATGAGATAAAGAGCAAGTTCAGTTTCCTGGAAAGCTCCCTGGCATTTCTTCTCTTCATGCCAGCCCCAGTTATGGTCTGTTTGAGTTGAGCTTCAGGCGGCTGCTTGATATGTATGTGTGGTCAGTGGAGTACTGAGATGCTAGCCACAGAATCATAGAACAGTTTGAGTCAGAAGGGACCTTTAAGGAAGGACCTTAATGATCGTCTAGTTCCATCCTCCCTGGTGTGGACAGGGACACATTTCACTGAACCACGTTACTCAGAGCTCCATTCAACCTGGATCCACTTCCAGGAATGGAGCATCCACAGCTTCTCTGAGCAGCCTGTTCCAGTGCTTTATCACTCTCAAAGCAAAGAATTTCTTCCTAATATCTAAACTCAACCTACTTTCTTTCAGTTGGAAGTCACTCCCCCTTCTCCTGTCACTATATGTTCTTGTAGATAGTTTCTCTTCATCTTCCTTAAGTGCTCCCTTCAGGTACTGGAAGGCTGCAGTTAGGTTATGCCAAAGCCTTCTGTTCTCCAGGCCGAACAATTACAGCTCTTGCAGCCTTTCCTTGTACAAGAGGGGCTCCATCCTTCTAATCAACTTGATGGCCTCCTAGGACTTACTCCAACATGTCAATGTCTTATGCTGAGGATGCTTTGTTGTAACTTATGGCAGGGAAGTCCTTCAGTCTGAGTAAACATATATCACGAATAATGTAAATTTCTTTGCAGTGCACTCAAGTTCCACCTCTTTTTTTTCTTATTCCACTGCAAATATGGAATTGCTACATTATGTACTGAGATCCCCCATAGAGACTGATGGGTATGGAGGGTTCTGCAAACTAAACAGTTGAAAAGAAAAATGATGTGCTGTAATTTTTCCTAGTTACAGCAGTTTGAAAGAGTGTTTGCTGTGATTTTATAGATTCAAAGAACTTGATTTTGTGTATGTAAAATCACAGTCTGTTATAATATGTCACTATATGATGGGCTTTTGTCATGCAATTGTTACTTATGTAAATATTATAGTTCAAATATTCTGCAGAGTTTAGAAACACATCAGACTTCAGGCAGAAATAAGATTCATTCTTGCTAAATAAAAGACAGCATTAGTATCATCTGCTAGAATAAACTTTGGTTGCTGTTGCATTTCAAGAGCTGCTGTTGAGAAAATCAAACCACCCAAGAACTCTGTAAGGAAAGAAATAGTTAATACTACAGCTGCCCTCTGATTTGATGCATTTTTCCCTGTTTAATTCCCTCACAATATGATTCCTGGGTGGCATATCACAGGGAAAAAAAAAATAAGGAGGACAATTTGGGTAATATTTATCACTCTTACATCACAGACAGACAGAGACACACAGAGAAGTGATGCTTGAGAGATATAAGATATGGATGTGAAATAAATGCTGAGGAACAGCTTTTCTTTTGGCAACATAAAAGCGTGTAGTCAACACAGACCACTTTTGGAGTAGTTTTGAGAACGTCTCATGGTTGTTTCACTTGTTGATACTTCTCAGTACTGTTATATTTTGGTGGAGAATGATTTGTTTCTTATAATGAAATAATACCTCCTATGGAGACAGGCTGAGGGAGTTTGGGCTGTTCAGCCTGGAGAAGAGAAGGCACTGGGAAGACCTCAAAGCCCCTTCCAGTACTTGAAGGAAGCCTACATTAGGTTTAGATTAGCTATTAGGATGAAATTTTTTACTCTAAGAGTATGGAGGCACTGGTTACGCAGAGAGATCATGAACTCCCCATTTCTGGAATTCTTCAAGCTCAGGCTGAATAAGACTCTGAGTAACCTGCTCTAGTGAAAGGTTTGGAGCTAGATTATCTTTAAGATCCCTTCCAACCCAAACCATTTTATGACTGAATTTTTCTATGCAGGAAAGGGCTTTCAGCTTTCACAGAGCTCACAGCGCACAAAAATAGGAAGACATATATACTGCCTGTTTGATATTTGTGAAATAATTTGATAACAGATCTCTAAAAAGCTATTGTCAAAATAACAAGCCAACCTTCAGAGCCTTCTGCCAGCACCTTTGATTCTGTCCATCCTGCTGCAGCTAAAGTACAACACTTAATCTATTGTACAAATGATTCCTGTCCCTGAAGAGTTGCAGTCACCCTCAGGCTGCTGGCCCTCTTTTGTGGATTACCAATGGCTTCAAATCAATGTAAAGCAAATAATCTAAGAATGAAAAATGCTTGACATGCTATTTAAAGACCCAGAGGACAGCTGCTGTCAGGGTACATTATGGATGGCCCAGTCCTAGTTCCATATAAGGTCAGAAATTCCAGTAAATGTGATGGAATGCTAGGAAAGTCAATTTAACTAAACAAGGAACTGTCCTGATTGAGAGGCAACAGTGGTAAGGGAGAGAATATGCACTGAAAAGGAACTATAGATTACTTGTGGACTGGAGGAAAAAAGGAGCAGAAAAGAGATAGTGGAGGGTGGAAAAGACAATCAGTAGATGAGAGAATGAAGGGATCCAAACCCTAGGCTGGCCAGGGACTTTGGTGAGGAAACATAGAGGAAGACTAAAAAAAATAGGCTGGAGAGGATAGGTAGCTTTTGAAAAGTGAGTTACAACACAGAAGCTGGAGGAACTCTGACAAACCCTTAAAAGGAAACTGAAAGTGCATCATAGAGAACAGTTCTTGGTAGTGGTTTTCTTCTACAGCTGTAACAGTTTACATTCTGGCACATGAGTAACTTTCCACTAAGCAAACTTTGCCCGTTTTTCCCATCAAGCATTATGTAGAGAAATATGTTCTCAGAATTTTAAACCATACATTCCTTAAACTGTTAGCTTTTCATGTCTAGATGTTAAATGTCAAGCTGCTCTTCTTTTCAAGTTGAGCAGCATCAGTGAGGCTGACACCTGGGATGTTCCACCTCTGTTTCCAAAGACTGGCAGTAGTAGCGGGAATATTATTTATCTGTCAGTCTTCTTTGAAAGATGATACTCCTTTGTATGATCTTTTATGAGATATCTGTGGGTTTATGCTGCTCTTGGAAACATCCCCAGGAGCAGCATTGGTCTGCAGCCCCTGGGGAAGAGCCTTGCCAGAACCTGGGTGCATATTCATGCCCAAGTGCAATCCCCATCAACCTAAACAATCCTTTAAAATGGGCCTGTGATGAGACCAAGTGAGGTGAGAGTAAAGTCTGGATTCTTAAGGGAATGCATTTAACGATAAAGTATTCATAGTTTCTGCCCAGGGGAATTAGGGGTACTGCAGGCATAGCACTCAGAAACCATAATTATGCACCAGTAGTTTTTCAAGCAAAACTTGTTTTCACAGTAATTTCATTTTTTTTTCTACTTCCTGGCCTGGTAACATGTATTACGCTGGCTGACTGTTGACCATGTACTAGCAACCTTTGGTCACTGCTGACCTAGGTGAGAGTGAAACTATAGTACGGTAAATTACCCACAGTAATTTCATGAGTTAAGTGGCACATTTTCAGTAGCACATGCAGAAAGAGTACTACCCATTTTTGGTTACATTCATTAAGTGATAGTCTCCATTCCTAGGACAGCGAATCTGGAAAAAAAAAAAACCAAAACTTGTAAGCTCTTTCAGAGTTGCACAGCAAAACTCGCTGAAATTAAGTTTTCATTACTTTCTAAATATCCAGGATAGGCCCACAGGTGCAACAGTTTATCTGAGCAAGCTTAGCAGCACAGTGACCAAATTAATTCCTGAAGAAGCACCAACATTTTCTAAAGAGCTACGCCAAAAGTGAATTTATTTTAAGAGTAAAAAGAAGATTAAAAAAAACCACCAACAACCCAGCTTCTTTTTTATGGGTGATATTTTTAATCTATGCTCACTTTTTTATTGTCTTCACCATTACTCTTGTCAATATAGAGAAATCTATTTTCACTGTTAGACTGCAGCCTCCAATCTAAATGTTTAGTTGCATTTCATAGTGTTTTATTTCCTTAGGTATTCGTATTGCTCTTCATATTCTTACCTGATTACTCTAAAATAGGTGGCCCCTTGAACTAGTGAAGTTTAAATTGGCTTCAGAATTATTTTCAAATGCTTGTGAAGAAAGGAATAATGAAAAAAAGATTGCTTGCTTGCTTTTTTCCAAAATCTTCCCTGGCAAGACTTAGCTGAGGACAAATTTATCAGTTGAATAATAATAATATCTTGAAAATGGATGTTAAATGGAGAAGCTGACAGGCCACGAACTGCACAGCCTGACTTCAACTGTCTGTAATTTTATATATTTTCTCAGTGTGCAGGGTGTCTTGTTCTCCTTTCTCCCTAACCCAAAATGACAGGTCTATTACACATATGTATGCCAAGTGCCTTAATGGATTTAGACAGCCTCTTCCTGACTTTTAAGATGCAGTCATTAGGTGGTACTTGGAAGCAGGTGATGTTTATGGATTGAGCTCTGTTTCTCTCTCTTTCTGTTGCTAACCTTTCCATCTCTGCTATTGATTAACAATGAGGGGGTTTGAATGACACCGGGGCAGTGTCTTAGGTGCATTGCCATGGAGATTGGTTTTATACTTGCTTGCCTGTCCCTGTCTTTGAAAAAAAGGAAGATATATATGTTTATATGGGCATTAAGTCAATATTTACTTTCAGTTATTTTCCAATGTAGTCACTTACAGAGTTTTCCGCAGGTTCAACTCTGTGCCACCTGTCCCTCTTTGTACTCTCATAACACTCTGGTGCTTCTTCCTGGTATGAAGGGACCAGTGACTGAAGCAGGAGATGTGAAAAAGTGCTGTCAGCACTCATTGCTGTTATCCGTTTTCTTTGCAACTCGTGACATTTCTGGATGACCAAGAGCAGAGACTACTGGATAACCCCAACCTAGTGCGCAACTGATCGTACTACATCTGTCATATTTCCTGACACTTCTGGTGAAGGAGTGTGAGAGAATGCCCAGCTGTGTGGAGTGACCTTGTGGAGTCATGCCAGGCATACAATGATGTAGGCAGGATTGAACTCGAGAAGCACCTGCTTTAGCATATCCCAAACTGCTGCCTCCACCCACACCTGAACAAAGAGTAGGAAACACACCTGGTGGTGCAGGAGATGTGGCTACAGGTTTGTATTGGACAGGTGTTGATATGAGGGCACCATATGTTGCCTTGCTGCCTAGCAAATGAGATGCCTTGCAGCAGTCCTCCTGCACCTGACGTGCATGAGCAGATGGCCTGAGTGTATTGCTGGGCACTGTTGACAGCATATGTCCTTCCCCAGTTGTCAAGACTGGAGCAAGGACATGGTGTGACCCACCATACTGGTTAATCCTGCATCACTGAGGGCTTTCAACTTTTGATTCTACTGCATTCCACTGCTTTTGAGTCTGTTTTAAGTTGCTGTCCTCAGAAGTAGCTAAATCAGAAATTAATTTTGCCCCTCCTTTTAAATTGATGAATATTTTTGGAGGAAAATATTGCCCAGCACTGACAAATTGATTTACACACATTAACCTTCTCTGATATTTAAAATTGACACATTGGCTGCAAAGTCTTGTCATTTAACATTTCTGAGGTGAAAACAAGTAGAAGTGAAAATAGGCATGAATGAAAATAAATGTGTTTATAATATTTCTACAGAAATAATGTATTTGAAATACAGTGGTGAAGTAATTACTGAAGTAACGATTAGGGTGGTGTTTGTAGCAAACATGTAATTGAGGTATATGGAAAATGTGGACTTCTCTCAGCAGAGATAATACAATAAAACCTTTTTCCAACTACTTTCCTTGGTTAGTAATTCTTTGGTTTTTGTTTTTCATCAAGGACAATGAAACAGCTGAAAAACATTATCTAATAAAGATGCCAAGTCATAGAGGTTGTAGAGGGAAACCTTGTGTTTCACAGTGAAGTTACCATGTCAAATGTTTTAATTTGGTGCATTTGTAGGAATGTGAGAATTCACACTAATCAGCAAGCTAACAAGGTTCCAGTAAAATTTCAAATGAAGGGCAATACAATGTGGAGGGGCATTTTAGAAATAATCGTACGAAACTTCACCATGGCAGCAAGACTTATGGAAAGCACACATTTAGTACAGTACTTAGTACATTTAAAGTACTGACATCACAAGAGAAAGACCTCATGGGTTTGTCAGTATATCCTTTAGGGTAATATCCTGATACTGTTGTTCTTACTGATAGTATATTAGCAGAAGTATTTTTTGCAGGATAGCATACCCTATCATTTGCCCTCCCTATCTACCATTGTTCTGAACACTACTGTGATGGCACCCAGGAAGTAGAAAAGACTTGGAGAAATATGTACTGTTTCCCAGATTTGGCTCATAGCCATTTCACCACAGAATTATTGATGAGAACAGGCTTTAGAAGTAGAATATTAGAGAAAATGCAGAATTAAGAGTTATGACCACAGGAATTCCAAATTAAATATTTTAACAGTTTCCCTCCCTCTGCCCCCATCCTGCTGTAAGATGTAAAATGATCTGGTTTTGCTGTTAAAGTGTCCCTTGAAACATGCTGGACTCAAGAGGGAGAGATAAGAATGAAAAATACATTCAGATCTGGTAGGGGATGTATAATTTTTTTTCTAATGCCTGTGGGAAATAATGTGGAAAATTATATCTTTCCTTGTTGAAACAAGAAAACCAGATGCATACCACATTAAAATGAGGTTGAATTCTGTCATCCCTATCCAAAAAACGTTGAATGAAAAAATGCTTCAGAAAAAACACACTGGTGTGTGCAGCAGTCTATTTGCTAGCTCTTGATCGTTCTGCAGACTACATAATTATTCTGTAGACTAGCCAGTAATAATTTTGAAAAGCGGTATTTCTCCCTAAGAAGTTCATTTGTGGAAAAACATGATAAGAAAATTTTGCCTTCTGTTATTTTTATGGGCCTATCCTTCAGTTTAAAAAGGGGGATCAAGGCTGAGCTCTCACTGCTTGCTGCTATATAGAGGGAAAAGTGCTAATAGGTATATGTATCATGGATCAGGGTCCAGTTATACTACACACTACTGAAATGAATATCCCTGACATTCATCAGAACTTGAACATTAGGGTGCAGAAACAGCTTGGACTGAAGATGATGTTCACTGGGAAAAACCTGCTGAACTCTGGTTTGGCTAGAATGAGCGCGTTCTAGGCCAAAGGGGTAAAATAGTAATTTGTCTACACCCCAGCTGATTCTTAAGCTTGCATTTCCAAGCAAGACAACTGAGAAATATGGTAGTAGGGGAGAACAGAATGGGACTTGTAACAGTGCTCTGTGAGAATTGCAGAAGTTCAGACAAGGGGATCAATCTGCAAAAATATCAGACTCACAAAGAGAAATGGGAGAGGAAAAGTCAAAAGAGAACAAGATTTCAAGAAGAAGGTGTCTGACTTTTCACAAAGATTTCTGGCAACTAAATGAAGATGGGAGTAAGCTCGAGTAGGGAAACCTAAGAGGTGATGCATGTCTAGTGTGGGTCTGTCTAGAGAAATGAGAAATTAGTTCGTCTGATCCTAAAGCACACAACTATCTTTGGTCAAATTGATTGCTTTGTATAGTCTACTAACTGAACTGACCAGGACTTCATTAACTGGCAGGAGTTTGTAGATACCCATGTAGAGGTGGAGGCCTACATCAATGATGTAAAAAAATAGAGGCATGAATCCCACTGTAGTTTTGTCTTGAGTAAGTGCTATGTATGTAAGAAGATCCTGTAAAAAAATCAATTTCTAGAGGAATTTTGCAAACTCTTTATCATGTACACTGCAAAGAAATAGAACAGGCAATATATACAAGATCCATGGCAGTGAGCAAATGGAAATTTGCTCACACTGTAATACATTCAGTTCTTTACCCTCTATGAGCCTAATGAAGTATGGGGCACCCAGAGATCCATACTGTCATCTGTGTTGTGTAGAGCTCATCCTTCCCATCTGTCATTTATTGAGTTCATGCTTTCTTTTGCATTTCCTCTGACACATCACTTTGTGGAGTAAAGACAGAAAGAATACAGAAGGATGACTATATGCATATACATGCCTGTCTGTATATTGTATGTGCAGTTGTACACAAATCAGTAGCTTTATTTTCTAAGAGACTTAATAACAACAGCTGAATGAAAACTTTCAAATGTCCAATTCATTTGGAAATCAAGTCACTCATTTGGGTTGCTAAGTATAATTTTAGGCCTTCTATTTTGAAATATTCACACTTCTTTTTAAGTGCCACTGAAAGAAGATGGTGTGACTATGTTCTAACTGATATAGCTGCTTTACTGAGGCACTGAGATCAGTGCAAAAATAGCCTGTTGCCTTCAGAGTGCATAGAAAAGGTGAGTAGATCTCAT
The DNA here is from genome assembly GCA_013397135.1 of Pachyramphus minor. Lineage (NCBI taxonomy): Eukaryota > Metazoa > Chordata > Aves > Passeriformes > Tyrannidae > Pachyramphus > Pachyramphus minor. The sequence continues at coordinate 45,390 of VYXB01001018.1, forward strand.
GCTTGTGATTCAGGTGTTTGGTTTCAGTGTCAGAGGTCACTCTGTTCAGGATTTTACTTTACACCCATGAAATGATATTGGAACATGCAAGTAGTATCTGCTCATGTCTTACAGAAGAGTTGGACTTTCATGCAATTAACTGAACTGGCATCTGACCAAGACACCTCTTACATGGGTGAAATGGGAACTGAGCTGTCTCAGAGCACTTAAGCTGAATTTTTTACATCCAAAGCACTTAGATGCACTTCCATCGTTTACTACTTCTGGCACTCATGTGGTCTTGTGAAGTTCCAGTGTGTTAGGTTAATCTCAGCCAGTTTATTTTTGTCTGGTTCTGCCCTGAGCAAATGCTGGCATTAGACATAACAATAACACACACTGCTGTGCCTCTAACAGAGGGTAAACACAATCTGTGTAATTAGTTTATGAGGAATAATAATGGGAAGTTACCCAGTACCATTGAAATCCAGGTCAGGACAATTTCAAGGTCCTGCAGTGCTCCAAGACTTGCATACAGTGTTGATAAAGAAGAAGAGTAATTTTAAGTTGCATGATAATATTCTTATTTATCTTGTAGTGCTTCACTGCAGGAGTAGACTCACAGAAAAGCTTCCTGTCAAAGGGCAAGTAAGAGGATCAGAATCCTGCCTTTGGTTGTCAAATTAAAAAAAATTACTCAGCCTGTGGGATACATGTGTCAGCAGCTTTAGTACTTAAAAGGAGATAATTTGAGATAGCAATAGTCTTCAGATTTCTGATCCACCAGCTCTTAAGGGATGCCTCTAAGGGATACATAAAAGACAGTTAAGGACAGCAAAGTTATCGTCAATGGCATTCTGTTTCTTGGAGAACGGCAAATTGAAAAATTTTGACAGCTACTGAAAAAAACCCAGCACTTGTATTGGTATCCTTACCTAGCATGCCAACAATGGAAAATAGCAATGCACAAATTATAGGTGTCTGCAGGGCAAACACAAATTTGACCAGCGCACTGTATACATCAGGCGTATTTGGTGATCAGTGAATCCCCAGGCTAAACAAACCCTCATGGACAGTATGTAAAAATGTTTAACGTCTCTGGCTCTTTCCCACCTTGTCAGATTCAATGTTCTTAGGTAACAGTATAATGACGACCCCTTCCGTACCAGGCTCAGGGAGTTCACTGCAGAAAACCTTATTCAGTCCTTCCTCAGGCAAAATTCCACCTGCTCAGCAGGAGTTTGTCTGGGTAAAGAGTTTGGGATTTGACAAGCAGTATTTACGAGTTATACAGAAAACTAGCTGAAACAACAATCTTTGCAGCCCTTCCTAATGGACTAATAGATTTTTTTTCAAGCAGATGGAAGATTTTCTATAATCCCTCCAAGTCCTCAATTTCAGGTTTACAATTATGTCTTTTAATAAATGATGGAAGTTTCTTTCATTTTACCACCTCAAGCAGGTGCCGTAATGAGCTCTGCAGGAGCGCTCACTCAAGTTACAACAGGAGTTGGAAGCACAGCTGCTGCTTTATGCATGGAACAGTTGCTTGCAGATGGTTTGTGGTAAAGAACCACTCCTAAAACCTCTCCACAGCCAGAGAAGACTTTGCATGTCCGGGGCAAGATTATTCTAGGTAGAACATCACCCTTTTCCTTTCATGTCTCCCTCAATATGCCCTGCCTGCCTGGCTCCTAATTAAGGATGGGAGGAGGGCATAGACAGTTCATCTGTTAAATCTGTTGGTGGGGCTGAAATGCATGAATATGTGACCTGTACTGAAAACCTGCTTTAGAAATGATAGACTGAGTAGGAGATTTTCTCTTGCATAGTTTTGTGATGCCTATTACAAAAGACAGAAGACAGATTAATTCCTAGAATATACCTGTTTTCATAAATTTTTTTAATTATTACAGGGTTTAAGGATATTTTTGTCTAGAAACATTTATTTAATTTCAGTATGAAGAAAACTCCTCCTTTCTTTTTCAGAAAAGTGTAATGTTTTTAACACCCAACCAGAAAAGTGCTGAATATTTTCCCCTTCTCTGTGGCTACTGAGATTATGTCTTCTGAAGAGCTCATTGTTTGCTCAGTTAAATCATTACTCTTCTTTGTTATGTGTATGGACAAACTGAACCATGGTCTGATATGCAGTCTGTGATTCAGGGATTTCACATTTGGAAACACATACCAATAGTATAGAATAGAATACTTGATGCACTTCACTTCTGTATTGCCCATTATTCCAAAAAGTTATTAAGAGATAAAATGTCACTTTTCATTTAGAACAACTTGCAATTCAGTGCCCACGAGGCAACTGGAAGAGTGATGTAGGCATCTATTATTTCCGACATCTGTTTGTCAGGGAGCTTAGTGCTTCTGTCTGGCTTGATGAAGGGACTGCGTGATCTCACCTGACTTTTAAAAATTATATCAGTTTGCTAATAAGAGATGCTATCTCTCTGAAAAGTTTGGTTTTTTATAATAAATATACCCATGTATGCCTATTGTTTATTATTAATAAGAGATATACAAGTGAATATCTATTATAAAATTGCTTGAAAACTTTTCTTGATGAGTCCTTTATTTTATGGACAATAGCATGAGGTTTTATAACAGCAAACATTTTGTACTTGACATCTACTTTTTTGTTTCAATCAATGGTGTTACAGTAGAAGCTTATACAAATTTTACAGAACAAAGAACAGAGGATAACTGAGAGTTGTGTCAAAGTTATCGACAAAACAAGATCCACAATAAGTCAGGGAGCCCAGTATACTGGTCCACCACTTGGAACTGCCTCCCAGGGGAATGCACGTTCACGTGCAGAACAGAAAGCATGTTTTCCTGATACACCTGACAGCAGGATACTTTCAAGGCTTTTCCTGCCATATCTTCTCTGGTGGAAAGGAGTGGAGGAAGACTAAATATTGTACAGTGCTTGTTCTGCTGGTAACAAGCTTATGAGAAGCCAGGAGGAGCAACAGATTTACAGGTCTGCCTTTCTCTGGCTCCCTGGCAACATAGAGCATTAGCATTAGCATGTGAAGTTACAAGAAGTCCTGGAACAAGAGACTGCTCCATTAGTGCACTTTGCTACTTTTATATGCACTCTTTTTTATTTCATACTTTTATCTGGATCTCCCGGGAGAAAATGAAGGGACCTCTTCCTGGACTGCATGGCTTCTTTACTAAGGCAGTACTTTTTACAACTATACATTTTTAGTTCATGCTTTCTATCTCAAGAGTTGTTGAGAAATTTCTTGCTTTGATCCTATTTGAACAATTAACTTTTACTGTGATATTGCCTTTATCTGACATTCCTCATCTCTGAAGCATGTCTGGGCAATCAGCATGATAGCGCACAGTGATTGCACTCTGTTGATTTCGGAATGTGAAGAGTATCTCAGAGATGAAAGTGTAGAAACACGATGCCCTTAGATTCTGTACCTCTGTCTTACTCCCAGTGAAAAGCTGCACTGATTGACATGGTAGTGCAATCTTCTATATTTGCCTTGGAGCTGCTGGACTTTCAGAAAATGTGTTTCCTTTTCGTTCTTTTCAAATGCATTTTCTTTGTGCATTTTTCAACTTTGATCCTGAAGTTCTAGGTTGGTTTTGACTGCTGTAGAGTTGATTTTCCTCACAGTGGCTAGTGTGGGGCTGTGTTTTGGAATTGTGGTGAACTCAAGGTTGATAACATAGAGATGTTATATAATCTCAAACAGAGATTGTTACTGTTGAACAGGGCTACAAGGAGCCTAGAATTTTTCTGCTTTTCATACTACCACACTGGTGAGGAGTCCGGGGGTGCATGGGAGGCTGGTAGGAGACACAGCCAGGACAGGTGACCCCAGCTGAGTAAGGGGATATTTCAGTATATAAAGTGGGGGGATGTTTGGAGTGATTGGTATTTGTCTTCCTAAGTCACTGTTACACATGACAGAGCACTGCTTTCCTGGAGATGGCTCAACACCTACCTAGTCATGGGAAGCTGTGAATTAATTCCTTCTTTTGCTTGGCTTACATGTGCAGCTTTTGCTTTCCCTATTAAACTGTCTGTATCTCAACCCTCGAGTTTTCCAGTTTCCGCTCTTTCAATTCTCTCTCCAATTCTGACAACAGGCAAGTGACTGCATGAGGCTTGGTTGATGTCTGGGTTTAATCCATGATGAGAGGGGAAAAAGTCATATAGGTATCACTGAAAATTACTGTGATTCATTATTTGCAGATGTTGTGTTCTTGGAGATCTGTGTTTGGGCAGGACTCAACACAAGACATACCAACAGCAATTCCCTGAATGAAATTATTCTCCCTGTAAAACTGAGTCAAAATTGTTCTCTGAGGCTGTATCTTGTCACACTTAGGATCCCATAGGAAAGTCCCAATTCCCCTTGGACAATGTGAGTCTGGTTGACACTAAACGAAGATTTGGCAATAATGGACAGTATAAGTAGTGTGTATATATATATATATAATGAAAACTGAACACCTGGGAATGATTTCGCTAAATCCTAGCTGAAGTTTATTGATGTGCAAACTGATGACTTGTGTTTCTGCCTGGGGAATTAGAGGTACACTGCCTCTTTTTGGGGAGAATTAGTAGACAGCACATTTCAAAATTGTTGCGTTTACTTGCCTTCAAAATGTTTAGGCTGGCTAGGTCCCAGTTCTGTTAAATTTACACCAAGCTGGGACCATCATGCTCCAGTCACTCAATTTTCTTGAACACCATGTATATTTTGGCTAAATGGCTTCTATGTGAACCACTGGCTGTACTGGTAAGTTCTGACCTCTGATTGCCAGCTAAATAAGACACGAAGTCCCCTCTACAAGTATCTTTATTAGGTCAAGCTTTTGATAAAATGCTTCGCTCAAAATGCATAACTCTTGATAAGACCAGCTTTCTGACCCAGTCTGAGAGATTGAGGGCTGGTTTTTTGTTTAGCAAACCGGAAGTAATAATTTTTTCCCTATTTTTCCCTATTTCTCACTAGTTGTGTGTTTCTGAATGGTATATTGTTTCTTAATATCCAAAGGAAACAAAATCCCAATTGTTATAAAATCACAAGCTAACATTAAACATAACTGTTCCACGGAAGTTCAGGCATGGATTTTTCCTTCGGATGTCATTTAATGGAGTGGAAAAAGGAAAGAAATATCAGAACTTAAGCAAGACAAGACTGTGAATGTCAGTAATTGTATGTCACTGTATGATGGAAGGTTGGCAAAAATATACTCTGAATAGGCTCCTCTTCCCTTGACTTTCCAGTAATAATGAAATGATCCACAAATCCTTTGCAGGAGATCTCATTGCTAGCTTCTTTTATGAAGACTTATACAATTAGCTTCCAGAGGCAAATGTAAGGGACTTTCTTATGGATGTATGGAGTTGCTCATAATTTTTTAGTGAGATCCATGATTAAAGAAGTGCAATATACAAAGTAATGAATAACTCAATCTCACTAAAGTTGAGTAAGAAATAGTTGGCAGTTCTTCAGTGCCTCAAAATTTAAAGCCTAGTGGGGTATCCTCTAGCAAGGATTCGTGATAGCCACAATGGATTCAAGGCTCTGTTGATTAAGTTCTGGAAGTAATCCCACTGCAATCTATAACTCTTTGAGGAGAAATTATTTTCCATTGATTATCGGATCTGGCAGTACTATGTCAGTATCGCAGATAAGAGCACGTACTGGCAATATATTTTACAGATCACTGCTCCCTTTCTTCTCAGATACTTTTTATAAACTGTGGCCAAAGAAAAAAAGCCACCAATGTCACTGGAATAATTCAATCAAATAATTGGTGTTGCATTCCTTGGTCAACCTACTTATACAGTTTACTATATGATAACATGCAGCACGTCCATGTAAACTGTGGGATTAGGTATTTGACATGGACAGTAGTTCCTGCTGTTTCAGGGTAGTCTTGTATAATACTGGAAAAAAGTGAGAAGCAAGGGGCCCAGCAGCTGAGAACAACTCTGACAACCTTTCATTTGCAGCAAATGTTGGTAAAGCACAATGAGATGAATCCCCAGCACAACTGCTCCATAATGAATAGTAAATTATGTATTTATATCTGCTGGAAGGTAAATGCAATGGCAAAACTCTGTTCATTTGACACTCATTCAAAGAAACAGTCTCTGTGCCACAGAGAAGTTTCTTTGGTGTAATGTAGATCTTGATTGTCCTGCATTTGGGCTTCACACTCAGGTCCTTAAGGCTCTAGCCTAGGTCTAAAAAGATCAAAAGCATTTTCCTCTGTGTCATATTGTTATTTTTTAGGACTTTTCATTGCCATCTGTCACCAGAACAGAGTTTTTCAGTTAAATACATTGCCTGAAATTTGTGTGAATTTGTAAATTCACAGTGCTGGATGTCAGCAAAGTGTCCCTGAAGACATCTAGAAGTCTTCTGATTGGGTGGAAGTCACCATTACATGTTTTGCGAGGCACCTGAGTATTTCAACAGAGATGGGGAACTCTCTATGTGAATGTATTTCTGTGGTGGAAAGAGTCATGACATGTTCAGGGATCACAGATCCAGCATGATTTTTCCCTAATGCATCCTAAGTGTAGGGAGGGGAGCAGACAAAGTGAGATTTCCCAATGCAGCAGCTAGCATGCATCTCCTGATGGATGGTCTCCCAACTAGAAACCTCCCTGTCAGCCACCCCAGTCTACCAAAAGACCAGAACTAGATGCCACAGACAATCAGATCCTCTGTCTGCAAGACTTCAGAGGGCAGAGTTCCAATGAGTGAATTAACACTCAGCTAAGATTTCAGGTAAGCAGAACTGTTCCAATCGCGGTTTTGGCTGCAAGAACTCCTGCAACTGCCCTTTATAAAAAGACATGCAGGACCTCATTTCTAGGCATGGTTTCCTCAGGGTGTGCAAATCTGTCTGTGGAGTTTCAGGACTAGCATTTCTTGATGCAGAGGTGAAACAGACTGCTGCTCCCAGGGCAGAGATGGAGGTCTGTATCCCAGCTACCAATATGGCTGCTTGCTCACAGTAGTCTAGCTCTTTGTCCCTCTGTATGATTTGAGTTATGAATCCAGTTGTTTCTTTTGCATGAGTAAATAAGGTGTAAATACTTACCAGCATACACTGTTGTGCTGTGTTCATTTCATCCACTGTTTCCTCCTTACCAAAAGGTTAGTGAAATATGGCATATGCTCTTTCTGGAAATCAAATACACAGGAGCTTTTTGTAGAAAAGAGAGAACAGGCTGGAAGAGAGGGATGCTGATTGACCAGCCTCAAACGGAGACACTCCTTCCGCAGCTCATCTGTTCCCTGTTTCTCCCTATGCTCACATATTCAGGATTCCCCATGTGTTTAATCCCAACTGTCACAGCAGTGCTTTTCACTATTATACAACAGTATGCAACCAGACCTGAGTCCTGATGAAATGGTGTAATTAGGGGTAATTAGGGTGATGGTGTGCTACTGAACAGCATTTCTCTCAGTTACATTTCTACCCCTCTACTCCACTCTTGTGAGGCCCCGCGAGGATTATGGCAATGAGCTCTGGGGCCCCCAGTACAAGATAGGCATGGCCTGTTGGAGCAGATCCAGAGGAGGGGCACAAAGATGATTAAAGAGCTTAAAGAACTCTGCTATGAAGACAGGCAGAGAGTGGATTATTCAACCTGGGGGAGAGAAGGCTATGGGAAGACATTATTTGGCTCTTGGATGCATTGAGGGGGCATATAAGAAAGATGGAAAGAGATGTTTTACCAGGGCCTGAAATGAGAGACAAGAGGTGATGGTTTATACTGAAAAAAGCAGACTTGGTTTTATATAAGTAAGAAGTTCTTCAGTGTAAGGGTAGTGAGGCAGGCAGTGGAAAAAGTTGCCCAGAGAAGCTGTGGATGCCCCATCCCTGGAAGTATTCAAAGCAAGGCTGGATGGGGTTTTGAGCAACCTGGTCTAGTGTAAGGTGTCCCTAAACATAGAAGGGGGATTAGAATACATGATCTTTAGGTGTCTCTTCCAACCTAAACCATTCTATGACTCTATGACAAGAGTACCTGAACAAAACTTATGGATAAATCACATTCTCTGTGCCTTCAGGGTGGCTTAATAAGGAAAAGTGCATTTTAATTCTCACAGCTGTCTCTCTGCATCATGTTAAGGCAAAGCATTTCCTTTCCACTACTTCTTTCATACAAATCTGAAGGTCGTTTCATTCAATTTGTGTGAATCCTTCTGAGAACACTGAGAATCCTGTGGTTGCATCTCTGGCTGGTTCCAGTAACACAATAGAGAAAGAAGGTCTGTCTCTCTTATTCTAATTTCTTCCCATTACAATCATTTTAGATGTTCTTTAAATGATAAATCTGTCTTAATTTTGACACACAATATTCTGTTTTCAATTGCTAAGGAGATTCAGATCTAATTTGACAACAACACTCAAATCCCTTCCTAGACAGAAAGGTTAAAAAAAAAGATCTTTCACTGTTAAAAGTAAAGGCAGTTTGTTGTTAATTATCTGGTGGTCTATAATAACTCCATTGATTAAATTTTACTACTGAGGAGCGTATTTTTACCACTTTTGTTTTTAAGGATACTTAATTTTCCTCCAAGAAAAACTAGCTTAATGAATCAGGGAGTCAGTCTTCGTCTTTGTCAGAGAAGGTCTTCAATTTCTCTGTGAACTTTGAAAACAAAATGTTACCCCGTAACAGCTCTGACCCAGGAGTGCTTATGATTCCATTTCTGAAAGCCAGTGAGATCCTGCAGCCGTTACTCAGTGTTTTACCCTGTCTATACTCACAGTTCAGTGTTTATTCCCTTTGCCAATTCCTCCTTCTTCCCATAAATACTATGTTGAAAGGTCAAACTGCTGAAAGGCCAAACTGCTACTAATGTCACAGAGACAAATCCATACAAATACAAAAAGACCTGTCACAGTAGATTTTTTAATAGCAATTAAAAAAATCCTGTAAGACTTCCAGTATGTAATGACCAAATTCCACATTGTAGATGTAGCCTTCATGCTCCTAGGTCAAAATGAGATAAATTATCAGATTTTGTGTTGCAGTGTGATTTTGTCTCCCAATTTGACACCAGATAAAGACTACTGTACATCAAAGTACATTGTATAACAAGGCTGCCACTGAACTAGAACAAGGACAAGCTGCCAAGCTTTATTAATGTTGCTTTTGAAACTAAAAAGACGTATAAAAGCCAGGCTCTACCCTGTGTGATCAGTCTACCCTGGCAAGCAACACACCAGAAGGGTTGTTCAGCCTCTGGAATCCACTGGAGGAATATTTAAACTTCAGCACCTTCCTCCCCAGAGAAGATTGCAGTAGAAGAATGAGAGGATAACAGGATGGGAAGGCCTGTTTTGGCTTTCCCACATACCGTGATGTCCCTAGGGGATGAAAACTGCAGATGGCTTATGTAGCTGTTGGCCTGTGTGGTGCAGATTTTCTTGTGCATGTATTTCATGTGTTCTAATTAATGCAATTAAGGCTGAATCAGAATTTGGCTTGCAGGTGAGCATGCCACCCATTCCAATTCCAACATGTGAACATCTGTGGCATTGTGCCACAGCCTGAAACTGTGTTTATCACGGCCCTTGGCAGCCCTCAGACCAGGGATAGGCAGCTGCAACCGCTGTGTTCTTTCACATGTGTAAGATAAAGTTGACCATGCAAATCCACAACATTCTACAGGGACTGCTGTATCTAAATAGTGACCAAAACTGTTTGCTTCCTTCAGTTACTGTTACACAGCACTTCTCCCTTTCCAAGGATTTAGCAAGCTATAGCAGGAAAAAGAATCTGCTCCCAAGATTTGTTCTGTGGAATTTTCTGCAGCTCTCTACAATAAAGCAGAAATAGCTAATATTTCTGTTACTTTTTATTTATAATTCCAATAGCATGCATACCAAGCACTGTTTTGCTACCTCAGGTGACAAAAGAGGACATGTTGTGGTTTTTTACAGTTTACATGATTGAGTTTACAACTGAGAATTTTTTTGTCAAGCTAAGTACAAGACAGGTATATATGAGCAACTGTAAAAAGTTGACAAAAATAAGATATTAGTCTCCAAAAACTACTTTGTGTTTATGCTCAAGATTGTCAGTAAAAATATGTGGATGGGCCAAATCATCGTCCCACTGAACAAACTCAAAGTATGCTAATAAAAACTGGTGTCGCCTGTAACTTTTATCAAGACAAGTTTATCGATGTTTGTTTGATAAAACTATACCCCAGATAAATTTTCAAGTCATCCAGAACTCTCTTCTTCCTTCCATTAGGTCACTTATCCTTGTCCATGTTTGAATGATTTTCCCTAGATTGGGCCTGGCAAGATGAAAGCAGTAACAAGTGCATCAAGAAAAGTAACAGTAGTGAATGTACAACAGTGTAGCAGGAAAGCTGCAAAGACAAACAAGATGCTAGCTTGAAAATGCTTTGCAAATATCACAAAACCATTTCCACTCAGGCAAGGACCATGAAAGCAAAATGATTCTGCAAAAAAAGAAATTATCACTTTTGTTTTTAATAGACAGAAGTAGTTGTTTGGTGATTGACTACTTTGGTGGGGTTTTTTAAGTGTTGTAAAGTTATAAGGACTTTGACGTATTTGGGGAGTTACAACAGTCAACTGAAGGTGAAAAAAAAAGTTATACAGCTTTGCTGTAGAACTTCAGAATGTGCTTCATTTCCCTAATTTATAATAAGATATTTTTAATAAGAGCTTGTGTTTCCTTTTATAATATGTAAACTATTTGTCTGCTTGTGCCTTTTCAGCAAATGTAACGTCCTGTTTACAGATTGCAGTGATTGCAATTGTATTTACCTTACTACACAATCAAATGTATAGGAGTGGTGGCTATTATGACTCATGAAGAACAGCACCTATTACAACTCACATTTCATATCATAAGAAACAAAACTGTATTTTTTAATTGATACTAAACACAAACACCATCTAACACTCCTTTATCAGTCCAGTTCAGCATTATGTGCTTCTAATATTCTAAAAGAAATGCTTCAATCCAGTATGAATCCATTACACTCAGTGTATAGTGACATCACTGTCAGAGCATAGGCACCATCACCCACAGGCACTCTCCTGCGCATCTGGCAGCCTCATGAGACAAGTAGCTGACCCTAGTCCAAAAGTCACCCTTGGACATGTGAACCTAATTTCTGATTAGAAACCCAACAAACTTTCTGGAGCATCCACATGTAAAATAGATATTCCTTTATCTGAACTATGCCTCTTCATGTGCACTTTTTACCAAAGAGTGGGAAGTGTCCTGAATAGTTCTGTTTGCCTCAGAAGTGGAAGTGATGCGGAACATTAAACACAAGGCTTCATTCACGCAATTCATCCTTTATTAAACATAGACGGCAATTTTCCTAGAGACAATTCTAACACCGAGATTAAATCCTTACTCATATACAATCTCTTCTACGTTATATCAATTATTGGCAGTCTGACTTCCTGATGGAGAATATTAAGTTCTTACAAGTAATGCTTCAGCCTAGACATTTGATGTCTCAGGAAGATATTTGATTCTCCCAAGAATGTTTAAACAAAGAAAACTCAAGAAGTTTAAGCAAGAGCTATTGTGCCAATTCTCTGCAGTAACTTAAAGGGCTAAGTTGATGGGACCCTGCACACAAATGCCTAGCAACTGTAGCCCCATACATGCTACTCATTAAGCTTGTCATGGTCTTAATTGCAACCCCAAAACAAAATAACATTTGTTTTCAGAGAACTGAACTCTTTTTAAACAGCTACACCTAATTAATTTAGTGTATGAGAGTGACTTACACCATGTGGAAACTTTTCATTTAAGGCTTTGGAAGATCAATAAATATGTAAGAGATGTTCCTAACACTGAACTATTAAAATAATTCCCCTTGTGAGGATACTGAGGACCACAATGAGGCCTCCCCACAGTTTCCTCTTCTCTGGGCTGAAAAGACCAGGTGACCTCTGCCTCTTCTCATAATGTTTCCCCTCTAGATCCTTCACCATCTTCGTTGCCCTCCTTTAGATGCTCTCTAATGGCTTAATATCTTCCTGATATTATGTTGCCTCAAAGTGCTCTCAGAACTCTAGGTGAAGCGCACCAGTGCAGAGTAGAGCAGGACAATCCCCTCACCTGATCAGCTGGTGATGCTGTGCTTGATGCCCCCCAGGACACGGTTGGTCCTTCTGGCAGCCAGGGCACTGATGACTCAGATTCAACGTGCCATCGACCAGGACCCCCAGGTCCTTTTGCCAACACCACTTTCCAGGATCTCATTCCCCAGTCTGTCTGTATATCTGGAGTTGCCCCATACCAGTGCAGAATCTAGCACTTTCTGTTGTTGAACTTCATATGGTTGGTGTTTGCCCAGGCCTCTAACTTTTCCAGGTCTCTCTGCAGGGCTTCTCTGTCTTTGAGTTTATCAACAGTTCCTCCCAATTTAGTATCATCATCAAATTTATTTAGTGTACCTTTGAGTCCTCTGTTCAAGTCGTTTATGAAGATGTTGAAGACCACTGGCTCTAAGATGGAGTCCTTTGGTCCCACACTAGTGGCAGGTCACCAGCCTGATGTCACCCCATTTGCTATAACCCTTTGTGCCTGACCCATGAGCCACAATATGTTTATCCAGCTGTGTGCTGAACATTTTGTCCAGAAGGATCCTGTGAGAGACAGTATAGAAAGCTTTACTGAAATCCAAAAAACTACATCAGTTGATTTCCATTTGTCCACTAGGTGGGTTAAATTGTTGCAAAAGGAAATGATATTTATCCATCATAACTTTTCCCTTATGAAGCCATGCTGGCTATTACTGATGACTGCACTGTCCTTCAGCTGTTTTTCAGTGCCTCCCAGAAGAATCTTCTCCATAATTTTACCAGGCACCTGAGTGAGACTGACTGGCCTGTAGTTTCCAGGGTCGTCGTTCTTGCCCTTATTGAAAATTGGGACATTGCCAGCTTCCTTTCGACACTTTAGTGATACTTTTTAACTATAAAATATAATATGCAGGCGTTTTGCTTAAAATTTCCTCCTGTTTGTGGGATGAATGAATGTGTTACAAGAATATCTCTTTTTGGAATGATCAGATGCCTCAATGTGAATGATGCTAGGCCTAGCAAATGGAAGGGCATAGTATAAACCTGCAGGAGCTGATAGGATAATCCAGGATTTATAAGCAATCCATGATCCTGGGAGGAGAAGCCCCTGCCTTGGTCCCCCGGCCACGTGGCCACCAGAGCTCCCAGCAGGGAACACAGAGACCACCCCGGGAGACACGCAGGAGGCAGGCAGAGCACAAGACTCTTCAGAGAGCAGGAACAAGAGAGAGTTTATTTGCATATGGCTCAGTATTTAAGGGTCTGGGAAAATTAGCATACATCCAATCATGGAGCTGGGGGGGTCTAAGACCCCCGCCCACAGGGGCCAGGTTTCACAGCCAATGGGGAAGGGTTACAAGGGTCAAATATACATAGTAGTCCAAAGGAATTGTGGGAAACAGAGGGGATTGTGGGAAACCGAGTCTCAGGGGTAGGAAAACCTATTTAAACACTGTTACAGTCAGTTTGTACAACAAGTTTGCTTATTTCTTTATCAGTTTCGGAAGTCCACCCCTGAAAGGACTTCTTCCACTTCTCATATTGTGGGTCGGTTGCTACATAAACCTGCTGGTGTTAGAGTGGGATACTGGCATGCAACATATGAACATGACATGATCCATGAACATGAGTTTGTGATAGCTGCAAAATGGTCAAATGACTACATTGCAGTGGACATATGATCACCCAATACTGATTTTGGTAAAAACTGTCTATTTCAGTCTTTGCTCTCAACCTACCCAGTGTGTTTCAGAAAGCACAAAGTGCATCCCCTTGTGCTGTACAGACAGTGTGTCAAATAAGGACTCAGGAATGGGAACTGGTTGTAGTGTTTCCACAGGGAAACTATTTTCTTGTGGATTCAGTAACAGTCTATCTAGAGAAGGTGGCATTGGGAGTATGCTGAATATATATCTCTACCAACAGTCTTATCTGCCTTCTCTTCAATGGGAGATATTCTCTTTTTGAGCAGTTCTGGGAACAAGCCAGCCCTGCAACACACAAGCAGTGTGTCGGCAGCACAAGCAACTGGAACATTCATCTCTAGTTTTTCCTGTAAAGAGCCAGTTTGCCAGCAGGCCTTGTCCCTGCATTGATTCTGAACATATCTGTATTTCTCTGTCACCTAGTGCCAGACGGAAGGTGGATGCTTCTTCTCCAGAAGAACATCTCAACCTTAATTTGCAATGGCCCAGGAAGTACTTTCTTCTATCATGTGCAAAGGGAGAAGGTTGCCTGCTTAGATGTTGTCTGGGGGCAGACTCAGGCTGGATTTCAGCTGGACCTGCTCTAGTCTATGTTTACTTACTGTAATAAGGGCAATTCCCAAAAACACACACTGACAGTTCATCATGCCCAAACATGATGTAGCATGTTAATTGAGATGTTTTCTGGAGACAAAAAACAAGAAAATCAAATCTGTGTGTTTCACATTCTAGCTCTAACAGCTTCAGGCTGTTCCCTTCACTGTGAAATATGGATTATCAGAGTGAATGAAAAATGCTTCAACTATGGGTTTCTTTTATTTCATGATAAGTGAAATAGCTTCTACAGCTGGGCTGTAGAAGTCTGTAGAAGTTCAAGGGTGATTGAAGTGCTATCTTTTGGTGTATAAACCTTGCTTATACAGACTGCATCCAGCTGAAGCTATGTGGGTTTCTTGGTCTACAGGCTCAGTTGCTCCACTGCCCAAGAGAATACTGCTCCCCTTCCAAGGGGCCTCGTGTAACAGGGGTGTGGACAGTGCTGGGTTGCTTTATTCTATTTCCCCCAAGGTCCAAACAGCAGATCTGAACCAAAACTAAGACTTTCCCCTGGTTCTTGCTAAAACCTGCCGACCTTGCTCAGTCTCAGACACATCACACTTCTCCATAGGAACAGCGAAATGGACTTCTGACCCTGGGAGAGGCCTCTGCTCCTGCAGGAGCCTGCAGGTGGTGGTGGCCCTTAGTTCAGTTAGAAATCAGTTTGAAATTCTTTCATGCACATCTATAAATCTGTGTGAGGAACACATTTTAACACCCATCCTGGGAAATGCCTCCAAAATTAAAAATTCTCCTGTAAAGTGAGAACACTTTTACACTTTTACTCATTCCTATTCTGTTGCCTCTCTTCCCTTCACTCCACCTTTCTCACACCTGGCTGCTAAAACCAGACACACATAAGTGCAGATATGTTTAATGCTGTCTAGACAAACACCGTATTAAGCTGGGCTGGGGCCGCCGTTACCATAGCAATGAACAACTATGATTTTGTAGCTGAAAATGAGGTAGCAGGAGACTCATACGTTCTTCACAATACAGTGGCAACGTCAGAGCGAAATTGAAGTATGAGAAACAGCAACTCTTTGTTAACTCTTAGCACCAAACCCATACATAGGAAGTGATATAGCTGATTAAGGACTAGACCTTTCTATTCAAAATGAAGGTGAAAAATCTGAGTTTTGAAATAGCCTCGAAACTGCTCCTGAATGCAGTGAAGATCATTTCATCTTCTTCTTAGTATAAAGAATAACCTCATATCATACACTGCTTTTACTTTAACATTTGAAGTTTATGCTGAAGTTTTAGCTTAACAGGTGAAAGTTTTTCACTGTTAGAGGGGCCCAGAAAGTTCTTTCCAGTTTTCTGAACATTTCTCACTAAAACAGCATTGCCAGGAATTACTGGGGCAGGCTCAAGGAGAAACCACAAGATTTTTCTCACTGCTGCAAAGATTCAAGTGAAAAATCTTTCTCCTTTTCAGTATAACACATAATACCAAAACAAAAGCAACTCTCATTTCTCATGGAGAAAGTAAAGGTACAGCAATTGTAGAATCATAGAATCATTATAGAACAGACTCCCCAGGGAAGTGGTGGAGTCACCATCCCTGGAAACATTCAAAAAAGCGAGTAGACATGGCACTATACTTCGTGTATACTTAGTACTGTATACTTAGTAAGTATGGTATTAGGTCAAAGGATAGACTTCATGATTTTGGAGGTCTTTTCCGATCTTAATGATTTGGTGATTCTATGATTAAGGTTGGAAAAGACNGCGAGTAGACATGGCACTATACTTCGTGTATACTTAGTACTGTATACTTAGTAAGTATGGTATTAGGTCAAAGGATAGACTTCATGATTTTGGAGGTCTTTTCCGATCTTAATGATTTGGTGATTCTATGATTAAGGTTGGAAAAGACCCCTAAGATCATCGAGTCCAACCATTAACCCAGCACTGCCAAGTTCACTGGTAAACCATACGTCTAAACACCACATCTACACGTCTTCTGAATTCCTCTAGAGAGGGTGCTCACTTCCAGCCACATGGGTCCTTCCTGATTAGCCAGGACTGCTGGCAAATGATGGAAAGTGGCTCAGCGAGCACTTCCACCAGCTCCTTCAGTTCTCTTGGGTGGATCCCATCCAGCCCCATAGACTTGTGCATGTTTAAGTGAAGCAGCAGGTCACTGTTGCCTCCTGGATTATGGTGGCTCTTGTCTCTCAAGAGAACAAGGACCAGCTGGTTTTCTCCAGCTGCTTGTAGATCGTCTCTACAAGGGGCCTCTTCATCCTGGTTGGGCAGCCTATAACAGACTTCCACCAAGATATCTGCCTCGTTAGCCTTCCCTTTTTCCTTACTCATAAGCCTTTGATTATTAATCATTACCATCATTAAGCTCCAGGCAGTCAAAACACCCCCTACCACGCAGGGCTACCCCAGTGCCTCTCCTTCCTTGCCTATCCCATCTGAAGAGTTTATAGCCACCCATTGCAACACTCCAGTCATGCGAGGAGGAGAGGAAAGTGGCCTTACAACAGGAGCTCTCACTTCCCAGCTAACCCTGCCGCAGTGGTGCCTGGGATATGGCACTACTGCGGCCCCTTCATGGCTCACACCCCCTCCTGTCCCACAGATGGTGGAATGGGGCCCATTATAAACCCTTTGTCATCATAAAATAAACCAGGAACAATGTTCACATGACATGTTTCCTATTAAAAAAAAAATTAAAGAAGAGATTGTTTTTATTTTCTTCGGAAATCCCTGAAATATATTTAATTGAAAAGTATTACAACAGAATTGTGCTCAGAGGTAATAAAGCAAGGAAGTAGCATTTCAGATGGTATTATGACATACTTATGAGTTCCTTTTCTCCTTTTCCTTTTTCCCTAATTTTTATATCAGATCATTAAGCATAGCTAAGCTGTATGTTTTAATGTATATGTTAGTGTACACAAACCTGTGAGTTGTAAGATGTGGAAAAAATATTTTCCTGATAGAACAAGTTGAAAAAAACATTTCATAGAATCATAGAA